>JAJSOF020000039.1:2863377-3315877 GCA_025594305.2 Periplaneta americana
GTCATTATTAAAAGAGAAGAATCGACAATACCATTATGGACAGATTGCAGCATCCACCGACAGAAATTTATGTGGGCAGCTGAATCCCGTTGTGTTAACTGATGAACCAGTGATATTTTGTAAGAATGAAAGTGTAGCAATTTCACTCCCTGTAATGCCAATCTTTGTGAAATACCACATCCTGCGCCAATCGGCGTGAAGATTTCCCCTAGCTGGTTTCAATTCTTGCTTGAATATCTGCAAGCTTCTATTCTGTTAATACCCTCTTCTGTTTCTAGCCATTTTCTGAATAACTTGGTTATGTATTGTCTTGAAAGCATTGCAACGTCACGGAACTGACCTAGACTCTTGCGAACGGTACTACCATACGATTTCTTCTTTAGGAAGAAATACCTCAACTTGAAATATCCGTTGTGCACTATTATACAGGGACATCATTTTATTTTTACTTCAATTTTTGTTGTACCTGAGTTTTTTAATGTACTTCACTCCCCCCCTTCTACTAATGAAGTTTCAACTGTTTTCCAGACAGAATCAAGGCCGCTTATAGTAAACAGCACTGAGTTACTGAGTATAGTACGTTCCAGAAATATGTTCGCGTTTTCCAGTGACGAAAGAACTTTTAATATTGAATCATATTTTCGCACAGGTACTGTCCGTTTGCCTACGTCGCATCCCGATTTGCCCCACCTGCTTCTGCACGCCTCTCTGTAAAAGCTGGGCTGTCTTAGCTCTTTTCTGAAAACATTAATTTCTGTTAGGAATTGGACGTTTACGTAATATTATACAAACTGTTTAAAATAACTTAAATAAAAGGGCCTCGTTAAGTAATTAACTATCACGTGATTTCCTACTTTCTACGATCCTGCGGCATAACCACTTGGACGGACAGTAGATAGCATGTCTGAGTAATTTTATCTATGCGGGTCGGGCAGAAGTGAAGCTTGAATTTACAGTACGTAAGGTACTCTTTTATACAGTAGGTACAGAATTATTTCAACATGAGTTACTAGTACGAAGGACGAAACTGGTAATTGGAATTAGATGCAATAGTCTATAGTGCGATAATATGCACAAAAGAACTGAAGCCTATAGGCTATCGAAATGAATGTCTACCATCTTCAAAAATGTGTTTAAATATCCATATTATGATTATTTTTCAATTTAACTTCATTATTCTCTATATTTTGTACGCTAATGTGCTGTAGACAGTATAATATAAAGTGCATAATGAATACGTTTGCATGGATAGCTCAGTTCGTGAGTAAAAACAGTTATTGTTAATACAGTACTGCATTTTGATTAAATAAAAATCTTAATGAAAATTATCGAACTCAAAATCGCGATATTTCCTAGTTTACGTAAATGGATGAAATACTTTTCTTCCCTCCTATACCTAGTAAAGTGATTTGTTTGTGTTTTACGCCAGTATCATCGAATTCCAGTTGTGGAAGGGGGTAGCGAACGGGTTTTCCGGTTCTCTAAAGGTATAGCCAGGTTAATATTAAAAATGTTAGTAAAAAAATGATGTCCCTGTACGTCACCATACTGATAGCGAACACAAATAATGTTCAATAACAAGACGTGTAGTAATGCAAGACTACGTAATAACTCCGTACGCTTCCCGCTGTCCGCGCACTCCATCCCCACCACTCGGGAATCTTAGATCTGCCGTAATGAAACTGAACGCCTGTCCGCTCACGCTGCTACAGCTTACCGGTGAGTCGAGCTATGGATTGCGGACAATCTGTTCCCCGACGTCCCCTGCATATTGCGGTAACTTTTCGCTGCCTCTCTCTGTATATGGATGGCCAGTGACGGCACCAGGACGCTATCATTCTAACAATACAGCCGTTGATGGATGGAGCCCATAACGCTTATAATGAAAAAGACATCTAGATGAAGAACTAATGGAACCACGTCAACAATTACTTGTCAATTAGTTTATTACGCACAATATATTTAACTTTATTTCAATCGGTAATTATGTATGGAATTATAGGACGGGGCAGCTTATTTAAAACCAATTTTAATCCACTTTATTTATTATAGAAGAAAATAATTAAAATATGTCTTATAATCATATTGATTTTCCATCTCAAAAATTATTTTTAGACTTTAATGTTCTTAAAATCAGACAAATTTATTATATTCTATTAATAAAATTCATACATAAAATCGAAATAATTTTGAATTGTATTCTCATAGTTATGGAAGAAAAGGTATGAATTCTTTAAGATTGTTTGAACCAAAATGCAACACTGTTACAGTATTTAATCATAGTAGTAATTTAGGCCCAAAAATATATAACAAATTAATATTTAAATATCCTAATCTTGTCAATTCTAATAGTTCTAGTATTAAATTTAAAAAGTTATGTATGGATTTAAAAAAATTAAAAATTTTAAATTTAAATTTATATACTATAATTGTACAGTAGACATAAGACAAATTGTATTGTATAATTATTAATTTCAATTCAGGAATCCGCCCTGAGCACGAGTTCTACACTTTCAGGGGGTGAGCTGAAGTTTTATCTGTTTATATTATATTTTATGTTACAATTATTAGCAAAATAAATAAATAAAAAAAAATAAATAAATAAATAAACAAATAAATAAATAGATAAAGGAACAAATAAATAAATAAAGGAATAAATAAATAAATAAACAAATAAATAAATGAATAAATAAATAAAGGAACAAATAAATAAAGGCATAAATAAATAAATAAATAAATAAATAAATAAAGGAACAAATAAATAAATAAATAAATAAATAAATAAATAAAGGAACAAATAAATAAATAAACAAATAAATAAAAAAGAACAAATAAATAAAGGAATAAATAAATAAAGGCATAAATAAAGGAATAAATAAATAAATAAACAAACAAATAAATAAAGGAACAAATAAATAAATAAAGGAACAAATAAAAAATAAAGGAACAAATAAATAAATAAATAAAGGAATAAATAAATAGATAAATAAATAAACGAACAAATAACTAAATAAATAAATAAAGGAACAAATAAATAAATAAATAAACAAATAAATAAATAAAGGAATAAATGAATAAAGGAATAAATAAATAAAGGCATAAATAAATAAATGAATAAAGGAACAAATAAATAAATAAAGGAACAAATAAATAAATAAAGGAACAAATAAATAAATAAATAAATAAAGGAATAAATAAATAAAGGAACAAATAACTAAATAAATAAATAAAGGAACAAATAAATAAATAAATAAATAAAGGAACAAATAAATAAAGGAATAAATAAATGAAGGAATAAATAAATAAATGCATAAATAAATAAATAAAGGAACAAATAAATAAAGGAATAAATAAATAAATAAAGGAATAAATAAATAAAGGCATAAATAAATAAATAAATAAATTAATTAAATAAATAAATATATATAAATAAATAAATAAATAAATAAAGGAATAAATAAATAAATAAATAAATAAAGGAACAAATAAATAAATTATAAATAAATAAATTAATAAATAAATAAAGGAATAAATAAATACAATAATAAATAAATAAATAAACAAATAAATAAATAAATTATTGCTTTGTCTTTTAAATGTACAAAAATCTGATGATTGAAATAAATTTATTTTCATCCTTTAAATATGAATAAATTTGATCCCAGCAAATGTAACATTGTAAAATTCCTTTTCAGAACGAAAAGTTGCATTTGTTCAAATAAATTTTCAGCACATTCAAAGGACAATTTCTTTACAATATTTATTATCATAATGAAATGCTCTCTTAAATTATATGAGTATATTGGGAATAAAATGAATGCTTTTTCCAAAATACTCTATTAAATATTTCATATAAAACAATTTTTATGTCCAAAAGGAAGAAAAAACGAGAAAAATTGCATTAAACTTTTTTGTTTTAATTATCTAAAAAGAACAATTCCCTGAAATTAATGACATAACTTTTGGTTCATCCTATATATTATACATTTACACACAACTGCAAAAGGATCTTGGCATTTTATTCTTATGTCACAGCCGAGATTTGACTCGTGGAGGCCGCAATTAATAGCCACGGCAAGGACTTCTTTAAAACATAAACTAAATGAAGCAGCTGTAGTTGAGGCAGTAGAGAGAAGAAGCAAGGTCGCACGTGAGGAAGCAAATAACAACCGAAAAGAGAAGTGCACAGGAAGAGGAAATTAAAGATTGGTTCTGACTATAGGGCAGATGAACATCCGCCTTCTAATTGGAGGGATTGCAGGTTTGATGCCCCTGTAAGCATCTGCGACTGTAGCAGGATCAGATGTTTCATCCGAGTTTTTCATTACGCCATATCCCGACTTCCGCTCTGTCTTTAGGAGTAATTGATGTAATTTGTCATCTTTTCTAAATATCGATCTTGCGACAGCCAACCTTCGTCATGTAACATTCCCGGCAAGGATGAAAATTTACCCTCACAGACTTCGTTCTCTTTCATTTATCTTGTAGCACGTACGACGCTGCATGACATGGTTCTAACAAGGTGGTAGCTTCCCTTAATAGAACCGGTGAACAGTAACAATGGTAATACATCACAACATCCCCTTACTCCACCCACCCTCTGCCAAGTACAGTCACGTCAAAGTAATTTCTACGCACGCGTTGTTAGGCATTGCCTTGTCGGAACTTAACATTTCGTGCCAAGTCCAGCTGTGAAAGCCCCGTTCACTTTATTAGTCCACTAAGAAGATGTCAAGTAGGAAGACCCTGAAGTATGTAGTGCAAGTCAGAAACCTGAAAGAATACTACTTAAAAGTTATAAACGAAAACTGTGAAACAAAGATATTGTCTCTATCTACTCTAGAATTTGAGTCACTATTTCTTTTATATCAAGGCCGGGCATGAGAGCGGCTCCGTTTAGTCGGCCAGAGCTGCTCTCGCTCCGCAAGGCAAGCCGGAGCAGAACGCTCAGGCAGTGGCGGACTCGCATTACAGCTACCTTCCCTGCATTAATGTAACAAGAGCCACGGTTGTTCTAGTCATTCAGTCTGTCAGTACGTAATAGTTTATAGGGATATTACATCAATCCATTGTACAGTACAGAATTTATAAGACTCTTATTAATTTAATGAAATAAACTTCGCTCTATGCACACACACAAATCATTAGGCTTATTTACATAACCCATACGCACATACTGCAACCTCCTCACCACGGTTCTACGAGACAGGCGTATGGCTTCCACTTCCCCTACTTGCTGTGGACAGAGTTCATCTGCCAATATAATTAAACATCGCTTGATGAATTCACCTTCGTTGAATGTTTTCAATTCCTTTGCAATTTCGTGGCAAATTTTGTAGCTAATTCTCATAGCCGATTCACTAACTGCATTATTATCATCCTGTTAATACATAATATAATATAATATCTATACTTACTTAATTAACTGGCTTTTAAGGAACCCAGAGGTTCTTTGCCGCCCTCACAAAAGCCCGCCATTGGTCCCTATCCTGAGCAATTAATCTAGTCTCTACCATTATATCCTATCTCCCTCAAATCTATTTTAATATTATCTTCCCATCTACGTCTCGGCCTCCCCAAAGGTCTTTTTCCCTCCGGCCTCCCAACTAACACTCTATATGCATTTCTGGATTCGCCCATACGTGCTACATATCCTGCCCATCTCAAACGTCTGGATTTTATGTTCCTAATTATGTCAGGTGAAGTATACAATGCGTGCAGCTCTGCGTTGTGTAACTTTCTCCATTCTCCTGTAACTTCATCCCTCTTAGCCCCAAATATTTTCCTAAGAACCTTATTCTCAAACACCCTTGCGGATAGAGGAGACGGCCTCCAGATATGGAGGGTAGCTGCGAATATAGAATAAGCAGTCGTGGACAGTCAATAAGGGGTGGTCCTCCAGCTTGGGGGTTGGGCGAAGGGCTAACAACCCATCACCGTAAAAAACAGCGTGTTACGAAACCTAACAATAACATAATATCTATACTAATAATAAATCTGTAGCCGAAATTTTTCTGGTAATTTTCGATTTTCCAAAAATAATTGGTTCTAACATATATATAATTAACCACCGTGAAACCGAAAATGGCATTTTTGAAATTTTTGTTTGTATGTCTGTCTGTATGTTTGCTACCTTTTCACGCGATAATGGCTTAACCGATTTATATGAAAATTGGAATATAAATTAAGTTCGTTTTAACTTAGATTTTAGGCTATATGGCATTCAAAATAATTTATTTAAAAGGGGGGTTATAAGGGGGCCTGAATTAAATAAATCGAAATATCTCGCTTATTATTGATTTTTGTGAAAAATGTTATATAACAAACGTTTCTTTAAAAATGATTTCCGATAAGTTATATTCTTTACAAAATTTTGATAGGACTGATATTTAATGAGATAAATGACTTTTAAAATTAAAATGACGCCATCTAAGACGGTGCAATCAATTAAGAACAAATGACTTCGTCTATAAGGGGCCTTGGACAACAACAATCGAAAACAGGGGCCTTGGACATCAACAATCGAATGCTATTAAACATAGCCTGCAGAGAATGTTTCTGTGTTTTATGAAGTAATATCAGAAGCTAAATTAACCGATTTGTATAATTAATTATTATTTCACCATTGGAAAGTGTAGTTTCTCTAGATGGACATAATGCTATAATGTTATTACAGTAACGTCTGAGTGAAGTCGAGGACAGGTAAGATTAAAATAGCTTCTTATGCACAGAAAACTTGATAGGCTATTTTGTACATTCGTTTTCTGTATTTCTTAAAATAATATTTATGTACACTCATTTTAATCTCAGAGAATTAACGAACAACGAGAGTGTATTGATTTAGTATGTAGTAATAGTATGTTAGCTTAGCAATCCATTATTTTATAATTCAAATTTTAACTATGCTCAATTTAATCGTGTTAAAATACATAAAATATATATGCAATAAATGCAATGCAAAAAAAAAAAAATTGGATAATGAGCCAAGCAGATTATCTTGCGCTGTTGTAAAAGTTGTTCCCTGGATCAAACGTCCTATTTTAATTATGTAATTACTTTATATTTATTGCTAAAGGTGCAGCGGAGCGCACGGTACGGCTAGTAATATAATATAATATAATATAATATAATATAATATAATATAATATAATATAATATAATATAATATAATATAATATAATATAATATAATATAAAATATAATATGATATAATATAATATAATACAATATGATATGATGTGATATATGATAATTACTTAACGATATTTAAGATATTGATATGAAACGTATATCAAAAAGAGCTGTAAGAGGGGCATACTATACTGTATCTGTGCGAAAATATGATTCAATATTGAAAGCTCTTTCGTCATGGAAAACGCGAACATTTAAAATTATATATTACTAAATCTTGGTTCTGTAGGATAACTAGTAAAGGGGATAATGCAATATAAATATCAAATATATATAATATAATGTAATATAATATGACTAATATAATGATACACATAAACTGAACAAACATTTTCTTTATAATTTAAAATTATATATTACTAAATGTTAATAACTAATAATGTATTAATTTAATATAATGGAGAAACATTTTCTTTAAGTTCATTACCAACATATTTGTCATATTCAGTAGCATGTTGTAAAGAATAATGCCGTTGGATATTGAACTTCTTAATCAGTTAGGTAATATTTAAAAAATACTGCATTACTAATGTCATTTCGGAATATTCTGTGAGACAGTACTTATCATCATCATTATCATGTTCATCAGGCGCTTTAATGTATGAGCGGAAACTCCGTCTTCAAAGTTCGCCATCATATTGCAGAGTCACCACTGTACCGACACTGAATGACGTACAGTATGCATACGTCACCACTCTCGCAAGACCAGCTCTTTAAAGCACACAGCTCTCATTTCTCAGAATCACGTAATGTGCCCAGCCCTGGTTTATATGATGTTATTCCATTTTCAGCCAATGAAGTGTAATTAAATTCTGAATTCCAACCAATCACAGTCATACATCGCGATAATTTCTGCTGCTTTATTTATCACTATCAATTTATCGCATTGTTGTTCTTTTGTTTAGTAAGTATCGCCAACTCTTTCCACGTAAATTGATGAGCATGAATCTATTGTACTAAATGAAGTGCGAAATCCTACTTCCAATTCTTGATCAAGATCCTCCTATTGAAATAACATACATATGAAATATTTTATAAAAATATGGAAGAATTCAATTGACAGAAGTTCTAACATACAGGGACATCACTTTATTTTTACCAACATTTTTAACATTAACCTGGCTATACTCGGAAACACTGTTACCCCCCTTCCATTACAGGAGTTTGGAGTTGCTAGTGCAATATGTAAACAAATCATTTTACTAGCTATAGGAGGAGAGAAAAGTAGTGTATCCATTTATGTTACAGGGAAATATAGTATTACGATTTTCAGTTTGGTCATTACTTCACAGTATTTTATCAAAAAACAGTAGAATAGTAATATTTTTTTTTTTCACAAACTTCTTCAGGCGGTTAATGTAATGTCTACTTTATTCAGCATAATACTAACCTAATTTATTCCTGAGAATTTTGTGAGCACTTCCGTAAGAAACCCCAATTTCTACAGCTAACTTCTTGACCGACTTATTAGGACCTCGCTGCATCCTTTCTCTAGCATCTTCTACAGCATCTTCTGTCACCTTTGTTGGCCATCTTACACTTTTCTTCCTTTCTGTACACTCTGTTGCTCTAAATTTATCTACCAGATTAATGACATTTCTACGGAAATATTCCGTAATGATATAATCAGGAAATTGTGAAGAAAAAAAACTGTTGTTTACATTCGGTTACATTGTAATTCCAGTTTCCATCATCGTCCTTCATACCTACAAACAGTAAAACAAAACTCTTGTTTAAATAATACTGTTAAATACCGTACCATATTATAGGGTACCGTACTTTCGGTAACTCTAATCTTCACTTGTGCTCAGTCCACACAGATAAATTCAGTTATGCTACACACCATACTTGTGTGAAAATAAACTTCAATAATATAAGCTTTTTCTTCTATAGAAAATGCAACATATTTCTGAAACACACTGTACTCTGTACTGTTTATTTCACTGCTAGCAACAGCGGCCGTAAGTTTGTGTGACTGACGTTACCAAGGACATTAGTGAAAGGGGTGGGAGTCAAGTACATTTAGAAACGCAGGTACTATAAAAATTGAAGTAAAAATAAAATGATGTCCCTGTACGAAATTTTAATTCGACGAATGCAAGTTTCGACGTGAATTGGGACACAGCCAATATTTTATGAAGTCTACCTCGTCTGCTGTTAATTTGCCATAGCGCGTGTCTCTTACTGGATTGCCACAGCAACATTTACATAGATTACTAGTAGTAATGCCAGTTAAAAAAAAACTTACTCTGTAACTTTTTTGTAGTGGGGGTTACAGTAGATTTTTTATCCTCGAACGTGCTTGTCTGGAAATCATTCGCTGACAACTTTTGTCATATCCGTCACTATCGGACCGACAGTGAATTATTAACGTGGCTAGTTTAATGCCTCTCCGATGTGAGTCACTCTTCGTTTTAATTCAATGATAGCCTTATTCACCTAATACATAGTTTCTTAACAGATAGAACTTTTCAAGTCAAAATGGATGGCACATTATCAATAATCAAGAATATCAAAAAGGAGTTCCACAGGGTTCCGTCTTAGCACCGCATTTATATCATCCAGTTTATGTCAAGAAAGATATTCCATTGATTACTGAATGCAATTTGGGATTATACCGGAAATACCGTATACTTCAATATGTGACATTTCAATCAACATCGCACAAGATTTGAAAAACAACTCAAAATATTGGAAATGTGGCTAAGAAACTGGAGAATAAAAGTCAATATGTTGATCATTTTCATGAAGAAAGAAAAGATTGAAAAAGCAGATCACCTCAATCTCTTCTCCGATGATATCTCCTATAAACAATCTGTAAAATACCTCGGCATCATTTTGTGATAAACAACGTTTATTTCATCACCATGAAGAAGCAGCTCGTAACAAAGCATTAGCCAGATTCATTCATCTTTCCATTGTTGAAATCACCTTACATCAGACTTCCCCTGAAAAATCTTTCTTCAACATTCTGTTATAAGATCTTTCAAATGACCTATGGCTGTGAAATCTGGAGCAATGCAAACGTCTGTTCCCCCCTCCCAGTCTTCCAAATTATCAGACGTCTTCATTTTATATTTTAAAATATTATTTACTATCACTGGTGCAGACTAAGAACCACCAATAAACATCTGGAATCTTGAAATAGAATCATTCTACGACATTATAAAGAAATTTATCAGAAAACTTTCAATAAGGACTTGCTGTAGACTTTACTTAATTTCTGAAATATTTAAAAACAATAATTAACATTAACAACTGCCATCAAGATCGGTCAGTTTCAATTTATAAAATTTCCTACTATGTTAAACATCTCTAAAAATAATATGTTAAAAGCCTTTTAGGGTGAATGTCACTTACGTACCATAGGGATGTTTCTGTTAATTAAAAAAAAAAAAATCAATTTATTTCTGCCATTCACCTCATATCATGTTCGACCGGTAAACAACAAATACGCTGACCTGGACAAAAAATGTTAAACAGATAGTCAAAGTTATTATGCATTAAAAAAAAAAAAAGGATAATGCCTTGCTATTATTCGGTTGAGAAACTTTTGTCATCCAGTCTGCTGTCAAGAAAGCTGAAAGTTAGGATTTATGAAACAATTTATTGCCGGAAAAAGGGCGTATACGTTAATATGGTGAATTGAGATAAAGGCAATCTAAGATATTTAACGCATTTATTATCTACTTTAAAGAGCGGTATTTGACGTTTTTCAGATCGAGTAGAAAAGATTGAAAAAGCAAAACGTAGTTGAGCTATAACAGAAAAAAACAAGTCTCCATTTTGTATCGAACATAAATAAATCAAATATCGTTTATTACAACCAGAAAACAATTTCTAAAAATCAATGAATATTGTATGTTGGTTTCTTTTATAGAACATAAAAAAATATCTTTCTTCAACATTGTTTCTATAAAATGTTTTCTGTGTTTACAATATTTCAGCAGGCCGTGATATACATCTGTCTTTTTTTTTTCCCCAGTCTATAAATGCGAACTTAAAACAAACGGTAAGGTTATGTAATGATTTATTTTTCATTTTAATATTTTAACAATATTATTTATATAACATATTGCAGTAATAACTTCGGCATCTGGAATCTTGTTGATTTTTTCACGGCTTCCTTAATGTTACTTGTATCAGGAATGCAATAAGTTTCGCGTTTTCCAGTGACTTTAAATTTTTGCAAATATTTAAAAACAATAATTAACATTGCAGGTATTTAGTCCGTTTGCCTGTCTTAAGTTTCCCCAATTTATAATTATTACCCCTGTTAAACGTCTCTAAAAATGATATCTTAAAAGCCTAAAACAGTAAAATTAGAATGTCGACGTCGACGTAATAAGAAAGTATTTAAAATAATTTAAATTAAAGGGCCTCGTTAATAATGAATGTCACGTATTTCCTCCCTTTTCTACGACCCTATTGGTTGTGGACGGAAAACAGTAAATACGCATTTCTCGCAAAAATCTTATACAGATAGTGAACAAAATTAAGATTAAATTAAAAATCTTAGCGAGTATAAATATTTCGTAGCATTTAGGCAATTTATATTATTAAATTTCCTTATATTTGTACCATATAAAACTTCGGACTATACGCCCTTTATCCATATAATGATTTCAAAAGAATGTAGATTTCAGATTGAAATTTCATTTTCACGAAATTGAAACAAAGATACATTTCATGACATTTATTATCTACTTCTAAAGTAATTTACATTATTTCAGATATTCTGAGTAACATTACAATTTACAAAGCAAAATCTCTGAATATAACAGAAAAAGAAAGTCTCCATTTTGTGTAAACATAAATAAATAAAATTACTTATTTTGATTAAACAAAAACAATAAAAAAAACTGAATATTGTAACAATATTTTCTAGAACATAAAATATTTCCATCTGAATCGTGGAAGGGTTTTATAAGTTTGTTTACTCTTTCAAGGACAATAATGAAAGGTAAAAGCCAGTCAAAGGAAAAAATGTTAGTAAAAATAAAATGATGTCCCCGTATATTATTTGCTTAGTCTCTACCAAGAGAAAACACACACAGTACAGTATGCGGTAACACGCAGCACTAGCTCTACTTGTAGACTGACTGACTAAATCGAGCACGCACGCACGCAGCCCTCTCCTGCAGGCATGTAGAGTACAATAAAAACAAAATTTCGCTACTATAATTATTCACTACATTTTAAACTTTTTTCCCGACGAAGGGCGTAGAATTCTATCCGCCTTTCTTCCGGCAAACCCCTCAATTATATCACTCGTTGTTCTGTATGGTTGTAAAACTTGAACTCTCACTTTGAGAGAGGAACAGAGTCTAAGGATGTTTGAGAATAAGGTGCTTAGGAAAATATTTGGAGCTAAGAGGGATGAAGTTACAGGAGAATGTACAGGGACATCACTTTATTTTTACCAACATTTTTAACATTAACCTGGCTATACTCGGAAACACTGTTGCCCCCTTCCATTACAGAAGTTTGATGTTACTAGTACAATATGTAAACAAATCATTTTACTAGGTATAGGATGAGAGAAAAGTAGTGTATCCATTTATGTTGTAGGGAAATACGACATTACGATTTTCATTTTGATCATCACTTTTACGGAATTTATCAAAATACACTAGAGTAGTAACATTTTTTTTTTCAAAAGTTATGTAATGTCTACTTTATTTAGCATATTAATTATTGATGTTATCATACAATATAGAGATTGCATTTAAATTGAGGGGATCATAAGAAAAGGGCTGTAAGTGCACTTAAGTTACTTTTGAGAAAATGGGGTTTAAATATTTAAGCTTTCGTAAAATCGGTGAAATCATTTATTTAAATTTTAATGTGTGATGCGATTAAAATATCCCTTTGCACTAAAATTTTAGATCTTTTGCTTACACTGGATGCACTTAAGTTATATTATTGCAAATGTCACTAGCATTCCTTTGCTTCTAGCCACCTCGATTCAAAAAAAGCTAATCTGAATTTTTAAACAAGTTGCTGAAAATGGTTGCCGTTCATTACAATGCAGGCTTCAATTCTTTACGCATATTATTAAAAACATTTTGAAGCATATTCTATGAAATTGAATTTATCGTTTCTTGAATATAATTTTTTTTATTACGATATTATTAATATAGGTTCTTTCTTCTATAGAAATCGCAATCATATTTCTGAAACACACTATACACTGCAGTGTTTACTTCACTGCTTGAAGACTTCGAATGCAACAGCGGCCGTACGTTTGTGTGTCTGACGGGAGCAAGGACATTCAGAAATGCAGGTACAATAAAAATGCAAGTAAAAATAATATGATGTCTCTGTAGAAAGTTACACAACACAGAACTGCACGCATTGTATTCTTCACCTGACATAATTAGGAACATTAAATCCAGACGCTTGAGAAGGCCAGTTTGCATTTTGAGCTCAATTCTTGCATATTTTAAATTTGACATAGCAATATTAGCCTTCCAGTGAAAGGTTAAACTTATGACTCACTCGTAATACAACGCCACTGTCAAGGGCACATATTATCACTATGCTACCCACAGTACCGAAACATTGAGGAATTTTCTAATTTAATAATTTTCTAATGTTTCAAGTGCTTTCCTTCTACCAGATATTTTGTACGGGTACATACAAATTCACTGCGGGCTAAAGCAAGGAGATGCACTATCACCTTTACTTTCAACTTCGCTCTAGAATATGCCATTAGGAAAGTTCAGGATAACAGACAGGGTTTGGAAATGAACGGGTTACATCAGCTTCTTGTCTATGCGGATGACGTGAATATGTTAGGAGAAAATCCACTAACGATTAGGGAAAACACGGGAATTTTACTTGAAGCAAGTAAGGCAATATGTTTGAAAGTAAATCCCGAAAAGACAAAGTACATGATTATGTCTCGTGACCAGAATATTGTACGAAATGGAAATATAAAAATTGGAGATTTACACTTCGAAGAGGTGGAAAAATTCAAATATCTGGATGCAACAGTAATAAATATATATAACACTCGGAAGAAAATTAAAAGTAGCATAAATATGAGAAATGCCTGTAATTATTCGGTTGAGAAGCTTTTGTCATCTAGTCTGTTGTCAAAAAATGTGAAAGTTAGAATTTATAAAACAATTATAGGCCTATTACCGGTTGCTCTGTATGGTTGTGAAACTTGGACTCTCACTTTGAGATTAAGGGTATTTGAGAATAAAATTCTTAGGAAAATATTTTGGGCTAAGCGGGATGAAGTTACAGGAGAATGGAGAAAGTTACAGAACTGCACGCATTGTATTCTTCACCTGACATAATTAGGAACATTACATCCAGACGTTTGAGATGGGCAGGGCATGTAGCACGTATGGGCGAATTCAGAAATGCATATAGAGTGTTAGTTGGGAGGCCGGAGGGAAAAAGACCTTTGGGGAGGCCGAGACGTAGATTTTTTTTTTTATTTTAGTAGGTTGTTTTACGATGCTTTATCAACATCTCAGGTTGTTTAGCGTCTGAATGAGATGAAAGTGATAATGCCGGTGAAATGAGTCCGGGATCCAGCACCGAAAGTTACCCAGCATTTACTTATATTGGGTTGAGGAAAAACCTCAACCAGGTAACTTGCCCCGACCGGGAATCGAACCCATGCCACCTGGTTTCGCGGCCAGACGCGCTGACCGTTACTGCGCAGTTGTGGACCCGAGACGTAGATGGGAGGATAATATTAAAATGGATTTGAGGGAAATGGAATATGATGATAGAGAGTGGATAAATATTGCACAGAATAGGGACCGATGGCGGGCTTATGTTATGTGAAGGCGGCAATGAACCTTCGGGTTTCTTAAAAGCCATTAAGAAGTAATGAAGATGATGATGAAGAATAATGTTGAAAATAATAATAATAATAATATAATAATAATAATAATAATAATAATAATAATAATAATGTCAATCGTAATAAAGTATCACCTATAATAAACTTTTTGTATGGAAGGTAGCCTGCTTAAATTACTTACTAGGCCACACCCGTGGAGTAATGGTTAGCGCGTCTAGCCGCGAAACCAGGTGGCCCGGGTTCGATTCCCGGTCGGGTAAGTTACCTGGTTGAAGTTTTTTCCGGGGTTTTTCCTCAACCCAATATGAGCAAATGCTGGGTAACTTTCGGTGTTGGACTCTGGACTCATGTCACCGGCATTATCACCTTCATCTAATTCAGACGCTAAATAACCTAAGATGTTGATAAAGCGTCGTAAAATAATCTACTAAAAAAATTACTTACTACAGTCACATGGGATTTCGGTCACCAGCCGCTACTGGTTTCAACTTCGATTATTCTTGTAGCTGAAAGCACGTTAAAAAGAATTTTAGCATCATCACTATGACATCCAGTAGGATGAAACATGCGATGTGCTTAATAGAGCCACAGATCTGACGGTACATGGAGATGAATCGTTTGTTGTAATGCAGTGGTATGTAAGGGTCCCTTAATGACAGAGAGGGGTTTGTAAAGGCGGCCCTCATCCCCTCTGATGGAGCCTCATCCAACAACTCGCCCGAAAGAGCCCTGGCCATTTATTTGAAGAGCAGCAAAGATCCGTCTCCTTGCCTTCTTGAGATGCTACAAGTAGGTAATTTGTTTAGACTTGAGAGAGCCAACGATTTCGTACTACAAAAAATACGCCGGCTTTCATAAATGATTCCGAGCATTTTGCATGAGTAACATCATAAAACTCCTTTCTAAAGCTCCTTAAAATATTAAACTTGTGATTAAGACAAATTCAGAACTGTGTGCTTGTTATGTTTCCAATTTCCTTCATATATATATGCATGAATTCTTAAATTGTAATTTATATTCTCTAACAAACACAAAACTTAAAGACTTTTTCTGTCATCGTTTAATGTCAAAAAATATAAAGTAATTTCATTCCAAGATGCAAAGTGGAGAACCGATTCAAAATATTTTTCACGAAGCTTACTCCATGTACCTTTCTGAAACAAGTAAAACCCGTAAGTTATAGGCTTCTAATCATAATAATAATATTATTATTATTATTATTATAATAATATTAATTATTATTATTATTATTAATTATGCTAAGAATGATTGCATTGACTGATCTTGGATCCATTTAATATTCAAAATATATTTTAGAGGAAAAATATTATTCCAATGTATTTTATTAATGTTTTTCTAATGCATTGTCATCGCGCGGAACTGTTACTGGTCCGCGGTCGGAGTATAAAGCACATTAAATATTACTAAATAAATAAATTAATAATTATTATTATTTTAATTTAGTGATTTACTATATAATCCCAGTTTTGCTACGTCGGCTGCCAAACTTGGACATGGTTCGAAGACAACGTTTAAATATTACAGGGCATCACTTTATTTTGACTAACATTTTTAATATTAACCTGGCTATACCTCTGGTCAGCATCCGAACCCTGAGACTGGAGTTTGCAGTGGACCGCAGTTGGAGGACCTGAGTTCGAATGCAAATCACTTTACTAGGTATGGGAGGGAAAAGTAGTTCATCCATTTACGTAAACTGTGGTTCGAATATTGAAAGTTTGAGTTTGATAATTTTTCAACTTAGGTTTTGATTTGTAATCAAAATACAGTAAAGTATTAACAATTGTGTTTTTACTCACGAACTGAGCATTGTCCATGGAACGTATTCAATATGCAGTGTAAATTATATTGTCTGACAGAACATTTAGCGTACAATATAGAGAATGAATTAAATTGAAAAATAATCACATTGTTGGATATTTAAACACATTTTTGAAAATGATGGCCGTTCATTTGGAATACTTGGCTTCAGTTCTTTTGTTCATTTATCGCACTATAGACTTTATTAATTTTATTACCAGTACGTTCTTAGATCCAAGTAATATGCATCTGTTGTATGGAACTCCATTACTTCCACTGTCCTAAATTGGAGAATATTCAAAGAAAATTTATTTCCTTATGTTCTTATAAATTTTACAAATTCCATTATAACTTTCCGATCCGAAAAGATAAAATTTCAATTGCGGACATTTGTTACTGTCCGTCAAGTGGTTATTTATTTTCTTGTAAAGTCATTAAGGATCGTATTGAAAGGGTTTATGATTTCAAAAATGTTTGACAATTAATTACTTAACGAGGCCCTTTTGTATTTAAGTTATTTTAAACTTGTATAATTTTATGCAGACGTCCAATTTTTAACATGAAATTAATGTTCTCATTTGAGAAGAGTAAGACATTCCCAGCCATTTAGCTGGCGAATAAATATGACTCCTGTCTTCATTTAATGATTTCATTAATTCAAATGGACGACATTTAATTTCCAAAATTTTAATTCTTATCTCATTGTACAATTTTAATTTTTTGAACGTACTGTTTTTGATCTACATTTTGTCATTATTGACTATTTGTATTTGTCTATCTTGGATAAGTTATCTTGAGGAACTGTTGGGCCTCATTAGTAGAAGGGGTGGGAAATAAATAAGTAATAATTACAAAACTCAGGATTTACAATAAAAAGTTTTGAAGTAAAAATAAAATGATGTCCCTGTACAAACATGCCAGAGGAAGATGCTAAGAAAAATACTGGGCACCACGCTACGAGACAGAATGACAAACGAAACACTACAAAGACTGACGAACACTACTGACGCAGCAGAACGAGCCACGGCAACGAAGTGGACCTGGGGGACATGTGGCGAGACTACATCAGACAAGATGGACCATGCAGTCACGATGTGGGACCCGTACGTCGGAAAGAGAGGACAGGGAAGATCACGGGTCAGATGGTCGGACATGTTTACCAGAGAGTCTGGGAAGCAATGGTCGAGGACAGCAAAGAACAGAGTTTTGTGGAAAGAACTAGGGAAGGTCATTGTAAATAGATAACGTAATCAGTGTTAAGATATTGTAAAAGATAGTTTTGTAAAGTCAGTATTGAGAAAGTGTCAGTTAAATGGTGTAAATAGTAATCAGTGTTTGTCAAAGTGCTGGTTAGTATAATGTGGGTAGTGCAAAAAAATGAACAAAGATTGCTGAGACTAGTTAAAGTTTAACAGCCAATGACTCCAACACATTCCAATCTTCAACAGAGGAAATTCTCTTCAAAATATGTGACTGGTTCTCAGTCAATAAATTAGTATTAAATTGTAACAAAACTAACATAATTCAATTTAAATCCTGTCTAAATTCAACGTCGCAAATTTCTAGCGCAATAATTAATAATAGATCCCTATTAGAAACAACAACAACCAAATTTCCTGGCTTAAAATCGATAATGTATTAAATTGGAAAAATCATATTAAAGAAATTACCCCAAACTAAATTCAGCTTGTTTTGCTATTAGATCTATGCAAAAGATAGTAGACCTAAATATCACTACCTTAAAAACAATATACTTTGCATACTTCCGATCGGTAATGAGTTTTGCAATAATATTCTGGTGAAATTCCACAGATAGTAACAGTATATTTCTATTACAAAAACAGTAATTAGAATAATAGTAGGGAATCGTGTATGACTATTTTAAAAAAACTACAAATAATGCCCATGGCTTGTCAGTATATCATTTCATTAATAATCTTCCTCGTATGTAATCGTGAAAACTTTGTAACTAATTCAACAGTTCATAGCATAAATACACATCAAAAAATGACTTTCATACTCCATCGGCAAGTCTATCGTGCTATCAAAAGGAGTGCGTTATATGACAGTAAAATTTTTAATAGCCTCCTATCGATATAAAAATGAAACTCAAAACATAAGATTATTTAGGGCCAAATTAAAGAAGTACCTAATTTCTCACGCCTTCTATTCTGTAGGTGAATTCATGACATTCAATAACACTTCATGAAATTGATACTAAAACTTTGTGTTGTACTAGTAGACTATATTGTAAATTTCGTCTGCATATATTTCATCTAGATTGTGACTATAAATTAAGGGTGCTATTCATAGACATTTCGCTAGCCCGCGCTACGAGCGTGCTAAACAGGATTCATATCATATCATATCATATCATATCATATCATATCATATCATATCATATCATATCATATCATATCATATCATATCATATCATATATCATATCGCTAACACTGGTTTATGAATACGAAAAACGTTAGTTCGCTGATGATCCACCGAAAGCCCGCGCTAAGAATGTATATGAATAGCACCCTAAGACTTTATAATAGTATTAAGTTTTTTGACTTGTTTCATATTCTAGCTGTAAGCATGTATGAATACCATGGAATGTTAATAAATCAATACAATACAATACAACAGGGTTATTAACCATGTCACAAAAGTAGTATACACGACAAGCTCGCCTGGATTGGCTCACCAACCGAGTACACTTGAGACATCCCTGTAGAGGGGGTTCTAACCCCATCAAAGGAGGCCTGTGCCCAACATGGGACATCATGGCTATCATTCATTCATTCATTCATATACTTTGTGGATTTTTATGTCAGTTGTTATCAATTTATGTCTTTTGTCTAGATATTTATTATAATATTATTCTCGTTATCTTCTATATCATTTTCATTATATTCATTTACGTAATTCCAACCTTTCATTTTCAAGTACCATTATTTTTAATTGTCATTATTGTAATAATTATTCCAATGTATTTTATTAATGTTTTTGTAATGAATTGTCATATGCTGAACTTTATTGGCTCCTGGCTTTCGTACAGCACATTAAATATTAGTAAATTAATTAATAATTATTACTATTATTTTAATTTAGTGATTTAATAATTGCTCAAGGGATGAAAGTAACAAATCGCGAAAACAAAAAAAGTCAAATATGAAGTTCACATCCATTAATTATTCCTACCTATTTACAATTATTCTGCAGTTGGGAATATTTTAACAATAGGGGCAGGGATGTGAGAATTGCCAACTGACAAAACAGATAAAATAAGTAAATGAATTACAAAAGGCCAGCGGTTATCTATCGATTGGGAAACAAAAATGATGCCGGATAAGAGAAATGATTTATATGAAAGTAAATGAAACTTCATTCATTAAAGAAATAATAATAAATTTTAAATTACTAAGAACTACAAAAATGGGCTCATTTACAATATACTGGAATAAGGAGGAAACGTTAGTCTTGCTTGTCTCACTCAGTTCCTGAAATGTCTTCGTTAGTCGTCCCATCGATTCTCTACTTTAGGAATCGCGAATATTCCTTCCAGTCGATCACTGTTTTTCTTAATGAATGTATTTTCTTTTTTGTACGCTATGGTCTATCTTCATGTCAATTGAAACTTAACATGTGAAAATGTACGCTTTTTCTTTCTTTTGTTCGTCTCAGTAGTTTTCATAGGCTAGTAGGTAAATTTTCATAAATTCTCTAATTTTTCGTTAATGTTTGGTAAACTTTGCCACTGCATCAAGTTACACAACTTCCTTCGAGTCATTGTATTGACGCCCGATTGCCCTAAAAGTCCAACAATATAAAACAAAAATAAACATATGTTCGAAGAATTTACATTTCTACTAACAAACCTAGTTTACTTTTCACTAATACCCTACTTTATCCCTTCAAATCTGAATTTTCATTTTTAAATAATACTTTTTCCTTCTCCTTCATATGAGCCGCTCAGAGCAAAAGTGGTGTAAGTCAAAATTGGATAATAATGGTTAAAGTAAAAATTCTGTAAAATACAGCGCAAAGTAGCAATTAATACGTCGTTTTTTCTATCCACTGACTACTAATAGTTTAAATAAATTGAATATTAACTGCTACTTTGCGCTGTATTTTACAGAATGTTTACTTCAACCCTCATTACCCATTTTTGATTTACACCACTTCTGCTCTGACCGACTCATATTTTGAAATATGGGGTCATAAGATTATTTCTTGCAAAATTTATATTTTCAAAATTCGAAAAATGATTTTAGCTTCCCCTCCATTTTCCTTTTAAAACGTATTTGTAGTTTTACAAAATAATTTATAAATGAATATTTGAACATCATAATATAAACACAGTTTTATAAAATTTGTGCAATTCGTGCAGAATAAACCGAAATTTTGGTGATGTGCATAATTATGCACACTGGGTCCGAAAGGGTTAATCAACCGCGGATGATTTTTACGAAATCGTGAAGCAGAAGCCTTAGCCTTTCTATTGTAGTAAAATACAGTACCTGGAAGTGAACTAATACACTTGGTTTGTTAAAATTAGCCGATGAAAATAATTAAGAACGGCATTTCTTCAGAGTGCTTTGTCTTCGCCAAAATCATTACAATAACTTACTTACTGGCTTTTAAGAAACCCGGAGGTTCATTGCCGCCCTCACATAAGCCCGCCATTGATCCCTATCCTGAGCTAGATTAATCCATTCTCTATCATCATATCCCACCTCCCTCAAATCCATTTTGATATTATCTTCCCATCTGCGTCTCGGCCTCCCTTAAGGTCTTTTTCCCCTCCGACCTCCCAACTAACACTCTATATGTATTTCTGGATTCGCCCATACGTGCTACATGCCCTGCCCATCTCAAACGTCTGGATTTAATGTTCCTAATTATGTCAGGTGAAGAATACAATGCGTGCAGTTCTGTGTTGTGTAACTTTCTCCATTCTGCTGTAACTTCATCCCGCTTAGCCCCAAATATTTTCCTAAGCACCTTATTCTCAAACACCCTGAACCTATGTTCCTCTCTCAGAGTGAGAGTCCAAGTTTCACAACCATACAGAATAACCGGTAATATAACTGTTTTATAAATTCTAACTTTCAGATTTTTGGACAGCAGACTGGATGATAAAAGCTTCTCAACCGAATAATAACACACATTTCCCATATTTATTCTGCGTTTAATTTCCTCCCGAGTGTCATTTATATTTGTTACTGTTGCTCCAAGATATTTGAATTTTTCCACCTCTTCGAAAGATAAATCTCCAATCTTTATATTTCCATTTCGTACAATATTCTGGTCACGAGACATAATCATATACTTTGTCTTTTCGGGATTTACTTCCAAACAGATCGCTCTACTTGCTTCAAGTAAAATTTCCGTGTTTTCCTAATCGTTTGTGGATTTTCTCCTAACATATTCACGTCATCCGGATAGACAAGAAGCTGATGTAACCCGTTCAATTCCAAACCCTGCCTGTTATCCTTAACTTTCCTAATGGCATATTCTAGCGCGAAGTTAAAAAGTAAAGGTGATAGTGCATCTCCCTGCTTTAGCTCGCAGTGAATTGGAAAAGCATCAGACAGAAACTGACCTATACGGACTCTGCAGTCTGTTTCACTGAGACACATTTTAATTAATCGAACTAGTTTCTTGGATTATTATTATTATTATTATTATTATTATTATTATTATTATTATTATTATTATTATGCAGATGTATAAAATATGCAAATTTGCATTGATTGAACTTAGATCCTTTAATATGCAGTATATGCTTTTTGGAGAAAAAATATTCCAATGTATTTTATTAATGTTTTTGTAATGAATTGTCATGTGCTGAACTGTTATTGGCCCCTGGCTGTCATTCAGCACATTAAATATTGGTAAATAAATAAATTAATTAATTAATAATAATTATTACTTTTATTTTAATTCAGTGATTTACATATGTATAATCCCAGTTTTGCTATACGGCTGCCAAACTTGGACATTGACCGAGAGACAACGCTCAAGTATACAAACATGCCAGAGGAAGGTGCAAAGGAAAATACTGGGCACCACGCTACGAGACAGAATGACAAACGAAACACTGCAACGACTGACGAACACTACTGACGAAGCAGAACGAGCCACGGCGACGAAGTGGACCTGTGGGGACATGTGGCGAGACTACATCAGGCAAGATGGACCATGCAGTCACGATGTGGGACCCGTACGTGGGAAAGAGAGGACAGGGAAGACCACGGCTCAGATGGTCTGACATGTTTACCAAAGAGGCTGGGAAGCAATGGTCGAGGACAGCAAAGCACAGAGTTTTGTGGAAAGAACTATGGAAGGTCATTGTAAATAGATAACGTAATCAGTGTTAAGATATTGTAAATAGTAAAGTCAGTATTGAGAAAGTGTCAGTTAAATGGTGTAAATAGCAATCAGTGTTTGTCAAAGTGCTGGTTAGTATAATGTGGCTAGTGCAAAAAAAAAATGAACAAAGATTGCTGAGACTAGTTAAAGTTTAACAGCCAATGACTCCAACACATTCCAATCTTCAACAGAGGAAATTCTCTTCAAAATATGTGACTGGTTCTCAGTCAATAAATTAGTATTAAATTGTAACAAAACTAACATAATTCAATTTAAATCCTGTCTAAATTCAACGTCGCAAATTTCTAGCGCAATAATTAATAATAGATCCCTATTAGAAACAACAACAACCAAATTTCCTGGCTTAAAAATCGATAATGTGTTAAATTGGAAAAATCATATTAAAGAAATTACCCCCAAACTAAATTCAGCTTGTTTTGCTATTAGATCTATGCAAAAGATAGTAGACCTAAATATCACTACCTTAAAAACAATATACTTTGCATACTTCTACTCGGTAATGAGTTTTGGAATAATATTCTGGTGAAATTCCACAGATAGTAACAGTATATTTCTATTACAAAAACAGTAATTAGAATAATAGTAGGGAATCGTGTATGACTATTTAAAAAAAAACTACAAATAATGCCCATGGCTTGTCAGTATATCATTTCATTAATAACCTTCCTCGTATGTAATCGTGAAAACTTTGTAACTAATTCAACAGTTCATAGCATAAATACACATCAAAAAATGACTTACATACTCCATCGACAAGTCTATCGTGCTATCAAAAAGGAGTGCGTTATATGGCAGTAAATTTTTAATAGCCTCCCTATCGATATAAAACATGAAACTCAAAATATAAAATTATTTAGGGCCAAATTAAAGAAGTACCTAATTTCTCACGCCTTCTATTCTGTAGGTGAATTCATGACATTCAATAACACTTCATGAAATTGATACTAAAACTTTGTGTTGTACTAGTAGACTATATTGTAAATCTCGTCTGTATATATTTCATCTAGATTGTGACTATAAATTAAGGGTGCTATTCATAGACATTTCGCTAGCCCGCGCTACGAGCGTGCTAAACAGGATTCATATCATATCATATCATATCATATCATATCATATCATATCATATCATATCATATCATATCATATCATATCGCTAACACTGGTTTATGAATACGAAAAACGTTAGTTCGCTGATGATCCACCGAAAGCCCGCGCTAAGAATGTCTATGAATAGCACCCTAAGACTTTATAATATTATTACGTTTTTTGACTTGTTCCATATTCTAGCTGTAAGCATGTATGAATACCATGGAATGTTAATAAATCAATACAATACAATACAACAGGGTTATTAACCATGTCACAAAAGTAGTATACACGACAAGCTCGCCTGGATTGGCTCACCAACCGAGTACACTTGAGACATCCCTGTAGAGGGGGTTCTAACCCCATCAAAGGAGGCCTGTGCCCAACATGGGACATCATGGCTATCATTCATTCATTCATTCATATACTTTGTGGATTTTTATGTCAGTTGTTATTAATTTATGTCTTTTGTCTAGATATTTATTATAATATTATTCTCGTTATCTTCTATATCATTTTCATTATATTCATTTACGTAATTCCAACCTTTCATTTTCAAGTACCATTATTTTTAATTGTCATTATTGTAATAATTATTCCAATGTATTTTATTAATGTTTTTGTAATGAATTGTCATATGCTGAACTTTATTGGCTCCTGGCTTTCGTACAGCACATTAAATATTAGTAAATTAATTAATAATTATTACTATTATTTTAATTTAGTGATTTAATAATTGCTCAAGGGATGAAAGTAACAAATCGCGAAAACAAAAAAGTCAAATATGAAGTTCACATCCATTAATTATTCCTACCTATTTACAATTATTCTGCAGTTGGGAATATTTTAACAATAGGGGCAGGGATGTGAGAATTGCCAACTGACAAAACAGATAAAATAAGTAAATGAATTAAAAAGGTCAGCGGTTATCTATCGATTGGGAAACAAAAATGATGCCGGATAAGAGAAATGATTTATATGAAAGTAAATGAAACTTCATTCATTAAAGAAATAATAATAAATTTTAAATTACTAAGAACTACAAAAATGGGCTCATTTACAATATACTGGAATAAGGAGGAAACGTTAGTCTTGCTTGTCTCACTCAGTTCCTGAAAAGTCTTCGTTAGTCGTCCCATCGATTCTCTACTTTAGGAATCGCGAATATTCCTTCCAGTCGATCACTGTTTTTCTTAATGAATGTATTTTCTTTTTTGTACGCTATGGTCTATCTTCATGTCAATTGAAACTTAACATGTGAAAATGTACGCTTTTTCTTTCTTTTGTTCGTCTCAGTAGTTTTCATAGGCTAGTAGGTAATTTTTCATAAATTCTCTAATTTTTCCTTAATGTTTGGTAAACTTTGCCACTGCATCATGTTACACAACTTCCTTCGAGTCATTGTATTGACGCCCGATTGCCCTAAAAGTCCAACAATATAAAACAAAAATAAACATATGTTCGAAGAATTTACATTTCTACTAACAACCCTAGTTTACTCTTCACTAATACCCTACTTTATCCCTTCAAATCTGAATTTTCATTTTTAAATAATACTTTTTCCTTCTCCTTCATATGAGCCGCTCAGAGCAAAAGTGGTGTAAGTCAAAATTGGATAATAATGGTTAAAGTAAAAATTCTGTAAAATACAGGGCAAAGTAGCAATTAATACGTTGTTTTTTCTATCCACTGACTACTAATAGTTTAAATAAATTGAATATTAACTGCTACTTTGCGCTGTATTTTACAGAATGTTTACTTCAACCCTCATTACCCATTTTTGATCTACACCACTTCTGCTCTGAACGACTCATATTTTGAAATATGGGGTCATAAGATTACTTCTTGCAAAATTTATATTTTCAAAATTCGAAAAATGATTTTAGCTTCCCCTCCATTTTCCTTATAAAACGTATTTGTAGTTTTACAAAATAATTTATAAATGAATATTTGAACATCATAATATAAACACAGTTTTATAAAATTTGTGCAATTCGTGCAGAATAAACCGAAATTTTGGTGATGTGCATAATTATGCACACTGGGTCCAAAGGTTAATCAACCGCTGATGATTTTTACGAAATCGTGAAGCAGAAGCCTTAACCTTTCTATTGTAGTAAAATACAGTACCTGGAAGTGAACTAATACACTCGGTTTGTTAAAATTAGCCGATGAAAATAATTAAACACGGCATTTCTTCAGGGTGTTTTGTCTTCGTCATAATAATTACAATAACTTACTTACTGGCTTTTAAGGAACCCGAAGGTTCATTGCCGCCCTCACATAAGCCCGCCATTGGTCCCTATCCTGTGCAAGATTAATCCAGTCTCTACCATCATATCCCATCTCCCTCAAATCCATTTTAATATTATCCTCGCATCTACGTCTCGGCCTCCCTAAAGGTCTTTTTCCCTCCGGCCTCCCAACTAACACTCTATATGCATTTCTGGATTCGCCCATACGTGCTACATGCCCTGCCCAACTCAAACGTCAGAATTTAATGTTCCT
Organism: Periplaneta americana; assembly: GCA_025594305.2. Lineage (NCBI taxonomy): Eukaryota > Metazoa > Arthropoda > Insecta > Blattodea > Blattidae > Periplaneta > Periplaneta americana. Next base: position 2,890,203 of record JAJSOF020000039.1, read on the forward strand.
AATTATGTCAGGTGAAGAATACAATGCGTGCAGTTCTGTGTTGTGTAACTTTCTCCATTCTCCTGTAACTTCATCCCTCTTAGCCCCAAATATTTTCCTAAGCACCTTATTCTCAAACAACCTTAACCTATGTTCCCCTCTCAAAGTGAGAGTCCAAGTTTTACAACCATAGAGAACAACCGGTAATATAACTTTCTTCTAAATTCTAACTTTCAGATTTTTTGACAGCAGACTAGATGATGAAAGCTTCTCAACCGAATAATAACAGGCATTTCCCATATTTGTTCTGTGATTAATTTCCTCCAGAGTATCATTTATATTTGTAACTGTTGCTCCAAGATATTTGAACTTCTCCACCTCTTCAAAAGATAAATTTCCAATTTTTATATTTCCATTTCGTAAAATATTCTGGTCACGAGACATAATCATATACTTTGTCTTTTCGGGATTTACTTCCAAACCTATCGCTTTACTTGCATCAAGTAAAATTTCCGTGTTTTCCCTAATCGTTTGTGGATTTTCTCCTAACATATTCACGTCATCCGTATAGACAAGCAGCTGATGTTACCCGTTCATTTCCAAACCCTCTATGTTATCCTGGACTTTCCTAATGGCATATTCTAGAGCAAAGTTAAAAAGTAAAGTGATAGTGCATCTCCTTGCTTTAGCCCACAGTGAATTGGAAACGCATCTGAGAGAAACTGACCTATACGAACTCTGCTGTACGTTTCACTGAGACACATTTTAATTAATCGAACTAGTTTCTCGACAATACCAAATTCAATAAAAATATCATATAAAACTTGTCTCTTAACCGAGTCATATGCCTTTTTGAAATTTATGAATAACTGATGCACTGTACCCTTATACTCCCATTTCTTCTCCGTTATCTGTCGAATATAAAATGTCTGGCCAATAGTTGATCTATTAAGCCTAAAATCACACTGATGATCCTCAAAGAAATTAATTTATATTAATAAATCCGTAACCAAAAGTTCTCTTGTAAGTTTCGCTTTTCCAAAAATAATTGGTGTTAACATGTACAGGGTGCGTCACAAAGAACCATCCTGAGACGCTGTTAGGTCTAACATAATACCAAGCTTAAAAGTAAAATCAATCTCACAACTCCAGAAAATACTGCAGGCAATAACCGTTACATTCATAGTTCTAAATATAACAGATTTCAGTCAATGATATTTACTATTAATAACAAGTTCAGTGAAACCCCCGGGTATGGCTAATTAGTAATATTATTCACCTACAACTCCTGTACATTATCTATGACTCTCTGTCAATTCTGGGATAGTTTTTAGATATTATACCTCAAGAAATCTGCTGGTATGAAGTTATAGAAGTCGTCAAGCCAAATTTGTAAAGCTTCTTCTTTATCAAAGGAGTTTCCATGAATTTTGTTGGATGGGGAACGGAAAAGGTTGAAATCTGAAGGCCTAAGATCGGTAGAATATGAGGGATATACAGGGTGTTTCAAAAACATGGGGCATAATTTCAGGTATGTATTTCCCACATGTAGACAATCAAAATAGTTCATTACAACATGTGTCCGGAAATGCTTCATTTCCGAGTTACGGCCTTCACAACATTGAAATTCACCGGAACGTTTTTCTTTCCGCAGGTCGTTGTCATTACAGAAGTTGTTCAAAATGTCCACCTCCTGCTTGAATACAGACCTCACATCCATGTCTCATTGACCTGCGAACACGATCCCGAACTCCAGGAGTATTGCGTATGTCCTCAGAACATGCCACAATTCGATTCCGAAGGGATTCCAAATCAGGCACCGGAGACGAATCAACCAATGGTTTTAAATGGCCCCACAAGTAGAAATCGAGAGGGTTCAGATCAGGTGAGCGTGAAGGCCAAGCAATTGGGCCAACTCTACCTATCCATCGATCAGGAAACCTTCGATCCAAGTACCGGCGAGCCGTACGACTGAAGTGTGCAGGAGCGCCATCATGCAAGAAGTGAATGTGTTGACGATTGATCAGTGGAGTGTCTTCTAAAACATGAGGTATGGTGTTTTCCAGGAAGTTTGTGTACGCCTGCCCCGTAAGTCTGTTTACAAGTACATGGGGTCCAACTAATCGATCACCAATGATACTGGCCCACATGTTGAGGGAGAACCGCACCTGGTGATGAGATGGAACAGTTGCACGTGGGTTTTCATACGCCCATACATGCTGATTGTGGAAATTTGTTATGCCATCTCGTGTGAACTGTGCTTCATCTGTAAATAATACTGAGGCAGGAAAGTCTTGGGCAGGAAAGACGGTAATGGAGACGTACAAATGTCTTCCGATCTGGACATTGTCACTGTGGGTACCTCTCCTGGTACAAACGACGAGCCAGCGCAGCATTGCCGTCCGCCTTACCGTACATGAAGTGTATCTCTGCCAGCTCTTGATTTGAATACATGTCGCACAGTCTAACGCCTACACAACACTGAATGTAACCTTCGCCTCGGAATGAACTGTCAGAGTGCCCTCTTAATGTCTCCTTTGACGGCAACGACCTGCGGAAAGAAAAACGTTCCGGTGAATTTGAATGTTGTGAAGGCCATAACTCGGAAATAAAGCATTTGCGGACACATGTTGTAATGAACTATTTTGATTGTCTACATGTGGGAAATACATACCTGAAATTATGCCCCGTAGTTTTGGAACACCCTGTAGAATCACCTCTCAACCAAGCTCCTGGATAGCTGTTTTCGTCATGTTAGCGGAGTGCGGGCGTGCATTATTGTGTTGCAACAGCACTTGATGATGTCTTTGCTGTTGTTCTTCAATCGCGGCCGCAAGGTGTCTGAGTTGTTGGCAATGAAAGTCAGCATTTGCGGTTACATTGATGGGAAGCAATTTGTAGTACATGACGTCACCTTTATCCCACCAGATTTATAACATCATGTTCTGTTGCTGGATATTAACTTTTGTACTGGGTGTTGTGTGTTGAAACGACAGAATTATTTTCTTGCAGTGCTTTCTCTAATGTTATTCTTCCGTACAGGCAAAAATGTTTCGAGTCGTCTCCGTTGCCTTTGTTCCTCTATTAAACTCAAATAGCACAAACTTTCTTCCAATCCGCAAAATTCAAGGCGTATTTATAAGCATAACACTCCAGATAACAAAATAAATGACAAACGACACAAAATCTCCTAGCAACGCTGTGTAGTTATGAACAAAACACTACTAACATAATATTTGAATCAACCTAAAATAAACTTTAGGTCAGTGTTCACTACAATTCATGATTGAAATATATGGCTTTACTTGTGACGAAAACTGAAATAAAGTATACAAATAAAATTTTGCACTGTGAAGTTATTTCCATGATCTAAACCTCATCTACAGTATATTAAAGGGAGAGGATGGTATTTTTTTAAAACTTTTTTCCTATTTGGTGTAAAATATTAATTTTTTGTATGTAGAGAGCTCATAGCTGTGGCAACTCAACCAAATAGAAATATTTTGAAAAAAAAATTATTTAGGGGCCCCAAATTTGAATAAAAAATATACCCAATGCAGGATTGTACTAAAGCCGATATATCTAAACCGTTTTTAAAGATAGATTCAAACGGTTTTTTGCAATGTATTTGCAAAAGCATGTTCTACAAACTGTCTGTAGCAGAATTTTGATATTAGTCCCTACGTTTGTAAAATAAACAATTAAATTTTAATAACAATTTTCTGATTTCCTTTCCTGCAAACAAACGGACGTATTTTTAAAATGAAATCAATTAACAAAATTCTGTTACAGAGGAAAATTTTCCTAATAGTCTAAGGGCCGAATTCATAGTCAACACTTAAGCAGTTGCTTATAATAATTTCCAATTCATAAATCCCACTGAAGTGAACACTTATTCAAATAAGGTAGCTTGTCAGTTTACTCAAGTGTTTTCTCATATGCATTGTAATCAGCTGATTCGGTATACAATAGATGATGATTATGATTTAATTTAATTTATCGAGTTCTGTAATTAAAATGAAAATGAGTTTCGGCAAGCAAAAGATATATCAGAAATATGGAAAACCCTTTAGAGATGTATAATGATCAACAATTTAAGAGGAGATTCCATTTCGACAAGAACACTGTTGTGGATATTCTGGTGTCTCTCATTTCAATTCACAATACAACCATGAGGCTTACCGATTTCGCCACTGCTGAAAGTACTGGTTGCTTTGATATTTTATGCTACAGCAGCATTTCAGGTAGATTTAAGTGGCATTTTTTTTCGAAAAGTATTCACGTCCCAACAAAGTGTTATTTGCAGTTTTGTTTGTATTCTACCAAAGAATAAGCTGTTAAAATTTGCGTAATTATATCATTTCCACTTTGTTTACCATGAACATAACTGAAAAATAAATTAAAACGATTTACTTACAGGAATATTTCCGGAGTTTGCATTAAACTCAACTGCAATTTTGTTCCATGTCAATTTCTTCTTTTGGAAAGAACAATTATTATTATCAATTTTTTTTTACTTTCAACGATATCTCCATATTTCACAACTAGTTATCTTAGCTCACTTCCTTCTTTTCTGTAAAATGATTTCTGGACATCTTGTATAATTTTTAGCTCTATAATATTTACTTGTGTATTTGTGTATGATAATAATGCCGACTTAACCATTTAAAGGCGCTGGAAAACAATTTAATGTAGGAAAGCGCTCACGTCTAGGCATGTTGCCATATTTCTTTCGATAGCTCTATAGCTCTACTGATACTATATAGCTCTACTGATAAATTGTTCGTGTTTGTAATTTGAAGTAGTTTGCATGATATGTATTATCAATTTCTGTATATCACAACTGGTTGAATTGTTTATGCCTTAAATTTAATTAAATTGTTTTGTATTAAAATATAGCTAAACTTATGAATGATCGTTTGCGTTTGTAAATTTAATAATCTGATTGGCTATGTATTGTATACTTTTAGTAGAGCCATCGATGTAGCTCAGTCGGCAGACTCGCTGGGCTGCTGATCCGGAGCTGCGTTCGGGCTTGGGTTGGATCCCCCTTTGGACTTTGGTTTCTTCCGAGGTTTTCCACAGACGTGGGACTGAAGCCGGATGTTCTATGGCGAGTCCTTGGCATCAACCCCTTTGATTTGATTACCCCCTTTGATTTGATTACCTGGTTGGGTTTTTCCGAGGTTTCCCCCACCGAAAAGGCAAATGCCGGGTAATATTTTGGCGAATCCTCGGACCTCATTTCATCTCACTACATCTCGCCAAAATGTAAAAAAAATTGTACAACATTGTAAAAATGGTAGAAAATTACTAAATTGTAAAACTATAAAAATTTGTAAAAATTGTAATTGTAATATTGTAAAATGTTGACATGTTCCATATCTTAAAGCTTCATTGCTCATGTAAGATCTATGGAATAAAATAAATGAATGAATGAATGGATGTCAAGGGAATGCTCAGGGCATATGAATGAGTAGCGTCTCTGCAATACGATCTGAAATAAGTGCTAAGGAAATGCTCATTACTTAAGTGTTTCCTCATTTTATAAGCGACGACTATGAATTCGGCCCTAAAGAATGTGTGTTCTAAATTTCATGCATGTATCTTTAATAGTTCAGAAATTATATCCATTTTTGTCTGGCAATGTAGCAAAAAAAAAATGAAGTTACTGGAAACCGATAAAAGCGGGCATGTGATTTAAAAATCCATAGCGCAGGAAGTTTAAAAATGACATCTCAACATCCGATAAGGGCACAAATACCCACAAAATGTTATGCAATGCATTCAACACATATAAAAGGGTATTTTAAAGATTTTTTTTTGTTTGAAATTTAATTTACCGGAAACAATAAAAGTGGGCGAGTGATTTAAAAATCCATAACGCAGGAAGTTTAAAATGGCGACTCAACATCCGATAAGGGCACAAATACCCACAAAATGTTATGCTATGCATTCCACACATATCACAGGGTATTTTAAAGAATTTTTTTGTTTGAAAATTTACTCTTTTTCACCAAAAATACCATCCTCTCCCCTTAAGGGTATATATACGTGAACGATTACAAATATTATCAGAAAATGCAGGCTCTAAATTTCTAAAATTTTATAAGGAAATAAACTCATAATTTGACAAAAATTACAAGGTACCACAACAAGACTTATTAGAACTTAAATATCTGATAAAATCATAAAAATGTTAATGATAATATTTTTCAAACCAGTTTTATCAAAGTATGAAAAAACAGCAGTTACGGCATTTGGTAACCATAACATTGTTATGGTATCTCTGACATCTTTAATATTTTTCCTGCATGTAATAAACACTTATTTCTGAAACATAGACTACTCTCAGACATGTAGAGTTGTTTATTTTAATACAATTAATTTTTTATTTGTCCTATATAAAATATATTAAAATTTACATAATGTTTTGTGACCTAATTTTTCTATTTTCAAAGAAATGGACATTATTGTAGTCTACCTTTTGCATAAATGCATGTTAAATCAGTGTACAAAATTTCAGAATTCTATCTCTAATGGTTGTGGAGTTATGAAATAATATGCGTGAAAATTTTCAAATTTTGGAAAATAAAAAGTGAATTCTAAAAAATATTATTAGTAACCTTTTTTATACTGTTATCAGATATTTAAGTTCTAATAAGTCGTGTTGTGGTAACTTGTAATTGCTATACAATTGTGAGTTAATTTCTTTATAAAATTTTAGAAATTAAAGCCTGCATTTTCTGATAATATTTGTGGTCGCTCACGTACATATACCCTTAAAGTAATAATAATAATAATAATAATAATAATAATAATAATAATAATGATTTATTTTAGCTGGCAGAGTTAAGGCCGTAAAGCCTTCTCTTCCACTCAACCAGCAAAAGTGTATATACATATGCATGAACTTACAAAGAATCCAACAATTTGATTTAGATGAGAGTTACATGTATACAAAAGTTATTTACAAATTAAACAACAAAATACTATGAACTATTAATTAAACACTGAAATAAACTGTGTAGCAGAATTAAACTAAAATACATAGAATGTTAATATATTTCAAATAATATTAGATAGTAGAAAGAGATTATTACGAGACAATTAAAATACAGCACAATCAGGATGATGTCTAAAGAAAAAAGTAACAATGTAGTCAGTGATAGTTTAAATCAGTATGATTGGAGTGAAATGCTAATAAGGTTATCTTTTAAGCTGTTCTTAAAGGTGTTTGTTGTCTTGCAGCCCCTAATACTTTGTGACAAGGAATTCCATTGACGCGAGGTGGATATTGTAAAAGATGATGAATAACAAGATGTTCTATGAAGAGGTATACTTAGCGTGCCACAGATAAGTGATCTGGTATTTACGTCGTGGTTAGAGTATAGATAAGAGAAACGAGACGAAAGGTAATTTGGTAATGACGAACTGAATCCCAGAATCTGAAATACATAACTTTTGTCAGCAAGATCAATACCTTCAATTAATATAAAATTACCTTTCTTGCACATTAAGTAACTTCGTTTTAAATGGCAATGCACGACATTCAGACGATATTTTCAAGTCTGTCCATTACCTCCGTGCTTCACTGTGGCAATATAGTTTCGCGATGGGTTTGGCGGGAGTGATAATATCGTCGTCCACAAGATCCATCAACCTCAAATTTTACTTATATCAGCACTCTCCATTTCTCGATATTTTTCCCTCGTTTAAGTCACATGGCACAGAGTGGCGTACGTGCCTGGGTAACATCAGATATAGACGGCCAGTCACATACACACCGCGACCTAGAAACGACATCGGGGACGCTTAAGGCAGGCAATATTCCTCACCCGAGGCTGATGTTTCAATTTAGTGACTGGTAAAGCACTGCCTGGTCTAGCCCATGATGTCTCTCATAGTACTCAAACGTAATGCTTGCTGCTTTAAGCTCACAGACAGCTGAATATTCCTTCATATCGCAAATCAGAGAACTAAGAAACTCTTCCATTATTCTTCCTCGGAAAAGAAGATTTTTCGCTACGGAGAGTTAATTTTCATTTTCAGTAAATTACGGTAGGCCTGATATAGAGCGAATATTCGGCATCCAAATCAGATTGGACGAAAAATGGCCGAAGAATCTTCAGGGATAGGATTCGTAACGCATCGTTGATCCAAGATCCACAACAAATTGTTGTATCTCAAGATATACTGTTACTACCCTGTAGCATTATATATCTCTATCTCTCTCTCTCTATTAGTCTATGAACTATGATCTCAAAAAACATTTCATTTTTGTTGTTTAGTCAACTGTCCAAAGACACACAAGTGATACTAATAAGGCACCACTTAAGAGGCAACTAGGCCAGGAGATAATGGGGTAGGGTGGCCACTTCCTTTCCCCCTCCATTGAGTACATCGCCGATTAGCTACATATTACACTAATTTACACTAATTAGATTAAAGATGCATAAATTTTATGATAATAAAATGAATATATAATATAAAATCTATACTAATAATAAATCTGTAGCCGAACTTTTTCTGGTAATTTTCGATTTTACAAAAATAATTGGTCCTAACATATATAATTAACCACCCTGAAACCGAAAATCGCTTTTTTGAAATTTTTGTTTGTATGTCTGTCTGTCTGTATGTTTGTTACCTTTTCACGCGATAATGGCTGAACGGATTTCGATGAAAATTGGAATATAAATTATGTTCGTTGTAACTTAGATTTTAGGCTATATGGCATTCAAAATACATTATTTAAAAGGGGGTTATAAGAGGGCCTGAATTAAATAAATCAAAATATCTCGCTTATTATTGATTATTGTGAAAAATATTACATGACAAAAGTTTCTTTAAAAATAATTTTCGATAAGTTTTATTCCTTCAAAAATTTTTATAGGACTGATATTTAATGAGATAAATGAGTTTTAAAATTAAAATAACTGCCATCTAAGGCCGTATAATGAAATAAAAAACAAATGACTTCGTCTATAAGGAGCCTTGGACAGCAACAATCGAAAGCTATGAAAGATAGCCTACAGAGAATGTTTCTGTGTTTGTTTGAAGTAATATCGAAGGCTAAATTAACCGATTTGTATAATTAATTATTATTTCACCATTAGAAAGTGTAGTTTCTCTAGATGGACATGTCCACACCTGTGGAGTAATGGTTAATGCGTCTAGCCGCGGAACCAGGTGACCCGGGTTCGATTCCCGGTCGGGACAAGTTACCAGGTTGAGGTTTTTTCCGGGGTTTTCCCTCAACCCAATATGAGCAAATGCTGGATAACTTTCGGTGTTGGACCACGGACTCATTTCACAGGCGTTATCACCTTCATCTCATTCAGACGCTAAATAACCTAAGCTGTTGATAAAGCGTCGTAAAATAACCTACTAAATAAAAAAAAATAAACAGATGGACATAATGTTATTACAGTAACTTCTGATATAATATAATGTAATATAATATAATATAATATAATATAATATAATATAATATAATATAATATAATATAATTAAGAAACATGTTAAAGGAATTGTCATTGCACTAAATGAGTGTCTCTGGACCAAAATGATCGCATTTTAATTATTTGGATGCAATTTAAATTAAGTAACATATTAAACGATTTATCCTTCTATCAAACACGAATGTTCCCTGGATCAAATGCCCATTTTTAATTATGTATTTACTTTATATTTATTTCTAACGGGTGCAGCGGAGCGCACGGGTACGGCTAGTAAATAATATAGTACAATGAATATTATAACGTATTATAAAAGCAACGAAAATGAAGTTAATGAGTTGTAAAAATTCAGCAGACGTCGAAAAACCTTTATCCAAGGCACACTACGTTCCTCAGCAAGTGTATTCATTCATCATTGGTCACGTATGTCATGTTCAACAGATCCATGGCCTATTCTAATTGGGTATTATCAAGGGAGTGCAAATCGAACTATATTACTGTATAGAATTCCATTGCATTCACTATGTTATTGTTTTTATAAACATACGAATGAGTCAATTTCCATTCTGTGTTAATTCAGCACCTTAGGGAAAGATAATGGTAACCATCAATTGGTATTCTGTATAAACTTAAGTAAAAACTATAGGCTTATACAGGTTAAACCTTAAGGGTGCTATTCATAGACATTTCGCTAGTCCGCGTTACGAGTGTGCTAAACTAGCCCAGGCTATCGACTGGTTACTTGTAAAGGATTCATATCACATCATATTGCTAACACTGGTTTATGAATACGAAAAACGTTAGTTCACTAATCATCCACCAGAAGCCCGCGCTAAGAATGTCTATGAATACGGCCCTTAGTAACCTAATTACTTTCAGGGGATTATTCTTTGAGATATTCCAAAGAAAAAAGTTGAATACAATCTTGCTCGTTTTCGTTTACTTTTCGAGATGAAAAGTGTTTTATATTAAACATTTCAAAGCGAGTTTTAGAAAAAGCTATTGATCGAATTTGTAATATGCTCAGTCAATTAGTGTTCTATGATAATAAATTATTGAAAGAATTGTAGTTTTCGTCTTTAGATGTGCAGAAATTTTATCTGAACAAATGTAACACAAACATTTCTTTGCGGAGCGGAAATTTACATTTGTTGTGATAACATTTCTGCACATTTAAGGGACAAACCTAAAATTCTTTCAATCATTTATTATCATAATACACTGTTCTCTTAAAATTGACTGAGCATATTGGGAATTAAATTAATGGCTTTCGCAAAAAGCGCTATGAAATGTTTCATGTAAAACAAATTTGATCTCTAAAATGAAGCAAGAACTCGCAAAATTGTATTAAACATTTTTGTTTGAAATATAGCAAGGAATAACCCCTAAAATTAATGATATTAGTTACGGATCACTCTGTATATTGTATACAGATATCTAAAAAATCTCATACATTATTCTGTAATATAATTTGTTATATTATGTAATACATAAAAATTATGTGCAGGACACGTATACCGTTATTAAATGTTGAAGCTCTTATAATAAAAAGGAAGCTTTTAATAAAAAAGGACCTCTGGAGTAAGAACTAAGAAAGAGACTAGTAAAGTGCTTTGTGTGGAGTGTACCATTGTATTGCATTTATTAACATTCCATGGTATTCATACATGCTTGCAGCTAGAATATGGAACAAGTCAAAAAACTTAATACTGCTATAAAATCTTAATTTATAGATGAAATATATACAGACGAGATTTACAATATAGTCTACTAGTACAACACATAGTTTTAGTATCAATTTCATGAAGCGTTATTGAATGTCATGAATTCACCTACAGAATAGAAGGCGTGAGAAATTAGGTACTTCTTTAATTTGGCCCTAAATAATTTTATGTTTTGAGTTTCATTTTTTATATCGATAGGGAGGCTATTAAAATTTTTACTGCCATATAACGCACTCCTTTTTGATAGCACGATAGACTTGCCGATGGAGTATGAAAGTCATCTTTTTGACGTGTATTTATGCTATGATGTGTTGAATTGGTTACAAAGTTTTCACGATTACATACGAGGAAGATTATTAATGAAAATATATACTGACAAGCCATGGGCATTATTTGTAGTTTTTTTAAAATAGCCCTACACGATTCCCTAGATTTGGCACCTACTATTATTCTAATTACTCTTTTTTGTAGTAGTAATATACTATTACTATCTGTGGAATTTCCCCAGAATATTATTCCAAAACTCATTACCGAGTGGAAGTATGCAAAGTATATTGTTTTCAAGGTATTGATATTTACTATCTTTTGCATAGATCTAATAGCAAAACAAGCCGAATTTAGATTGGGGGTAATGTCTTTAATATGATTTTTCCAATTTAAAATATTATCGATTTCTAAGCGAAGAAATTTGGTTGTTGTTGTTTCTGATAGGGACCTATTGTTAATTATTGCGCTAGAAATTTGCGAGGTTGAATTTGGACAGGATTTTAATGGAATTTTGTTAGTTTTGTTACAATTTAATACCAATTTATTGTATGGGGTAGAAACATGGACATTAAGACGAAGTGAAGAGAAGCAAATAAAAGCATTTGAAATGTGGATATGGAGAAGGATGGAGCGTGTGAAGTGTACAGAGTAAGAAACGAAGCTGTGTTGGAAAACACAGCTTATACATTATTCTGTAATATAATTTGTTATATTATGTAATACATAAAAATTATTATTATAGCTATAGTAGGTTATTGTTGAGGAATAAGGAAAACTTGTTAACTTGTATTAATCAGAAGGAAAGTCGTTTCAAGTGCTTAGACTACTGGATTATGCAGCAAGATAGTGGTGCTTCGAACCTGCGTTGAAACGGTACATTCAATTATTATAGAGGGACTCTAATACCAGTATCACCGACACATTTCTCGTGCACAGATTTGTTTCACAAGCAAACAAAGTCAGATGCAGTGGACTTTCGCCCACTGTGCACGCACCAACAGCGTCAGATACAGAAAAACGTCAGCTGAATATACTGCGTGGTGGGCACCACAATGCAACAGCGCACTTCAAAAGAAACCTGATTAACTCAAGTAACTTGCATCTAGTGCAGAGCTATGCAGACTAGCAATAGGTAAGCCTACGTAATGAGTGTGGTTCGAGTCCTCATGGCGAAGGAATTTTCTCATGAAATTTCGGACAGTGTATGGGACCGGTGCCCACCCAGTACTCTAACAAATACATGGCTAAATCCGGTTACGAAAGCCAACTGTTTAACGGATGGGGTGGAATCGTGTTAACCACACTTCACTCCCGTACTCCTTCGATAACAAGTCTATTTGTATTGAATTACGTGTTTACAATTTGTGTGTACTTAGGGCCTATATAGGCCTACGTGCGATATATATATATATATATATATATATATATATATATATATATATATGTATGTATGCATTGTATGTGAATTCGTGTATATACAGAGTGTTTCCGAGGTGGTGTTACAAGTTTTCAGGGATGATGTCGAAGGGCACATGTATCAATTTGAGATAAGGAACCCTGGTCCGAAATGACCGAGTCGAAAGTTACAAACAAAAATAATTCTGTGGAAATGAAATAATTTTATTCCTCTGTACACCTTATTTATGTATATTTATTCATTCATTCATTTATTTTATTCCATAGATCTTACATGAGCAATGAAGCTTTAAGAAGTGGAACATGTCAACATTTTACAATATTACAATTACAATTTTTACAAATTTTTATAGTTTTACAATTTAGTAATTTTCTACAATTTTACAATGTTGTACAATTTTTTTTACATTTTGGCGAGATGTAGTGAGATGAAATGAAGTCCGAGGATTCGCCAAAATATTACCCGGCATTTGCCTTTTCGGTGGGGAAACCTCGAAAAACCCAACCAGGTAATCAAATCAAAGGGGGTAATCAAATCAAAGGTGTTGATGCCAAGGACTCGCCATAGACCATCCGGCTTCAGTCCCACGTCTGTGGAAAACCTCGGAAGAAACCAAAGTCCAAAGGGGGATCCAACCCAAGCCCGAACGCAGCTCCGGATCAGCAGCCCAGCGAGTCTGCCGACTGAGCTACATCGATGGCTCTACTAAAAGTATACAATACATAGCCAATCAGATTATTAAATTTACAAACGCAAACGATCATTCATAAGTTGAGCTATATTATAATACAAAACAATTTAATTAAATTTAAGGCATAAACAATTCAACCAGTTGTGATATACACAAATTGATAATACCTATCATGCAAACTACTTCAAATTACAAACACAAACAATTTATCAGTAGAGTACACATACTGTATTCATCTGACGTTGTTTACGTTGTCTACTTACAGTATTCCATTCAGAGCGCTGTCTGAGGGGTGGGGACAGGAAACTACACTAAAGCAATGCAGATAGCGTAATGTGTAACGGACATGGTCGGTCCTGATAGGCACGTCTGTAGACAGCAGTGTATGTGTACAAGTTGCTGTGTCTAGTCGATCAGTCCTAGTGAAATGGAGGAGTACACGAGAGCGGAATAAGCAGACCTGATTTTCGAATACAGATGAGCCAATGGGAACCGTAGACAAGCTCACAGATTGTATCGGGGCAAGTACCCACGTAGGAGACATCCATCTTTCCACGACTGTTCCAAAGGTTAAGTGAAGGAGGGCACGTGGTGCCAAATTACAATTTAATTTCCACACAACTATTTTTGCTTGTAACTTTCGACTCAATCATTTCCGGGCCATGGTTCCTTATCTCAAATTGATACATGTGCCCTTCGCCATCATCCCTGAAAGTTTGTAACAGCACCTTAGAAACACTCTGTACAAGTACGAGGCGCATCCAGAAAGTAAGTTTCCCTAATTTTTTTTAAAGAATACACACTTTCAGGAAAACATTTATTGACAACAGGTACAGCAATGTTTCAGCTATTTTTCAACATAGCCACCATCAGAATTGAGACACTTGTCGTACCGTGGGATCAACTTTTATATCCCTCTGTCGTAGAACTCTAACGCCTGTGAATGGAACCAGCGTGTGACAGACGTCTTCAGCTCTTCGTCGTTGCCAAAACGCTCACCGGAGGACAGGAATTTCTTGAGGTGCAAGAAAACGTGAATATCGCTGGGAGCAAGATCAGGACTGTAGGGTGGGTGATCAAACAACTCCCTGCCAAATTCCGTCAAAACAGCTGCTGTGCGCCGAGCCGTATGTGGACGAGCATTGTCATGGAGGAGCACAACACCTGCAGTAAGCATTCCACGCCTCTTGTTGTGAATGGCACGTCGCAATTTTCGCAGTGTTTCACAGTAACGGTCAGCGTTCACTGTTTCACTTCTTGGAAGGAAGTCAATGAGCAGAATGCCCTTCCTGTCCCAGAACACCGTGCACATCACTTTCCGTACCGACATCGTCTGTTTGAAATTCGTCCTGACCGGAGATCCACTATGCCGCCAATGCATTGACTGCTGCTTGGTTTCCGGGGTGAGAAATCCAAGTCACATCGCCCGTGACGATCCTGTCGAGGAACTCGTGGCCGTCATCGTGATATCGTTGCAGAAATGTCAGTGCTGCTCCTAAACATTGCATTTTGTATTCGGGTGTCAGGTTTTTCGGCACCCACCTGGCACACACTTTTTTGAACAGCAGGTGCTTAGTGACAATCTCATGCAACAAGGATCGCGATATCTGCGGAAAATGGCTGCTCAGCTCCGTAATCGTGAAGCGACGGTTCTCCATGATGCACTGCCGCACCAGCTCAACACGATCATCATTGATGAGGGACGGTCGCCCACTGCGCTCTTCATCATGGACACTTTGACGACCTTCGGAAAACTGCCTACACCAGCGACGCACCATCTGCTTACTCATGATGTTCGGCCCATAGGCCTGACAGATCTGCCGATGAATTTCAATTGGCGCAATGCTTTGTGCATTAAAGAACTTTATCACCGACCGAACCTCGCAGGCGGCGGGAGAAGGAATAAGAGCTTCCATTTCGGACCACTGCTGCCACGCTACTGGCACCAGGCGGGACCTGTCCGGCTGGCATATGATTGATACGTCATAGATCTGTTACGCATGCGCAATTGACACGGCTAATTACGTTTACTTTCAAGGGGAAAAAATCGGGAAACTTACTTTCTGGATGCGCCTCGTACGTATGTAGGAGTAGGTATGTACTGTTTATACAGTTTGCCCAGATATTTAGTGCCAGGACAGAATAGATAGAGCTTCTGAGAAGATGTTCGAAGAAAATGGCAAAATAAAGGAAGGTTTGGAAAGGACGTTGAAATCTGCGAGGAAGAAGTGTGTTAAAAAGTGAGCATAAGAAAGTCAGGGGAGACAAAAGTAGGATATGTACAATTTTATATAGCTCAACTAAAATATGTTTTTATATTGACTTAATCTGTTTACTATGCATTGTATATTTTTGCTTAGCATTGAATGGTAGTCAGTATAGCTCAATTGATGAATTGTATATACTGTAAATTGTATAGTAGTCTATATAGCTCAACTGATGAATTGTTTATGATTATAAATAGAATTAATCTACTTGATATTAATTGCACAAATTTGTATAGCTTAATGAAAGTATGCTACTTTGTATTGTATATATTTCTATAGTTTTGGCCGATGAATTGTATATGCTTTAAATTGAATAGTAATCTATATAGCTCTATTGATAAATTGTTTGTGTTTGTAATTTGAAGTAGTTTGCATGATATGTATTATCAATTTCTGTATATCACAACTGGTTGAATTGTTTATGTCTTAAATTTAATTAACTTACTTGTTTTGTATTATACATATAGCTCAACTGATGAATGATCGTTTGCGTTTGTAAATTTAATAATCTGATTGGCTATGTATTGTATACTTTTAGTAGAGCCATCGATGTAGCTCAGTCGGCAGACTCGCTGGGCTGCTGATCCGGAGCTGCGTTCGGGTTTGGGTTGGATCCCCTTTTGGTCTTTGGTTTCTTCCGAGGTTTTCCACAGCCGTGGGACTGAAGCCGGATGGTCTATGGCGAGTCCTCGGCATCAACCCCTTTGATTTGATTACCCCCCTTTGATTTGATTACCTGGTTGGGGGTTTCCGAGGTTTTCCCCAACCAAAAGGAAAATACCGGGTAATCTTTTGGCGAATCCTCGGACCTCACCTCATCTCACTACATCTCGCCAAAGTATTGTAAAAAATTGCACAAAATTGTAGAAAATTACTAAATTGTAAAACTATAAAAATTTGTAAAAATTGTAATTGTAATTATTGTAAAATTTTGACTTGTTCCACATCTTAAAGCTTTATTGCTCATGTAAGATTTATGGAATAAAATAAAGGAATGAATGAATGAATGAAGAGAAGATATTGTGAAGTGTCAGTAGAAAGTGAAAAAAGTGTAGTAAGATAGATATAGAAGCAATGGATTAAAGTGAACGAACATCGGAACTAATGAGAAGTGGAAGAGCGAGTAAAGAGTAATGCAATTAAATGAATTGGATAATTTGTGTGAATCAATGTTGTGGGTTCTGAGTAGCATCAGGGATATTACATCTATAGATATAAGTGTAAGGGAAGATGAATGAAGAGAGAATTTGACAGTAGGAGTAAAGAGGAAGGAATAAACTTAAATAAATTGAGAGGAGAATAGAGAAAAAAATAAGAGATCTAATTGTTGTTAAATAGAGAAAATGGAAAGAGAGTTAAATAATTTAGGAGAAAATAGCTGGGAAAAAATGGATAAGAGTAGGTTGATGGGAGAATAACTAATAAAACGTAAAGCAAATAATGAAGGAAAAAATATGCAATATCTAATACGGAAGCGAGAAATGGAAGGGAGACAGTCTAGGTAAAAGAGAGAATGGAAGAATGGACAGCAATTCAGCTAAAACAGAAGATTAGGAAGTCAACAGAAAATAGGCCTTCTTGTCAAAGGAATATGTGAACACAAAAAGGGTAATATGAATATTAAAGCGATCAAAAAGCAGAAATGTAAAGGTCCACCGTAACTATGAATTGCACCCTCAAGTTGGATGACATCATATCATATCATATCGTATCATATCATATCATATATCATATCATATCATATCGTATCATATCATATCATATATCATATCATGCCATGTCATGTCATATCATATATCATATCATATGTCATGTCATGTCATATCATATCATATATCATCATATCATATCATGTCATATCATATCATATATATTATATCATATCACATCATATCATATCACATCATATGACATCATATGTCATATCATCACCATATCATACTATATATCATATCATATCATATATCATATCATATCATATCATATCATGTATATCATATATATCATATCATATATATCATCATATCATCATATCATACCATATATCATATCATATCATATCATATCATCATATCATACCATATATCATATCATATATCATATCATATCATATCATATATCATATATATTATATCATATCATATCACTTTTATTTTTTTATTTTATTGGGTTATTTTACGACGCTTTATCAATGAAGGTGATAATGCCGGTGAAATGAGTCATATCCAGCACCGAAAGTTATCCAGCATTTGCTCGTATCATATCATTGAGGGAAAACCCCATAAAAATATCTCAACCAGGTATCATATCATTCATATCACCGAACCGGGATTCGAACCCATATCACATCTGGTTTCGCGGCCAGATCGCTGACCGTTACATATCCACAGGTGTGGACACACATCATATCATATCATATCATATCATATCATATCATATCATATGTCATATCATATCATATCATATCATATCATATCATATCATATCATATCATATCATATCATATCATATCATATCATATATCATATTATATTGTCATGTAATATCATATCATATCATATCATATACATCATGTTATCGTATTGTATCATATACGGTAATTAATTAAATAATTAAGTATGTACAGTATATTCGCGCCCGGTAGGTCTACTGTACTTAAGTATGTACGTACAGTATGCCGGAGAGAAGAGCTGTCAGTTTCATTAACTAGATACCATACGGAACAATGGTAACGGCCCTTATGAGGGCCAATAAATCATGGAAGATTTGGAATTCCCCCCCCCCTATTTTTTTTTTTTCGTTGTTGGTAACAGTATAACATCTATTACATGCTTTATGGTTGTGCTAACAGATGGAGTTACTTGTCAACAATGCGACGCTGAAACGTTTGTTCAGGTTACTGCCCAGCGACAGTCCTGACGCCCACCCCCCTATTGAATCAAATCATATTGAAGACTCCCTTCGGTAAAGATCTCTTAAAAATGGAGGCCAATAAAATATATTTGATCTACGGGACAGCAGATACTATTACTTACTTACTCACTCGCTTTAAGGAACCCGGAGGTTCATTGCCGCCCTCACATAGGCCCGCCATCGGTCCCTATCCTGAGCAAGATTAATCCAGTCTCTACCATCATATCCCACCTCCCTCAAATCCATTTTAATATTATCTTCCCATCTACGACTTGGCCTCCCCAAAGGTCTTTTTCCCTCCGGCCTCCCAACTAACACTCTATATGCATTTCTGGATTCGCCCATACGTGCTACATGCCCTGCCCATCTCAAACGTCTGGATTTAATGTTCCTAATTATGTCAGGTGAAGGATATGAACAGAGACTATTAAACCATTAAATTGGCAAAACTTCATTTTTCACACTAGTTTATTAAACGGTGTCGGACTGTAAAGAAAACTATCGCAATGTCCATATTTTATGTCATACAATATTATATTACTAGCCGTACCCGTGCGCTCCGCTGCACCCGTTAGAAATAAATATAAAGTAATTACATAATTAAAATAGGACATTTGATCCAGGGAACATTCGTGTTTGATAGAAGGATAAATCGTTTAATATGTTACTTAATTTAAATTGTATTTGCATAATTAAATTACGATTATTTTGGTCCAGAGACACTCATTTGGTGCAATGACAATTCCTTTAACCTGTTTCTTAATTTTTATTACATGGATCCATAGTTGAATGAAGATTGACATCATTTAGATTTAATGTGTATACTTTATATTACTTGTTATAGGTTTCCTTTGAATTATGGTAATAACTTAATTTTAACCCTTGTTTTCTACGTATTCAGTAAATGGCGCTTGGCCCACTATGGTTCTCAACCCTTCAAATAACTTAAATTATATTAAGTTACATTATATTATATTTTATTATATTAGGGCCTATATCAGAAGCTACTGTAATAACATTATAGCATTATGTCCATCTAGAGAAACAACACTTTGCAATGGTGAAATAATAAATTATACAAATGGGTTAATTTAGCTTCCGATATTACTTCATACAAACAGAGAAACATTCTCTTTAGGCTATCTTTCATAGCTTTCGATTGTTGCTGTCCAAGGCCCCTTATAGACGAAGTCATGTGTTTTTTAATTAATTACACGGCCTTAGATGGCAGTTATTTTAATTTTAAAACTCATTTATCTCATTAAATAACAGTCCTATCAAAATTTTTCAAGGAATAAAACTTATCGGAAATGATTTTAAAAGAAACATTTCTTATGCAACATTTTTCACAAAAATCAATAATAAGCGAGATATTTCGATTTATTTAATTCAGGCCTCCTTATAACCCCCCTTTTAAATAATGTATTTTGAATGCCATATAGCCCAAAATCTAAGTTACAACGAACTTAATTTATATTCCAATTTCCATCGAAATGCATTCAGCCATTATCGCGTGAAAAGGTAAGAAACATACAGACAGACAGACAGACAGACAGACAGACAGACAGACAGACAGACAGACAAAAATTTCAAAAAAGCGATTTTCGGTTTCAAGGTGGTTAATTATATGTTAGGACCAATTATTTTTGGAAAATCGAAAATTACCAGAAAAATTTCGGCTACAGATTTATTATTAGTATAGATTCGTAATGCTCTGCCTAAGGGTAGATGTTTCACTGCAAACCCGCATTCTATCTCTCCTGTTTTCCGAATTCCTCTTAGTCTCCGCATAAGATCCATATATTTTAATGTTGTCTGTCGTCTAATATCATTATTTTCTGCCTCCAAATTTTCTCCCATTCACCATTCACCATTCTTTCCAGTGTATCTGTCAGTAGACAGTTTGTCCTTAGCCAGTTTCAGCTACAACACCATTAAAGCCACAAAATCATGCCATCCCATTTCCCAGAATTAATGTTACACCATAAGAAATTCAATTATGTTTTTTTAACGACACTCGCAACTGCTGAGGTTATATCAGCGTCGCTAGTATGCCGGAATTTTATCCCACAGAAGTTCTTTCACATGCCAGTAAATCTACTGACATGAGCCTGTCGCATTTAAGTACACTTAAATCCCATCGACCTGGGCTGGAATCGAATCCGCAACCTCGAATAACACATTGTTGCAAGTCATGGTTATATCTATACATCTATATAAATATAATTTGAACTGGTAATGGAAATTATGGGAAAACGGCTGAACGGATTTTAATAAATGACCCCTCATTCTGAACCTTGGAACCCAAAGTTTTTCAGAAAAATAGTAGTTTTCAGTGAAATGTCAATTTTTCAACGTAATTTTCCTATTTTCTAAATTCCATCTTGTGTTACTAACTAACTGCATTTCAGAATAAAACAAAACACACACTACAGTAAACAATATTACACGAAGGCCATGATATGTAACAATGCTGACGTATTTAGAGCTGAAATTAAATTGGTTATTAAAAATTTCAAGACTGTAAAATTAATTTACAGGTCCGATTCTGTAGTGTGTGTAATTTTGTGAGTACAGCTGTGACTTGGATATTAAAAACTACAAAACTTGAGGTGGTTTGATGACATTATTACCATTAGAAATGAAATATTATATAGTTAATGCCATGCTGTGACTATTTTTCATTAATTATACATATTAATGCTATATTTATGATATGAAAGTGAAACGTTTTGGGGTTATATAAGTAGATGTAGAGAATATCTTAAATTAGATCTTGATTTATATAATTTACTGAGTGGCGGCTATATATTATATGTTACTGAAAGCTATAAAACTTACGTAAGATAATAATATTGTTATTAAAAATCAAATATTTTTGTAGTTATTAATCAAGTGGGGTTGGGTCTTTTTCATATGTTTAATGGCGGTGTGGTGTAGATATTTATATGCGTGGTTCTCTTCAGTAATGGCTCGAGAGAGCGCAAAAATTGCAGTTCCTAAGGAAAGACCAAAAGGTATTACTTATTGATAAAGTATGAGGCGTACAAGATTTTGTAATCTCCCGATCATTTCAGCAAGATCTCTCAGCAGGATAAAATGATTTTACCCTCTACATTTCAAGGTAGTTTACGAAACATGGAGTAGCTATACCGAGATGCTATGTCCGTTGTTCGAAAGCATAGCAAACCTGACTTTTTTTTTTTAACTTTCACCTACAATCCGCAATGATCTGAAATAGCTACTGCTTTACTCCCACATGGAAAACCCACTGATTGTCCTGACATTGTTACTTGCGTTTTCGCGTTGAAACTAAAGAACTGAAGGTGGATATGTTCAAGAAAAAGTAATTAGCATAAAAAAATCATTCAGAGGGGTATGTTTCATTACTATGGAAGCAAATAACTTTCAGAATGTCTGATATTCTTCATTGAAAATAAATCTGAAAAATATTTATTTGAACATCTAATGAACTTAGTTTGCAGCATTTGCTGCACAAACCACTAGTATTATTTAAAATTCTGCATAAATACCTGTAGATGTATTAAAATCATCCTAATAAACTGTTATTTCGTTGTCACAATTGTGAAGTCCATTAAACTTGAGAATATAAAACTTTGTTTTGCTCTCGTAACATCAAAGCAATAAAAAGTGGAAACAACGTGGACGTGGTTCATGACGCACTTCCTGTCCACTGTTTCGCTCATGTACACTTCCTTTAAAGTCTGGAAAGTTTTATGAGTTGAGAACTGCAGAACAAACACGTTGGATGTTAAAAATGGCTGCAGTAGATTTACGGTGCACAAACTAAATCATACCGGTCGTAATTTTGACAGTTCAAAATATTACACTACTCTTTATGTAGTAATCCTGCACATGTGGAACTACAAATCTTTCTGGGGCAAAAATAAAATTGCTACAATTTAGCACAGCAACGTTAATCATTTATTTTAAAAAGTAATTTCAGTTATGAATGTTATTGAGATTAATATGGGAACGAAAACGACAGGAATTATGTTCAGCATCAAAACAAAACACCCGTGAATACCAACACTGCATCAACTTGTATAATGCATTTTAAAAATGAAGAAAAGATTGAAGATAAAGCATTCATAGAGCTTCATAAAAAAGTGGCACCAAAATAACAGAAACTTTCCTATAGACCTACAATTTACTTAGAAATAAGTTCTCCCTGTTTACACAAAAGGTTTCTTTGCAAATAATTTAATAAAATACAATTTACGTCGTATCCATTACATTAATTGAAATCAACTGATTATACAGGGACATCATTTCATTTTTACTAACATTTTTACTATTAACTTGCCTATACCTCTGGATCAACGCCGTTCGCTACCCCCTTCCACGACTGGAGTTCGATGATACTGACGTAATATACAAACAAATCACTTTACTAGGTATAGGAGGGAAGAAAAGTAGTTCATCCATTTAAGTAAAGTAGGAAATATCGCGCTTTTGAGTTTTATCACTTTCATTAGGTTTTTGTTTAATCAAAATACTGTACAGTATTAACAATGAGTGTTTTTACTCACGAACTGAGCTGTCCATGCGTACGTATTCATTATGCAGTGTATATTATACTATCTTCAGCACATTAGCGTACAATATAGAGAATGAACTTAAAATGAAAAATAATCATAATATGGATATTTTAACACATTTTTCAAAATGGTGGCCGTTCATTTCGATACAGGCTTCAGTTCTAATTTGCATATTATCGCACTATAGACTGTTGTACGTAATCCCAATTACCAGTTTCGTCCTTCGTACTAGTAACTCATCCATTCTATACTAATAATAAATCTGTAACCGAAATCTGTCTGTCTGTCTGTCTGTCTGGATGTTTGTTACCTTTTCACGCGATAATGGCTGAACGGATTTCGATGAAAATTGGAACATAAATTAAGTTCGTTGTGACTTAGATTTTAGGCTGCATGGCATTTAAAATACTTTATTTAAAAGGGGGGTAATAAGGGGGCCTGAATTAAATAAACCGAAATATCTAGCTTATTATTGATTTTTATGAAATATGTTACATAACAAGAGTTTCTTTAAAAATGATTTCCCATACGTTTTATTCCAGGAAAAATTTTAATAGCACACATATTTAAGTCTGTCTGTCTGAATGTTTGTTACCTTTTCACGCGATAATGGCTGACCGGATTTCGATGAAAATTGAAATATAAATTAAGTTCGTTGTAACTTACATTTTAGGCTATATGGCATTCAAAATACTTTATTTAAAAGGGAGGTTATAAGGGCTTGAATTAAATAAATCAAATATCTCCCTTACTATTAATTTTTGAAAAAATGTTGCATAACAAAAGTTTCTTTAAAAATGATTTCCGATATGTTTCATTCCAAGCAAAATTTTGATGGGACCAAATTGCGCCAGAAACAGATGTTCTCTGAACCAAATGATCTTATTTTAATTAGGCCTATTTGCATGTAATAACAATTAAGAAATATGTTAAAGAAATTATCATTGCACTAAATGAGTGGTCTTTGGACCTAAATGATAACATTTTAATTATTTAAATTAAGTGACATATTAAAAGATTTATCCTTCCATTACAGTCTAGTATATACAGTCGCGAAGCTCAATACGTAGTAAATATGCAAACATTAGATAGTTGCTCACCACTAGGATCGCTAATATCGCCTCATTACAGGCAATGCAAAATATTACCGTTACAGTCTATTGTTTCTAGCACCCTCATAACTCAAGCTTCGTGACTGTACTGGGTGTTCAGTTCAAAATGTGTCATGGCTCGCTGTATGTCGTCATGTGGCTAACCGATGAGCCTAGAGAATTCAATCTTCCTACACTTCCGCAGAGGCGTATTACCTAAATGCGAGAGAAGTTGCCTAGCAAGTACGGCGTTCATTCTGAAGATTACTTACCAATACGTACGGTAATGCCAGTAGTGGCAAGAATGTGAACTGTTTGGAAACACGTACTGAAGTGAGTTTTTTTTCTTACTGTCGGGATATGGGGAGAGGGTTAAGACGATTACTTACGTATTTGTTGACATTAACTTCGACGGTCAACATGGACACGGAGCATTTGATTTGCGTTGTGGAATGTTGCCGTACGCAACCGATGATAACAAATACCCTGCGTACGACTTGCTCACGCAAAACACGGTTCAAAAGAGGTTATGGTAGCACATAGACTTTGCAGACCGACATCTGTTGCTACGACGTTCAAGGCTGATACCTGGTACACGTTCTCAAGTTCAGATTGAACGCCTTGATTAATAGGCAACTTCTCTGACATAAAAAGCTGAAACTCGCTTCAAATTGCTGACTCACAACAGTGACGTCATGACACACTTTGAAATAAACACCCTGTATATAGTAGACTGCGTTTCTATCAAACACGAATGTTCCCTGGACCAGATGTCCTATTTGAATTATGCAATTAATTTATATTTATTTCTAACAAGTGCAGCGGAGCGCACGGGTACGGCTAGTATATAAATATGAATGAAATGTATCCAGGTGATACATGATGGCTCCACATTTAGTTCGTTACACATGCGATGTCATTTAGTGGATGTGTCATTCAATTATTGTTAGCCAGCATTCAACCAGTACACGAGATGAACAGGTGTTTAATTCTTGTGTAAAGTGTACTTTTGGTGTGATGAAATTTGTTTCTGTAGTTAATGATGTTGAGGAGTTAAGCGAATTTCTAGTTGTGCACGGCGTGATAATTTTATTGCAGTTCAGTTATTAACGCTAACTGGAATTGTGGATTATTTAAACAGCGGAAAAGCGTCAGCATATCCTATTGGTCTGTTTAATAGGCGAGTAGTTCCTCTAATTTAACAATCACTTCTTTCCGGTCTAATTTTAGTAGATTGTGTATGAAAAAAGGGGTTTTGGAACACTGTGACAAGGTGAGCGGCAGAGTGCTGCATTGGAGTTAAATCGCTCGCTTGAATTCGGTCGAGTGTCGAACCCTCGAGTGAGATACAATCGGTCGTGATACGCTCGTAATAAATAGAAGCACAGTACAAGGTCATCTCACCGACATGTCTTATCTTGTATGGAAGGCGACAGATAAGATACACATATGTTTTGCTCACACGGTAAAAATAAGGCTTTATTTTCTGCGTTTATGACAAACGTTTAATGGAACGTACCAAAACAGGAACATGAAGTTATAAATAAAATAGTATGAAAAACTTCGATATACAGTTATTATTGATCATTAATAATTATTCAGTATTTGATTTACCACATATATAATATGATAGGTCCATACATAGTGTTCCGCCTATATACTGCGACAATGTAGAAACGTTTTACAAAATATTATTGTTATAGCAGTAGATTAATAACAATATTAGTACAGAGATGACGTCACAGAAAATATAATAAAACGAATAATCATGCTGCACAACTGTTACAGATGCAAAGATTGATACACTAATTACTATTATTATTAATATTATTATTATTAATATATTATTATTATTATTATTATTATTATTAGAAAACTTGATACGGTTCTTGCATTATCGTGATTGTGTTCTCCGTTTATAATAATTACATTTACATCCAATAACATCTATCAGATGTGGCAAAAACAAAATCACTCCTGTGTGGAGGGGAAAAAAAACATTTACATACGACATTTATATTACATTTTAAAGCAAGTTTTGTAGTTGTACTATGGAGAGGTTAGTTAAACACTGCAAAGTTTTGAAATGATAAACATCTATGATGTTACTACACAGTTCATCACAGTAACAAGAACGAATGTCTAACGCTCGGGTTATACCGTTCGAGGATTTATCGCTCTTGACAATTTTACCCATCATGCATGTGCGCTACCTATCGGATTATGCTATGAACTACTTGGCGCTGGAGCGAAAACGTCTGATGCAGACCTCTGGTGAGCGGATATTAAGTAACAGGAGGACTGGTGGCGAGGATGTAGTGTGTTAGATGAGGGGATGAACAAGTGAAAGTTTCTTTGTACATTAAAAAAAAAAAACAGGTTGAGTTTCAAATTATCTCAAATATTCAAAGTCAGCGGAAAACAGTTGCATCTCTCTGTGTAGTGATTCCGCATTTTAGGCTATAAAATCATCACTAAGTTATAACTAGTAACAGCATATCACAATACAATTTAATCTGAGTACGCCTATATCTTTAGAAACAAAATAACTGTTTTTCTAAAATCCGACGTACAGTCTTAACTAAAATATCAATTTTTTTTTTATATAATGAATAAAGATGTCTATGCGGTAGACGTGAATATGTTAGGAGAAAATCCACAAACGATTAGGGAAAACACGGGAATTTTACTTCAAGCAAGTAAAGAGATAGGTTTGGAAGTAAATATCTACAAGACAAAGTATATGATTATGTCTCGTGACCAGAATATTGTACGAAACGGAAACATCAAAATTGGAAATTTGTCCTTTAAAGAAATGGAAAAATTCAAATATCTTGGAGCAACAGTAAGAAATACAAATTACACTCGGAAGGCAATTGAACGCAGAATAAATATGGGAAATGCCTGCTATTATTTTATCATCCAGTCTGTTGACAAAAAATCTGAAAGTTAGAATTTATAAAACAGTTATATTACCGGTTGTTCTGTATGGTTGTGAAACTTGGACTGTCACTTTGAGAGAGGAACGTATGTTAAGGGTGTTTGAGAATAAGATGCTTAAAAATATTTGGGGCTAAAACGGGCAAAGTTACAGGAGAATGGAAAAAGTTACACAACACAGAACTGCACGCATTGTATTCTTCACCTGACATAATTAGGAACATTAAATCCAGACGTTTGAGATGGGCGAATCCAGAAATGCATATAGAGTGCTAGTTGGGAGGCCGGAGGGGGAAAAACCTTTAGGGAGGCTGAGACGTAGATGGGAAGATAATATTAAAATGGATTTGAGAGAGGTGGGATATGATGATAGGGACTGGATTAATCTTGCTCAGGATAGGGACCAATGGCGGGCTTGTGTGAGGGCGGCAATGAACCTCCGGGTTTCTTAAAAGCCATAAGTGTATATATGTATATATACACTTATGTATGTTTATATATATGTAAATATACTATATATAATTATTAAATATCTATCTAGAACTTAGACCTATTTGATTTTAAAAATTGAGGTTGAACACTTCATAGGCTCTCGTATTTTATATAATCTTCAATAAAGCTAATCGTACTTGCCGCCATTTTCAGCTTAAAAGGCCCATCACGAAAGAAATTTCAGTTTATTCGCCCATGTGCGATGTTCACTATATTAACGTATGGATTACTGAACTAAACGTACTTCAGGAGCGAAATTCAAAATAATGAGTAATGGTTCGAATGAGTTGCCATTTTGGCATGCTTTCCACTTCACCCACTAGGTGGCTCCCGACTCGGCGTAGCAGGGACGGCAACATAGCAAACAAAATAGATTAGATATGTAGTATTGTGTGAAAAGTTAGGTTAGGTTAGGTATTATGTGAGAGGTTATGTTCAAAATACATCCCGCGTACGCCATTCTCCACAGTTGGCAACACTGAAAATCCCATCATTCCCTTCCTCATATTACGCCACCTGAAGGAAATATGGCGGTCTTCTTTATTCACGCACGACGAATTTCGTACATATAAGTAAGGTAAGTATTCGGGATGGGTGGACATACAGCTCTTCTGGTCATCACATCCAATTTTCACTACTCCAAATTATAAATTCTGGCGATTTTAAAGGTATTTAGCAATGTCTTCTAGTGACGCATGCATATTGAACCTTTACCAAATTGAATTTTTAACATTTTATTATGATTGACATACTGTCAGCCTTTATAAACTCTAACGGGAAAGAGTATGCCCTGGACCTCTATTTCGGGAAGATGGCAGTTTTCCAGATAGTTATTGCACAGTTATCTAAGTCCCGTCTTCATCCTGAGGGCTGTATCATAATAAGGTTATAACATCATGGTGCACATAAATTTGGCAGTATTTTTCTGGGAGACGTCGTTGCATATAGACCACTTTTACACTAAACCTAACCTTAGTGTATACAACGTATACTAAAACACCAACCTAACCTAACATAACCTGTCACAGATTAGGTTAAGTTAGGTTAGTTTAGTTTAGGGTTTTAGTATGTCTTGCAAAAACAAATTTTAGGTTTAGTGTAAAAATGGTCTATATGCAACGACGTCTTCTAGCGAATTACCATTTGGTAAAGAGGAAGCATTTAATATACATAAGTAAACTCACCTTATTCAATTTCGCGATTCATCTGCCTCCCTGCTAACACGAAGTCTCGCAGTATTTTCCGGTACCATCACTGCACGAGATGAAATTCACAACCTCTTAGCTCACAACACTGCAAGAACTGCTGGATACCAATTTCAATCGACGTACGCCTTTTCTCAAGAGTTCGACACAATTTTATTGTAATTCACACAGACCAAAATGTCAAAATAAGCACCGGTCTTTGTTTGGTTTGTAAACAGTTGAAGGAAATAATTTGTACAACATTTATGTAAATTTCTTTGATCGTACAGTACATTGGTATTTCTGAAATATGTTTTGTAGCATTTCTTTTAAGATTGTTCGATAGAGCTAGCCTGTCAATGTTTGAGTACACGGTAGGTCTATAGTTCTAACCAACTTTTCTACTTAAAATAACACTTTTATTACTATCACACACTATAAATGCACAGCACTTCTTTTTTTATATCGGTTTCTTAATCATATGACAAATGACTTCGCAAAACGAAACAAAAACTGTTGTCCATAGCAACGCAACACCCTCATCCCTGAACACAAAACTCGTTTCTGAATTGTTTACTTTCACGTACTTCCAATGCCGGCTTGAATGAGCTGAACCAGCTACGATGGATTGATTATTTTAGCCAATAAAGTGACAGGATCGATGACGTTGCATATTGCGTTCCACGTCACTACACAAACAGCTGAATATCTACGGGTACGAGAGATGTCTCCACACATATGAAGAGATGAATAAGGGGCGCAAACGTGCCACGATCTTTTCTTCAGTTGATAAACTAGGGACGCAATATGCCCATAATATAAGAAACTTTTTTCTTCTTTTGCATCTTATTTTATTACTGGACGTAACTACGGACTCCCATAAACTCATTAGTTAATAAATGGATTATTTACTTTTTTATGTAGAATAAAATGTTTTATTTTCGCTGGCAGAGTTAAGGTCATAAGGCCTTCTCTTCCACTCAACCAGCCTTAATCAATACAATAGTGACATATATATGTAAATTATGAATATTTACAATACACTAAAAATTATCCAGCAATATTCTTCAGTTAAAATTTTAACTAGTATATGTTTATTTAATTTTAGATAAAACTTATACGAAAAAGTAATAACTTAATTTATAAGGTAATGTAATTCAATTCAGTCTATATGCAATATGTAAAAAATTATAATTAAGTTGAAATAGCTGACTGGTTAAATGATGAGAATTAATTTAATAGTAGTTTACTAGAACTATATTATAGGGAGCAAAATATAAATCTAAAATATAAATGAGAATAATTGAAAGAAAATTTTGCAGTTTGATTCTATTTAAGGGACAATGGTACAAGAATGAATTGGACTGGAACAATCGGAAGAGTGATAGAAAGATATCTAAAGAAGAATAAAGAAGTGTATGTGGGATTTGTGGACAAAGAAAAGATTTTTGACAGAGTGGATTGGAATAAACTGATGGGGAACCTAAAGTTGAAATTGATGTGGATTGGAAAGAGATGGGCTGTTTAGTACTCAGCTTTAACTGAAACAACGAGTAAAAGTCAGGATGCGGAGAAGAAATGTCAGAAGAAATCGTATGAAATAGGGAGTTAGTAGAAGAGGAAATGATACTTTATCTCCTGGACCCTATTCAACATCAGCTTGAGCAGTTAGTAAAGAACTGTTTTCAAACATGGGAGGCCAGTGAAGTAAAAAAGAAAAGAAAAGTCGTTCCTAAGATTTGCTGATGATATGGCGTTGTTAGCAGAAGCGGGCCCAGATGATGGCACTTTAAGGTGTTTAAATACGACAGGCTCATGTCAGCTAAATGACAAGCTGGGGCAAAAACGCTGATTAAGATAAATGCAAAATAAGACCAAGATTAATTTAAAAGGAAAAAAATAAAGAAAGTAAACTTTTGAATTCTAAATGAGGCAGTAGAGCAAGTGGACAGCTTTAAATACTTGGGATGTACTATAAGCAGTAACATGAGCTGCAGCCAGGAAGTCAAAAGGAGGATAGCAATGGCAAAGGAAGCGTTTAATAAAAAGGAGCATCTTCTGTGGACTTCTGGAAAAAGAACTAAGAAAGACACTAGTGAAATGCTTTGTATGGAGTGTAGCATTGTATGGGGCAGAAATATGGACATTACGACGAAGTGAAGAGAAGCATTTGAAATGTGGATATGGAGAAGAATGGAAAGTGTGAAATGGACAGAAAGAATAAGAAATGAAGCTGTGTTGGAAAGAGTGGGTGAAGAAAGAATGATGCTGAAACCGATCAGGAAGAGGAAAAGGAACTGGTTGGCTGAGAAGAAACTGCCTACTGAAGGATGCACTGAAAGGAATGGTGAACGGGAGAAGAGTTCGTGTCAGAAGAAGATATTAGATGATAGACGACATTAAGATGTATGGATCATATGAGGAGAATAAGAGGAAGGCATATAATAGGAAAGTTTGGAGAAAGCTGGGTTTGCAGTGAAAGACCTACCCTGCGGCAGAACACTGAATTAATGAATGAATATTCATATAATGAGAATAATATTAATGTAATGAGATTTTGCCATTAGAAGGTTTTGTATTCTATTTAAAGAAATGAATGGTAATAATTAGAATGGACAGATGTTAGTTTCATGTATAGGCCTATCTTAGAACATTATGACAAATAAAGCTGGATCTTAAGGTGAGAGTAAAATGTCTGACACAGATCTCTACAGTATGAGTGTTAAGACGGCCAGCAAAGCAGTGTCGCTGTGTCTGCAACTTGCTCGTCCTTTGTTATTTCTTATTACTGTATAATTTACTAAGATCTGGAGCCACCGATGTAGTTCTGTTGGCTAAGGTGTTTGCTGCTGCTCCGAAGTTGCGCTCGGGTTCGATTCCCGCTTGGACTGAATACGTTTCCAAGGTTCTCCCCAACCGTAAGGCAAATGCCAGGTAATCTATGGCGTATCCTCGCCCTCATCTCGCCAAATACAATATCGCTATCACCAATCCCATCGACGGTAAATAACCTCGTATTTGATACAGCATCGTTAAATAACAAAGTAAAAAGAAAAGATCTGAATGACTTCAAATTATCCAATAATCTTCGTTATATGTAGAAATCTATCAACTACATAACATGAAATAAGCTTATTAATGCCAGTCGTGATAATTATATATTTCATTTTTTCTTAATCATCAGTAAATATCAGTTTTCGTTTTATACAGCAGGTATCCTTTCCGTTATCTATGCATTAACAATTCCTTTTTCGGAATATGTATGATAAGACTTTGCGTATACAAACTCAAATGTCAGGTAATCTATGGCGAATCCTCGGCCTCATCTCGCTAAATAAAATCTCGCTATCACCAATCCCATCGACGCTAAATAACCTTGTATTTGATACTGCGTCGTTAAATAACCAAGTAAAAAAATATACCTGATTGGCTTCATTAAATAATTAATATTTGAGGAGAAAAATTCTACGTACCAAGCGCTCTGACCACTGAGCTACGCCGAATTCAATCCACAGCACCGGACCGAACCTTCCTCCTTCAATGTTTCCCTTTGTGGCCTGACTCCAAGTTAGGCATATATGTTGACATATATGTCCAATGTCAACTGTCATTATACTAGGGGCGCACTCAGCTGAGTGACTTGTTTGGCCGGGATTCCGCAGTTAAGTGCACAGTAATCTGTACAAATATATACACTGCAGCTATGAGAATATTATAGATTTATTAATTTGTCCTACAGAATAATATCCTCAAATATTAATTGTCAATATTACAGATTTTAGATTTTCCACATCGGATCTTCTTGATCACAGTTAACTGAAATGTTAAGCGTTAATATATTCTGGCAAAGTTAAATATAAAAATCCTGGATGTCTTTTTAATTGAAAAAAGTATTCCAAACGATTAGGTAAAACACGGAAATTTTACTTGAAGCAAGTAAAGAGATAGGCTTGGAAGTAAACCCCAAAAAGACAAAGTATATGATTAAGTGTCGTGACCAGAATATTGTACGAAATGGAAATATAAAAATTGGAAATTTATCCTTCAAAGAGGTGGAAAAATTCAAATATCTTGGAGCAACAGTAACAAATATAAATGACACTCGGGAGGAAATGAAACGAAGAATAAATATGGGAAATGCCTGTTATTATTCGGTTGAGAAGCTTTTGTCATCTAGTCTGCTGTCACAACACCTGAAAGTTAGAATTAATAAAACAGTTATATTACAGGTTGTTCTGTATGGCTGTGAAACTTGGACACTCACTTTGAGAGAGGAATAGAGGCTAAATGTGTTTGAGAATAAGGTGCTTAGAAAAATATTTGGGGCTAAGAGGGATGAAGTTACAGGAGAATGGACGAAGTTACACAACGCAGAACTGCACGCATTGTATTCTTCACCTGGCATAATTAGGAACATTAAATCCAGACGTTTGAGATGGGCAGGGCATGTAGCACGTATGGACGTATAGAATGTTAGTTGGGACGCCGGAGGAAAAAGACTTTGGGAAGGCCGAGACGTAGATGTGAAGATAATATTAAATGGTTTTGAGGAGGTGGGATATGATTTTAGAGACTGGATTAATCTTCCTCAATATAGGGATCGATGGCAGGTTTATGTAAGGGCGGCAATGAACCTGCGGGTTCTTTAAAAGTCGTATTATTATTATTATTATTATTATTATTATTATTATTATTATTATTATTATTATTATTATTATTAATATTAAATAAGTGTCAAAATAAATAATCGTATATCCGAAAGAAAATATGTTAATAATGGAGTTAGATAAGGTTGCCCATTATCTCCAATACTACCTAATATTTACATGAAAGAAATCATTTCTAAATGGAAACAAATCTATACATCAGGAATCATAATAACCAGTACCTTAACATTAAATACTCTGCTCTTTACAGACGATCAAGTTATAATTTCCAATTCAGAAGATAACTTACAAAGAGGACTATATACATTAAATAAAATATTATCATACATTGAGATGAAGATTTCAGACAAAAATCAAAAGTACCGGTAATGGAATTTTGGGACAAGATCCAATCAGAAGTAAGATAACCAATGCCTAGAACAAGTACAAAATTTCAATCATCTGGGTTGTGAAATATCTTATCAAAATGAAAAAGATGTGAACAAGAGAATTACCAAATTTACATAAATTTTAGGAATAATAAATAATACATTAAAAGCTAAATTAGTACAAAAATCCACAAGAATAAAAATATATAAAACTCTAGCATTAGCCTCCCTTTTATACGGAAGTGAGATTTGGGTATTAAGGAAAAGAGATTTGGGCAGAATCAAAGAAACGGAAATGAAATTCCTCAGACGGACAGCAGGATGTACTCTTTTAGATCGAAAAAGGGATGAAGAAATATTGGAACAATTAGAAGTGGAATCAGTAGAAGAAAAATAAACAAATATAAACTAAATTGGCTACAGCAAGTAAAACGAATGGACAATTCAAGAATCCCCAAAATGATGATGCAATATGAACCCAGAGGACATCGACTGCTAGATGGGGCCGAAACAGGTGTACACAGGCCTAATTCGTGACGGATGATGACGGTGATGATGATGATGATTATTATTATTATTATTATTTTTATTACGGTATGTAGCCCGCCTTTGTGCATCTCCATTGGGAGAATTGATAATCAATTCTCCCAATGGCGATACACAAAGGCGGGAGTGCCGCAGGGCTCCGTATTACGACCACTACTTTTCTCTATCTACATTAATGACGTATCAAAGAACTTACAGTATTGCCGATATCACCTCTATGCCGACGACCTACAACTTTACATACATTCCAGACACAACACGATCAATGAATCGATTGACAAGTTAAATTGTGACCTAGCCACTGTCTCCACTTGGGCGGCCAATTTCGGACTCGCACTTAATCCAAATAAGACTCAAGCCATAATTATTGGACATAAGCGTTTAGTTAACTCCCTTAATAACAGTAATCTTTCAGTTGTTACCCTTAACAACACGCTAATCCCTTATTCATCTGTCGTAAAAATCTTGGCTTCTTTTTTGATAATAATCTAAGTTGGAATTTTCAAGTTAAAGAAACGATAAAAAAATCTGTTCCTCCATTCACTGTTTGAGTCGCTTGAGAAACTTCTTGCCCCAGCAACTAAAACTTACCCTAGTGCAAACCCTAGTAACGCCGCACTTCGATTATTGTGACGTTTTGTTAAGTGACCTAAGTTCTGAATTGTCAGTCAAGTTACAGCGAGCTCAGAATATGTGCGTCAGATACGTGTGCAACATCCGACGGTATAATCACATATCACCGTCCTTCGCAAGTCTCTCGTGGCTCCGACTTAAAGAACGTAGAACTTTACACTCTTTGTCTTTACTCTTTCGAATTCTGCACACTTAAACACCAAATTACCTTTCGTCTCGTTTCTCTTATCTATACTCTAACCACGACGTTAATACCAGATCACTTATCTGTGGCACGCTAAGTATACCTCTTCATAGAACATCTTGTTATTCATCATCTTTTACAATATCCACCTCGCGTCAATGGAATTCCTTGTCACAAAGTATTAGGGTTGCAAGACAATAAACACCTTTAAGAACAGCTTAAAAGATAACCTTATTAGCATTTCACTCAATCATACTGATTTAAACTATCACTGACTACATTGTTACTTTTTTCTTTAGACATCATCCTGATTGTGCTGTATTTTAATTGTCTCGTAATAATCTCTTTCTATTATCTAATATTATTTGAAATATATTAACATTCTATGTATTTTAGTTTAATTCTGCTACACAGTTTATTTCAGTGTTTAATTAATAGTTCATAGTATTTTGTTGTTTAATTTGTAAATAACTTTTGTATACATGTAACTCTCATCTAAATCAAATTGTTGGATTCTTTGTAAGTTCATGCATATGTATATACACTTTTTGCTGGTTGAGTGGAAGAGAAGGCCTTACGGCCTTAACTCTGCCAGCTAAAATAAATCATTATTATTATTATTATTCTTATTATTATTATTATTATTATAAAGTTTTAAGCAAGGACACAATTTTATATTTTAAAGGCAATTTAAAATGAACATAACATAACCATGCGTAGTGATAAGCTATAATATAACACGTACAAGGAGCTAGCAAGATGAAAATAAATCTCAGAAATAAAACAACAGCACAGAACTGTACCATCTAAATATAAATCACAGTCAATGTACTGGACATAATGCATTGTACTGTTCTAATAAAAAAGCAATCGATGTTCAGAGGAGAATATTATACAGGGACATCATTTTATTTTTACTAACATATTAACTTACCTATACCTCTGCATGAACGCCGTTTGCTACCCTCTTCCACGACTGGAGTTCGATGATACTGACGTAATGTACAAACAAATCACTTTACTAGGTATAGGAAGGAAGAAAATTAGTTCATCCATTTACGTAAACTAGGAAATATCGCGATTTTGAATTTGATCAGTTTCATTAGGTTTTTGTTTAATCAAAATACAGTACAGTAGTAACAATGAGTGTTTTTACTCACGAACTGAGCTGTCCATGCGGACGTATTCATTATGCAATGTATATTATACTGTCTACAGCACTAGCGTACAATATAGAGAATGAGTTAAATTGAAAAATAATCATAATATGGATATTTAAACACATTTTTCAAAATGGTGCCCTTTCATTTCGATAGAGGCTTCAGTTCTAATGCCATATTATCGCACTATAGACTATTGTACCTAATACCAATTACCAGTTTCGTTCTTCGTATCAGTAACTCATGTTGAAATAATTCTGCACCTACTCTATTGTATTGTATAGTATTGTACTGTATTGTATTAATAATGTTATATTCATAGCATTGTAGTAATTTTCTATGATACTGGTTGAGTGGAAGAGAAGGCCGAATGGCCTTAACTTAACTCTGCGAGTTAAAATAAACCATTATTATTATTATTATTATTATTATTATTATTATTATTATTATTATGATTATTATAAAAGATTACCTTACGTACTGTAAATTCAGTCTTCACTTCTGCCCGATCCGAAAAGATAAAATTACTCAGACATGCTATCTATTGTCCGTCAAGTGGTTATGTCGTA
Source organism: Periplaneta americana (assembly GCA_025594305.2). Classification (NCBI taxonomy): domain Eukaryota; kingdom Metazoa; phylum Arthropoda; class Insecta; order Blattodea; family Blattidae; genus Periplaneta; species Periplaneta americana. The sequence goes on from JAJSOF020000039.1 coordinate 2,927,319, forward strand.
GAAAGGGAGGAAATCACGTGACAGTTAATTACTTAACGAAGCCCTTTTATTTAAGTTATTTTAAACAGTTGTATAATATTACGTAGACATCCAATTCCTAACAGAAATTAATGTTCTCAGAGAAGAGTTAAGACAGCCCAGCCACTAGCTGGCGAATAAAAGCAGATGGTGGAAACCGGGATATGACGTAGGCAAATGGACGACAGTACCTGTGTGAAAATGATTCAATATTGAAAGCTCTTTCGTCACTGGAAAACGCGAACATATTTTTGGAACGTACTGTTTACTATGACCGTAAGGCTACTATGACTGTATATGCGGTCTTGGATCTGTGTGTAGGACGGTTGAACTTCATTAGTAGAAGGGGGTGGGAGTGAAGTACATTAAAAAACTCAGGTACAATAAAAATTGAAGTAAAAATAAAATGATGTCTCTGTATGATTTTGTTTAAATACAGACATGAAACTGACAAGAAATAGGGAGCGACCTACAAACAGTTTTAATAGGAAGGAATGCTGAGTATGGAAGAAAAGGGGAGAAATACGAACGAGAAAGATTGCACTTGAAACAGCCTCGGGGAGAAACGTGAATCTGAATGTGAGGGGATGGAGTTCAGCGGAAAGTCTTCATAGAGAGAGAAATTTATTGGAAGACGAGGGAAGGTCGCTGGGAAGACAGACCGAAAAGAAGTGGACAGTTTAATATTTCATGTTTGTGTCCTGCTGTGTATTACGTCATGGTAGCCATGGAGCCTCTCAACTTGAACAATACATTTTTATTTATATTCTCTGTAGGCCTATACATGTGCGCCAATATTTCTTACAGCTCCGAAGCCTTTCCTTAACATTGTCCCCTCATTTCAAGTGATGAGAATAAAACTGCCGTTTGAGTAAAATATAAATAGATTACATATATATGCTAGAATTAATAATTCATTAAGTTGTGGTATTTACATGATATAAAACATGAAATACGGCGATATTCTGTGAAGTACGCAAAATGAATATTTTTATCCATTTTGAATCTTTCGTACACTACTTAACACATGAATATTCATACTTGATTAAATGGCGAACTTACTCGTGTTAATTATGTAAGCATATATGTCTTACAGCTGTTTCGGTGTTACTTGACACCATCCTCAGAGCCTACTGTGTCTCGGCGTAATCTCAACTTCACTGGCTGTTGTGTGGGTGCGTTCGTGTGATGAAGAGTTATATCAAATAGTGTGTGTGTTCTGAAATTGATCTGTGTCTTGAGAATTTTATTGGGGTATATGTTAATTTGTCTGTATATTTCATTTTTTTAATGTGTTGAGTTGAGTTTTGTTTTTGGGTTGTATGTGTAGGATTTCCATGTCTGTATTTATGTTATTGTATGTGTGGTTAGCATTAGTTATGTGTTCGGCATATGTAGATGTATTGTTATTGCTTTAGTGTTCTTTGTACCGAGTTTTGAATGATCTGCCTGTCTGTCCAATGTAGAAACTGTCGCAACTATTGCATGTGAGTTTGTATACGCCTGTGTGGTTGTATTAATTTGTTTGTGTTGTTTCTGTGTTGAGATGTCTTTGTAGTGTGTTTTCTGTTCTGTATGCTATGTTGTATTTCTGTTTTCTGAATGAGGATGCGATCTTGTGTGTGTTTTTGTTTTCGTATGTTAGTGTGATGTATTTCTTGTGTTTGTGTGTTTTTGTGTTTGTTGAGTTTTGTTTTGTCTTCCTTATGATGTTGTCTATTATATTTGGGTTGTATCCGTTTTCTTGTGCTATGTATTTGATTGTGTTCACTTCTTCATTGTAGTGTTGTTGGCTCATTGGTATGTTGAGTAATCTGTGTACCATTGTCCTGAATGCAACATGTTTGTGTTGTGTGGGGTGGTTAGATGTGTTATGTATGTGTGTTAGCATACAGAACAGAAAAGACACTACAAAACATCTCAACACACAAACAACACAAACAAATAAATACAACCACACAGGCGTATACAAACTCACATGCAATAGTTGCGACAGTTTCTACATTGGACAGACAGGCAGATCATTCCAAACTCGATACAAAGAACACATTAAAGCAATAACCAGAGGACACAATACATCTACATATGCCGAACACTTAACTAATGCTAACCACACATACAATAACATAAATACAGACATGGAAATCCTACGTATACAACGCAAAAACCAAAACTCAACACACTAGAACAATATGAAATATACAGACACACTAAAACACACCCCAATCAAATTCTCAACACACAGATCAATTTCAGAACACACACACACACTATTTGACACAACTCTTCATCACACGAATGCACCCACACAACAGGCAGTGAAGTTGAGATAGCGCCGAGATCTAGTAGGCTCTGATGATGGTGTCAAGTAACACCGAAACAGCTGTAAGCCGACATTTACACGAGTAAGATCGCCATTTAATCAATTATTTGTATTCAAGTATTAAAAGTAGTGTACGAAAGATTCAACATAGAAACAAGAAAAATTACTTCGGCAGAAATTTATTTCCACCATAGTAAGTTGCCCCTGTAATTCATCTGTGATTTCTGAGACAGGCTACAGGAATTTTATGCTTAGAATATGGTGGGGATGAAGAAGTAGGCGTACTCGTTTTGATAACTGATGATGTACCAGTAACCTACATTATTAAAGCTGCAACTATTAGAAGTGCTTTTCCACAACATGAACCACGTTACATGCGCAGCCCATGGTTTGCTTGATGCTGTTTCAAAGAAGAAACTGGAATTCTGCCCAAATGCAAATAAATTCTTAAGCCATGTAAATAGCATTTTCAACAAATCATCGCGTAGACTGTCTTTGTATAAAGTAATGGCTGGCTCCTCTCTTCCTGTCCCTGTCCCTACAGAGCCCACTCTTCCTTGCTGGAGGTCATTGTTTTATAAAAACATCTCAATATCATTAATAAGGTAAAGGTATCCCCGTAACATGCCATGAAGATCATACTTGGGGGCATGGAGGTAGAGCCCCATGCTTTCCATGACCTCGGCACTAGAATGAGGTGGTGTGGTCAGCACCACGCTCTGATCTAGCCTTTTTCCCCAGGAAAGACCCGGTACTCAATTTTATAGTGAACCTCGGGGCCGTTCTGAAAGTTTGGCAACGAGATAAAATCCTGTCACCACTTGGGATCGAACCCCGGACCTTCTAGTCCATAGCTAGCTGCTCTACCAACTGAGCTACCCGCCGCCGTTAAGAATAGTAAAGATTAGTAATTCCTTACAGTAGGTTCAGACGAGAAATCTCTCTAAAAATTGTAATTTATACAACATTATCCATCAAGAGACGTTGTTAAACTGGCAAATCTGGCTGATAAATATGGCTCAGTTTCAAAATTAAGCTATTTCTCTGTTAGAGACGAATTTAGTACAGACAAATATCGCAACTGTTTAATAAAATTATCATTAATAAGGTAGGTCATTTAAATATTTTAATATCGTACTCTTAAGAAAGTACCTTCATGATCATGGATGGGCAACTCGTGCTCCCAAAGTACTAAAAAAACTGAAAGAGAGAAAGACAGACGGAGCCAGCCGCAGCAGTTACAAGTTGTTTGTAGTTTCGCTGCAAAAGCCACAGTGCGCTCTGGCGGCTCATGCAGATGGTCGTGATATCTACTCCATGATTTGAATTTCAGAATGACGCATGGTACAGTAATTATAGTAATTTTAGACAGACTATACCTGAACACATAACAACATTATATTATTTCCTAGCTTTGTAAATTAGTTTAGTACTGGAAACACAAACTGAATACAACCTTTTCAAGATACAACAAATATAGCTGCAACACTCATTTATTATTATACTATTTGTTAATATTTCTTATTATATGTCTTATTTGAAACATAGAACGCTACAATTTACAAGTCTTTATACATTAAAGAGTATTCCTCAGTTCTCAGAAAGGTAATAGTCTATATTCGCAAACAATCACAAATTCAATGAAGTATTTTTTACATGTCACGGCAGATGAAATAAGCTTACTTCTGAGCTCTTTCTTTACTTAGAGAACTTTTACACTTCTTTCTTGTATTAAACTCTGCCTCAAGCTCATACAGTATATATGGAAGCAAAGAGTATATTTGGAAATTCTGACTTAGGCAACATTACGAATAGTTCGATTCCTGCTTTTGCTGGAATCTGACTGGCGTGCTGTTCTGTAGATTTGTCAATTCAAGCTATAAATTTTTAGGATTTTCTATCGGCGTAAGCCAAAAAGATTTCAGAAAAATTTCGATTCCTTGTCAATTGTCACTGTTTCTCCAAACTTAGCAGTGAATTCTGCTGTAGGTCTTGAAGTAGGGTCTTATATTTGATAAGAAGATTTTCTTATCACTCTTCAAGATAGTTTATAGTCAAAGAAGGTGAAGTTGTCTATGTTCTACATGATACTACCACATTTCAAATTTATCCATAAATGTTCTTAGCTAGTCGATTATATGTCGTGCAATTCTGTAGCTCGCACGCACAACGTGCTAACGATATTTGATATCAGTCTCACCTTGTCGATATCTCATTTTTACCTTTAGCTGTTCTAAAGCAGATGCAGACAGTATTTCTTTACTAAAACCTTCACTGTTTATTTGTAACGTAAAATGTCATGCGTAGGAAAGTGTAATAGAATACAAGCTTTACCTCTTTCTTAATAAAAATTCTCTTTTTACTCGAAACTAAAGGAAATGATCTGGGAATTATATTGTTTTTCACTTAAAACGAGCCGCCACTGACTGCAGACGCGATCGAACTTGTGTCTTGAAAGAACCGCACACAGACACTACAGCTAGTATAGAGTCCGTTCTGCCTATTGCACTGAGGTTGTGTTGACACTTTGACATCACGAGTTGCCCACCCATGTACATGTTCAATGTAGCCTATACAATTTGTGAAGTAGCTGTAGCTCTTTTGTAATTTATCTAGCTTTGTTCATTAACAGAATGTTTCTCGATAGTAGTGATGCTGTTTCCATCCAGCTAGCAAAGGAAGTGATAAAGAAAGATCATACCTTCAGACTGAGTTGATTTTCCACAGCACACTTCTCACCACTGCCGCTACACATAAAGGAACTGGAGGCAAAGGTATCTGGAATCAGAAAAGGTTCCAAAATTTAAATACACCCATGTTCATAGATCTTTTCTATGTGTGAAATTGTCCTTAGATACAGGAGACAATATTTAATAACTGATCACTTACAGCAATTAATTGTAACATATTGCTTGTCAAATGGGAAGTAGAATACACATTCAAAATTGGCATTCATTGGCATTCTTTTCATTTCATTACAAATAAGGTACCTCAGTGACATGAAAATATTACTTAATATTAGTCAATACCAAACACTAGCCTCTTCCAGATGTATAATACTACTAAAGTTATGAAAACTAATTGTATGGTGAAGATTTGCTAAAATGGTTATCACAACAGAGGCGATGGTGTTCATTGTCGAGCAATATTTCCGATCATACGGATTGGGGCATCGGTTTTAACAATTCGGCACCAGATAACAAAACAATATTAACTATCGTCGAGAAGTTCCGTCTATATCAGTCTTATATCGACTTGCATGTTATAATGACTTATCTTGATTTTCAGAGTATGTTTGTAATTTATAAAGAGATAGGTTTGAAATAAATCCCGAAAATGACAAAGTATATGATTATGTCTCGTGACGAGATTATTGTAAAATGGAAATATAAAAATTGAAAATTTATCCTTCGAAGAGGTGGAAAAATTCAAATATCTTGCAGCAACAGTAACAAATATAAACGATACTCGGGAGGAAATTAAACTCCGAATAAATATGGGAAATGCCTGTTATTATTCGGTTGATAATTAAGCTTTATCATCCAGTCTGCTGTCAAAAAATCTGAAAGTTAGAATTTATAAAACAGTTATATTACCGGTTGTTCTGTATGGTTGTCAAACTTGGACTCTCACTTTGAGAGAGAAACATAGGTTAAGGGTGTTTGAGAATAAGGTGCTTTTCCAAAATATTTGGGGCTAAGAGGGATGAAGTTACAGGAGAATGGAGAAAGTTACACAACGCAGAACTGCACGCATTGTATTCTTCACCTGATATAATTAGGAACATTAAATCCAGACGTTTGAGATGGGCAGGGCATGTAGCACGTATGGGCGAATCCAAAATACATATAGAGTGTTAGTTGGGAAGCCGGAGGAAAAAGACCTTTGAGGAGGCCGAGACGTAGATGGGAAGGTAATATTAAAATGGATATGAGGGAGGTGGGATATGACGATAGAGAATGGATTTATTTTGCTCAGGATAGGGACCAATGGCGGGCTTATGTGAGGGCGGCAATGAACCTCCGGGTTCCTTAAAAGCCAGTAAGTAAGTAAGTTTCTAATTTCATTATGCCATATGCCCGGAAATAATGCTCGACAATAAAGACCTTCTCCTCTGTTGTAAGAACAATAATTACAGAAATCAACACAACGCTGAATTCACAATATGTCGAACTATTGCATGCAATAAATAAATACTTCGTTGCTAGAGAAATGTGGACAGCAGATGAGTGATAATTTTAGTACTGTATGTTTTGGCGCATACTGTAGTTCTATCACATGAGAAGTCTGTGCATATAGGCAGTAATTTATTTTCAATTCGACCACTCACTGCCCTGTAGTGTATGAACACTGAAATATACTAACTTTACGTGTTCTGAAAATTTTATCTGTAGTAATGTCACGAGAGTCTGAGATTTTCCGATAAATCCACGAGCTTTCCTCATGGAATTATCTGGGAAATCTCAGACCTCGAGTGACATTTATTAGGACTATTTCGTGAATAAAATAAAAATTTAAATAATATATCCCTAAAATTCGATCACAAAATGTTAATAATTGTATATTAACGAATACTTAACCTATTCAGACATTGTGAAGTTGAAATACTCTTAGATGAATAGCGATTACCGCAATAAAGAAATTCGATGTTATTATTCAGTAATGCCAATTGCGAAAAGCGAAATACAGGTTTAACAATGTTAATTACATGTACTGCACTATTCTTTTATTATTATAACAAATACATTTTCATTATCTGCTGAAATCATAATTTAATTTAACAGTAACAGTGGGGACAGCTATATACCAATGCTTATGTATTCACAGCGAGACATGTTGGTACACAGTGAAGCCATCTCTGTATAGATAGGCCTAATTAAAACACGAATTTTATTACGCCATACGAAAAAAGAGTTTGATCAAAGACATTATTACTATGCAAGGTATTTGAGTTTGATATGCGATTATGTTACATAAATTTGAACGTATATTAATTGTTTAATTTCAATACAAATGTTATAGGCTACAATTTTATAGGTTATGTTACCTGTAAGTAACCAATATCAGTAGGTATTAGAATTATTTCGAACATGTTACTTACAATCAGTGCTACACGAAAGCATTTTTATAGCTCGACAAACGCATTCTCGCTGTAGTGTGTAACGGAACTAAAGCTGCATCTACACAGTTCAATATTCCAATCGCGTATGCATTTCTAAAGAATATCGAAAGAATCAAGTTTAAAAGGTATTCAATTAAGATGCATGAAGATTTTGTGTCTCACATGGTGCGCCGTTTTGAACGTCGTCTTCACTGCGTAAATATATTAATTAATAATAAATATCAATCTTGCATTCATTGCTTTAAAGTTGAAAGAAAAGTTTAACAGTGTAGTTGCATCTTAATGTATTCATGATCATCAATTTACGGGAATCATTTGGCGACAACGACTAAACAAAAGAACGACCATGCGATAAATTGATAGCGATAAATCTAGCTGCAGAAATTATCGCAAAGTGTGACTGTGATTGGTTGGAATTCAAAATTTCATTACACTTCATTGGTCGAAAATGGAATGACGTCATATAAACGAAATAGTCAGCAAAATACAAAGTTCTTATTTATTCGTCGCAATATATATTTTGATGAGAAGAGGAACGGAGAAAAATTCTCTCCGGCGCCGGGATTTGAACCCGGGTTTTCAGCTCTCCGTGCTGATGCTTTAACCACTAAGCCACGCCGGATACAATCCCGACACCGTTGAGAATCGTCTCAGATTAAAACTCCATCTCTTGGGTTCCCTCTGGTGGCCGCCCTCTGCACTACGTCATAGATGTCTATGCATTAGCAGGACCGAAAGTCCATACATGTGTAGAGGTGCACTCAGATGAGTGACTGGTTGGCCGGGGTCCGACGGTATGGGCGCCGTCTTTAAATCACAAAGTGATTTATTACGCATATCATATTTATTTTGATGTACCGAAGTACATATGATATTTCCATGCAGATATTCTGCTTTCTCAGATGATGAGAGAGAGATGGAACGGAGAAAAATTCTCGTTTTCATCTCCGTGCTGATTTTTAACCACTAAAACGCCGGATACAATCCCGACACCGTTGAGAATCGTCTCAGATTAAGCTCCATCTCTTGGGTTCCCTCTGGTGGCAATTATCTGCACTACGTCATAGATGTCTATGCACGCAGGACCGTAGTCCATAATGTTTTGAGTGCACTCAGATGAGTGACTATTGGCCGATGATCCGACGTATGGGCGCCGTCTTTAAATCACAAAATTTATTACGCATATCATATTTATTTTGATGTACCGAAGTACATTGATATTTCCATGCAGATATTCTGCTTTCTCAGATGATGACCAGATGGAACGGAGAAAAATTCTCGGTTTTCAGCTCTCCGTGCTGATCTTTAACCACTAAGCCACGCCGGATACAATCCCGACACCGTTGAGAATCGTCTCAGATTAAGCTCCATCTCTTGGGGTCATGCTCTTCAATGCCCTCTGGTGGCCGCCCTCTGCACTTTGTCATAGATGTCTATGAACGCAGGACCGAAGTCCAACATGTGTGAGGTGCACTAAAAAGTGAACTGGTTGGCTAGGGTCGACGATAAAATTTTAAATCAAAAGTGATTTATTACGCGATATCATATTTATTTTGATGATAAGCGGTACATGATTTTCCATGCAGATATTCTGCTTTCTCAGATGATGTTTTTTGGTCCGTTCCATCTCTCTCATCATCTGAAAAGCAGAATATCTGCAAAATATAAAGATCTCATTTATTCGAGAACAATATATTTTACTAAATAAATAATAGATTACACATGTACTCGTTGAGTGGAACCTACGTTATCTATATAAATATATTTAAAGGAAAGCAAATGACAGAAACCAGCTATGAAAGCAATGATGTTCTTCGTAGAATCCGTGTACAGGAATCTTTTCTGTTTGGGAGAGCAAGAGCAGTTCAGTGTATTTTTCATCTCCGAAATCTGACGGTAGAGAGCTACGTTTTCAGAGGATCCTGCCTTCTGCATAATGACATTGTTATGGTTTCCTACATTCCCACCCTAACAACCTTAACTTTGTTCTTACAACTCTGGGTTAATATGAAATGTTTACCAGAAAGAAAGACGGTATAGAATTAACCAGCCGTGCATGTGCGAGGTTTGAGTACAATGTTGCTTGACTCGGCTCTTAGCACAGAATCTCTACTCCGCTCGCTTCCCTCTTTTTCTGCCCCTACATATTCATACCACGAAGACAACTGGTTCTTCAAACGTCCTCCCCAACACCTCTGCACTGTTCATTATGTTTAATTGCATCCAAGGCCTTCTGTACAGGTTTAAAGTTCATGAAAATTTAGACGTAGGTTGCGGCGTATATCAGAGATAAGGCGCTATCTGAATTATGAATCTTGGTTTCTAAGGAGACAGAGGGCAGCAATAAACAAATTAGGAATACGGAATTCAGAACACGAGCATTTCTGTGTATATACGTGAGCAAACAGTAATTTCTCCTCTTGGCCTCAGCATGTTATCTTCATATGGTATTTCTCTTTCTTCTCCTGGACTTTTTTGCCTCATTTCTCTTGACTCTCATATCGTTTTATATCGTTTTCGATTAATTATCTTGTTACGCCAGCCGTAGCGAAAATGTGATCGTGCGCCGAGCCACTGTGTAACTTGCAACGTGCATAGCACCTATGGAGGGAGGCGGACACCCGAAGGGGAAGTGAAGCAACTGTCTGACTTATTAACGGATTTTCATTTTCCGTACGTCAAGCACTTAAATATAATTTATACAGTACAAGGCTACAAACTAATGTTTAGTACGTGTAACGAAGAAAGAAATTAACAATATCACAACCTGAAATTAACTGTCTTCAGAATGTCTCTGCGACAGAGTTTCAAAATCAGGAATTATGTCACTTACTGCCAGTCGTAGTTGATCACGAAGGCATTTGTCTGTCAGTCGTGATCTAAATTTGGTTTTTACTATTTTAATTGTTGAAAATAATTTTTCACAAACGTAAGTTGTAGCGAACATGGCTTCAAAAGAGCAAGCGAAAGAACGAAGTTCGGATATTTATTTTTTGGCAAAGATTTGAAAAGTTCAACATTTGTCAAGTCCTTACATCTAGCTTTCATTTAACATCACATTGTAAATCTGTGAGTTTAAATTGAAGACCTAACCGCATTATTCGCACATCTGTTGAAAAGAACGACGTACAGAGATAATAATAATAATAATAATAATAATAATAATAATAATAATAATAATAATAATAATTATAATATTTAACCATTCAATGTTTCATCACTATAACGCCGTTTTATGTTATACAACCGTTTTCCTCGTAATACTTGTGAACAAATCATACATTTAATATTCTCCTCATATTGGTAGCAAAAAAAAAAAAATGCGTCCTCCAATCCTACTTGGAACTTTCGCTTTTGTAGCGGTACATGGTTTCGAGAGAGACATTGCGATGATACGCCACTCGCAAATCAGAGACAAATACAAATGGAACGGAGTTTGACTCCAGTGAATGAGAGGGTGGGGGTTGTGGGAGATAGAAAGCGCATAGCTATCATTGCGAGCCACAATGTGCTCGTGAGTCACATTTTCGCCACGGCTGTGTTACGCACATATTCTCCTTTGAGAAAGATGCAGTCCAACATGGCTATTTTGTTTATAAATAAAGACGTGAGGAAATGCATTATCTTAAAAGATATGCTCCTGCGTGTTGTGCCACAAAGAAGTCTACATACATGCAATGTGGCGTAGGGAGGTAATGGAGGTAGGTACAGCGCTCAAGGGCTTGCCAATGGAAGAGAGCCACGCTGCGTCCTTCTTTTATTCCGAGATGTGTTCGCATGGTAGAGCAACTCAGCTCCAGATGTTCCTTTGTGTACTGGCAGTACCAGTCAATAACATGCAATTAAGAAAGTCCTATTTTTTACATATTGAGACTCGGTGGGATAGAATGTATTAGGCCTATCACAGTGGCAGTGCAAAGTATTTGAACAGGAAATGTTTTTGAAGTGTTAGTGAAATCAGCATAGAATCAGTGAAATGTGTCGTAGTTCCAGTGCAGTGAGTGAGTTGACAGCGAAATGAGTTTAGTGTTGAAAGGTATTTGTGCAGATACGAACATATCACATTCCTGGGTTTTAGTTCGATCTTAGATTTAAGATACAAATTAGGTTTATTTTAAATGTTATGTTGAGCGATCGTGCTTCATTTAATCTAGGATGTTCCCTGTTATTATTATTATTATTATTATTATTATTATTATTATTATTATTATTATTATTATATTATTGCTAGTATTAATTATTGGTATTATTATTAAATGTATTTTTAATTAATAAGTTTATTATTGTCATTATTGAGTGCAATTAGTTACCACTGCCACCGGGTATATACCCATTGCAGTGTGAATAAATACATACAAATGCTGATAGTTTTCCGGTAATGTAATTTTATTGGGCTTAACGAATGTTTCTCACGATGACTATATGAAGTCATTCCATTTTCAGCCAATGAAGTGTAATTAAATTTTTGAATTCCAACCAATCACAGTCCTATATCGCGATAATTTCTACAGCTCGATTTATCACTATCAATTTATCACATGGTTGTTCTTTGGTTTAGTCAGTGTCGCCAACTGTTTGCAAGTAAATCGATTAGCATGAATCCATTGTACTAAATAAAGTGCGAAATCCTACTTCCACATCTACATCTTCATCTTCTAGTTCCATGTTCATTCTATCTAAAGAAAATGACACTCCTTCATAACAATTGTTCATTTTATTAATGTATTTATAAGGTTATTTATTTTGTAATTATAAAAAATTTAAAATTAAATTATGATTTCAGCAGAAAATGAAAACGTATTTCTGTTATAATAATAAAAGAAAAGCGCAGTACATATAATCAGTGGCGACTAGTGATAAAATATTACGCGTGTTCACAATATTGTGTACCAAAACCGAAGAGAATTTGAAATCGTACATTTAGTATGAAATGTCACGATTCCAATGTTTCACTCTAAAAATATCGTGTATAAGTTCAAAATATGTAATAATAATAATAATAATAATAATAATAATAATAATAATAATAATAATAATAATGAAACAATCTTTTTATTTCCAATTTTTCCCAGTAAGTCAGTTTACCCAGTTCTTTATGTTCAAAATTGCTTGAACAAGTTCATTGTTTATGTTTATTAAAAAGTAATACATAGGTTACCACAATACCGTTATTTAAAAAAGTAAGTGTTGTGTAATCTACAGGGTGTTTAAAAAATACGGGGCATAATTTCAGGTATGTATTTCCCACATGTAGACAATAAAAATAGTTCATTACAACATGTGTCCGGAAATGCTTCATGCAATGTAGAATGTGTCGCAACTATTGCATGAGAGTTTGTACAAGCCTGTGTGGTTATATTTATTTGTTTGTGTTGTTTGTGTGTTGAGATGTCTTTGTAGTGTGTTTTCTGTTCTCTATGCTATGTTGTATTTCTGCTTTCTGAATGAGGATGCGAAAAGATTACCTGAATAATTAAAGCTAGATAATTTATCAACAGTAATCTCACTAGACGTTTTGATTTATCTAGAGAAAATCAAAACTCGAGTGGGATTTAATTGACTATTACACGATTAGAAGAAAATATATAAAGATTAGAAGTAACGAAGTACTCCAATACGATAACATATTAATTGACTTACAAAAATACAACTGTCTTCAAATGTATTATTGCACCATCTCAACATTACAAATATTACGCTAGATGCATGCTAGATGGCAGTAGTGAGCAATGCCTTCTCGTCGAGAAGTTATCGATCTATTATACACGATGGCAATGTTACTAGTCAAGAAGGCTTTGTTGATTCAGTTTCATTTTTATTAAAATGCAACATTCCACTTCAATCATCCGAATCCCAGTAATCAACGTCATTGACAGATGATTTTCAATAAATCTTAATATTAAACAATCTCTGATACGTGACTATCCATAATATCATATAGCAGAAGCTATAACATAACCTAAATAATATAAACAAGTGTTAGAAAAGTTTTAATAAACGACGATAACATAAAAAATAAACTTGAATAATTTTAAAAGGAATAATTATTGAATGTACAATTTTCAAATTTGAATGTGGTTGGTGGTTCAATTGATGTTATATTGGACGTGTGCGTAATATAAGTGGAACTCGTTGATTTAGGGCTACATGGTGTATTCAACTTATTCAGGATTTCCGAATGGTGCTCTTCATTTATTTGTAAATCGGATTTCAGAAGATGAATAGGTATGATCAGTGGTTTTTATTAATTCTTGTTCTTGAATGCCAATGTGAGTCATATTTGAAACTGCTGTGCATCGACTGGAGTGGTTTGTAATTTATATATATATATATATATATATATATATATATATATATATTTTTTTTTTTTTTTGACGTCCAGACCAGCGCAGTTTCAAATGTTGGCATACAAAGAAACTAATGCTAGGGACGCGATAAAATTAAACACATGCTAGGGCCACAATAAAATTGTGCGATAAGCAGCCATGATTGGTTGAAATACGTCCTTTCGTACCGTTTTATTGGTCAAAAGTAGTATGACGTAGTAAGAGTGTAATAGTCATAGAAGACAAAGAATATTTTATATTTACTGAATTACAAATTAAACCTAGAATAACAAAATTGTATAGTGATGAAATTACTGGATATTGAAATATTTTGTGATAGATTAAGGAAACTATTTACAAGAAATCAATTACTGACCAAGTGCCTAGTAAGTTTGCGTTTGAATTCAAATTCATTTCGACAGTCCTTGATGCTAGCAGGTAACGAATTCCAGAGTCTCGGCAGGACTATTGTGAAAGAGGATGAGTAAGAGGAGGTGTGATGGGATGGTATTGTTAGTACTGTTTCATGGCGAGAGCGTGTGTTCAGATTGTGGTGGGAAGAAAGGTAAGTGAAGCGAGACGACAGATACGAAGGAATAGAAGAGTTCAAGATTTCGAAGAGAAAGAGAAGTGAATGTAAATTTCTTTCCTTATCTAGTTTAAGCCAACCTATTGTTTCCAGGAATGGGGTGATATGATCATATTTACGAACATTGCTTACAAAACGTACACATCAATTATTAGCACGTCGAAAATCGTCCTATTCCTCTGCAGCACCTTCTATTTTTAAATATTGATGTCTGGATCATTACTCATATGTGCGTCAGATACGTGTGCAACATCCGACGATATGATCACATATCACCGTCCTTCGCAAGTCTTTCGTGGCTCCGACTTAAAAACGCAGAACTTTACATTTTTGTCTTTATACTTTCGAATTCTGCACACCTCAACACCAAATTACCTTTCGTCTCGTTTATCTTATCTATACTCTAACCACGACGTTAATACCAGATCACTTATCTGTGGCACGCTAAGTATACCTCTTCATAGAACATCTTGTTATTCATCATCTTTTACAGTATCCACTTCGCGACAATGGACTTCCTTGTCACAAAGTATTAGGGGTTGCAAGACAATAAACACCTTTAAGAACAGCTTAAAAGATAACCTTATTAGCATTTCACTCCAATCATATTGATTTAAACTATCACTGACTACATTGTTACTTCTTTCTTTTAGACAGCATCCTGATTGTGCTGTACTTTCAAAATTGTCTCATAATAATCTCTTTCTATTATCTAATATTACTTGAAATATATTAACAACATTGTATGTATTTTAGCTTAATTCTGCTACACAGTTTATTTCAGTGTTTAATTAATAGTTCATAGTATTTTGTTGTTTAATTCGTAATTAACTCTTGTATACATGTAACTCTAATCTAAATCAAATTGTTGAATTCTTTGTAAGTTCATGCATATGTATATACTCTTTTTGCTGGTTGAGTGGAAGAGAAGGCCTTACAGCCTTAATTCTGCCAGCTAAAATAAATCATTATTATTATTTTTTATTGGGTTATGTATTTAGCGTCTGAATGATTAAGGTGATAATGCCGGTGAAATGAGTCCGCGGTCCAGCACCGAAAGTTACCCAGCATTTGCTCGTATTGGGTTGAGGAAAACCCCGGAAAAACCTCAACCAGGTAACTTGCCCCGACCGGGATTCGAACCCGGGCCACCTGGTTTCGCAGCCAGACGCGCTGACCGTTACTCCACAGGTGTGGACCATTATTATTATTATTATTATTATTATTATTATTATTATTATTATTATTATTGCATTGTAACTAAGTGTAACGTTTCGTGTATCTAGATAGTGTGGCTAATGACTGAATGTGAATAAATTGAGAATAAAATTGGTGAACAAATGAATAATGAAAATATGAGCAATTATTTGCATTAGCTAATTAACAGATCTAAAATGACAAACGAGAAGAGCTGTGCACTTCTCACCTATGCATCGATAATGTATTTCATTTCGAGCTCTAAACTAATGGGAAGCGCGCGCGCTCTGTATCAGATTTATAACTTACGCCAATGCTGCCCAGCTTCTACTAGGCTGTATTATAGAAAAGCATCCGAACACAGGATTTCCGGGGGCGGGAGGTTTTATTACCCTGGCCGTGATGTGAGGACGCGTCCATCGACACCGCGAGGGTTGGAAATGGGCCGATAATCCTGCCTCGTGACACAAGAGAAAGGGCCTTATCACTGTCCACCACAGACCTCAATGCGACTCTACTGAAGCATCTGCAGGCGTCGTGACGGGTGTCTTCAGAGAGATGGAATCCTAATGACGATTGGCTGATCACTTTTACCCTGGGTTGGCAGCGTAAATTACATGATACGTATTTTACGTATATTATTTATGTCGCTTAGAGAAACGGATATATTACACATTTATCTACTCGGCGTAATAAATTATTTTCATGGAAGTAAATTAATAAGTTACAAAGTCTACTATCTACTACAGTATGTATTATTGATACAATGTAGCCTACATTTTGTGGAAATGAAACCAAGTTCTTGAAGTTCGAATGTCTACTACACTAGTAAGTCTTCCATTATCTATCAAAATGTGATCTATTTTGTTGTGTCAATACCTACATCTGGAGAAGTCCAAGTATATTTATATACAGAATGTTTAAAAAATACGGGGCATAATTTCAGATATGTATTTCCCACATGTAGACAATCAAAATAGTTCATTACAACATGTGTCCGGAAATGCTTCATTTCCGATTTATGGCCTTCACAACATTGAAATTCACCGGAACGTTTTTCTTTCCGGCAGGTCGTTGTCATTACAGAAGATGTTCAAAATGTCCACCTCCTGCTTGAATACAGACCTCACATCGATGTCTCATTGACCTGCGAACACGATCCCAAACTCCAGGAGTATTGCGTATGTCCTCAGAACATGCCACAATTCGATTCCGAAGGGATTCCAAATCAGGCACCGGAGACGAATAAACCAATGATTTTAAATGGCCCCACAAGTAGAAATCGAGAGGGTTCAGATCAGGTGAGCGTGGAGGCCAAGCAATTGGGCCACCTCTACCCATCCATCGATCAGGAAACCTTCGATCCAAGTACCGGCGAGCCGTACGACTGAAGTGTGCAGGAGCGCCATCCTGAAAGAAGTGAATATGTTGACGATTGATCAGTGGAGTGTCTTCTAAAACATGAGGTATGGTTTCGGTGAATTTCAATGTTGTGAAGGCCATAACTCGGAAATGAAGCATTTCCGGACACATGTTGTAATGAACTATTTTGATTGTCTACATGTGGGAAATACATACCTGAAATTATGCCCCTATTTTTGAAACACCCTGTATATCATGATGTGGAAATCTTGTACTTTTCACAATTAAATATTTTTAATGTGGCAAAATTGACTTACTCCATTATCATTACTAGTTACGTGTAGGCTCTTTTTGCAATAGTCGGTTTAAAAATATCCTCCCGTCCTACTTTAGCATCGAAATATTCCAATAAAATTTTCATGTGATATCTAGATAACCGATATCTAGATAACCATCTTTTTCTTCTGTAGGAGTGTGAGCATTCATAACTGATATCGCATCATCTACTCTTAAGTATTAAATACGATAACTTTTACTGATAAATCGATCTTTTCTAAAGCTAAGTTTATTCTTTTTTGAACAAAGAATCCTGCTCCTATGTGGTGATTATTGTTTCCTTCCAAATAATACAACAAGTAATCTCCTATTTCTGATATGCCGGTCCCATTAACCTAACCTCTTGTACTCCCACAAAGTCTATTCTACTGCGGGTTCAGTTCAAAGTGTGTCATGGCTCGCTGTATGTCGTCTCGTAGCTAGTCGATGGGCCTAGAGAATTCAATCTTCCTACACTTCCGCAGAGCTGTATTATTTATCTGCCAGAGAAGTTGCCGAGCAAGTATGGCGTTCATTCAGAAGAGTACTTACAGATACGTACGGTAACGCCGGTAGTAGCAGGAATGTGAACTATTTCGAAACATGTACTGAGGTGAGTTTTTTCTTACTGTCGGGATATGGGGAGAGGGTTAAGACGATTACTTACGTATTTGTTGACATTAACTTCGACGGCCAACATGGACACGGAGCATTTGATTTGTGGAATGTTGCCGTACGCAACCGATGATAACAAATACCCTGCGTACGACTTGGCCGCGCAAAACACAGTTCGAAAGAAGTTATGGTAAGCACACAGACCGTACAGACCGCCATCTGTTGCTACGAAATTCAAGTTATATCGTACACGTTCTCAAGTTCAGATTGAACGCCTTGATTAATAGGCAACTTTTCTGACACCAAAGATGAAACTCGCTTCAAATCGGTGACTCATCAACAGTGACGTCATGACACACTTTGAAATGAACACCCAGTATATCTAGCTAGTTCTTTTGCTACTAATGTTACCCGTCCTGTTCTATAAAGACTAGTTACATTCAAACTATCAAATCTCGTAACCTTATTCCTTTGTTGTGGTCACGCCAGAGAATAAGGCCCGTTCCTAGGCTTATGTTGGTCCACTGCTTCTACCACAATTTCCTTTAAGAGTTTCGGTGACGGGATGTGAAGGCAAGCAATAGGTTTCCGATCTCAACTCCCAGCCAGACGGGCGGATCAGGAGTACTCCAGGTCCAGGCGGGTGCGCTTGCTGAAGTCCCTCGTTGGTTCCCTGGGATTATCATGCAAGTCTGCGGTGGCCCGGGAGACATTAGGGGACAGCTGAATGGCGACCTGGTGTGTTGGGGACCGATAGGTGTCATCTTGTAACCGATAGGGAACTGCCTCTGTCGTCTAAGTGATATCTCCGGGCTGAAGAGTCATCCTTAGAGTCATACACTGATTCACTCATCTTACACCTAACTCCCAACGCTTGTACAGGGACATCACTTTATTTTTACTAACATTTTTAACATTAACCTGGCTATACTCGGAAACACTGTCACCCCCTTCCATTACAGGAGTTTGGAGTTGCTAGTGCAATTGTAAACAAATCATTTTACTAGCTATAGAAGGAGAGAAAAGTAGTGTATCCATTTATGTTACAGGGAAATATAGTATTACGATTTTCAGTTTGGTCATTACTTTACAGTTTTTATCAAAAATAGTAGAATAGTAACATTTTTTTTTCACAAATTCAACTCTTCAGGCGGTTACATACATTATGTAATGTCAACTTTATTCAGCATATTACTAACCTAATCTATTCCTGAGAATTTTGTGAGCACTTCCGTAAGAAACCCCAATTTCTAAACTTCTTGACCGACTTATTACGACCTCGCTTTCTAGCCTTTTTCTAGCATCTTCTAATCTTCTGTCACCTTTGTTGGCCATCTTACACTTTTCTTCCTTTCTGTACACTCTGTTGCTCTAAATTTATCTACCAGATTAATGACATTTCTACGAAAATATTCCGTAATTATATAATCAGGAAATTGTGAAAAAAGGAAAACTGTTGTTCACATTCGGTTACATTGTAAATTCAGTTTCCATCATCGTCCTTCATACCTACAAATAGTAAAACAAAACTCTTGTTTAAATTTATTTTGTTGGGTTATTTTACGACGCTGTATCAACATCTAGGTTATTTAGCGTCTGAATGAAATGAAGGTGATAATGATGCCAGCACCGAAATTACCCAGCATTTGCTCGTATTGCAGGGTCTCAACCAGGTAACTTGTCCCGACCGGGATTCGAACCCGGGCCACCTGGTTTCGCGGCCAGACGCGCTGACCGTTACTCCACAGGTGGACACTCTTGTTTAAATAATGCTGTTAAGTACCATACCATATTATAGGGTACCGTACTTTCGTAACTCTAATCTTCACTTGTGCTCAGTACACAGATAAATTCAGTTATGCTACAACCATACCCGTTGAAAATAAACTTCAATAATATAAATTATTCTTCTATAGAAAATGAACATATTTTGAAACACACTGTACTGTATACTGTTTATTTCATTGCTAGCAACAGCGGCCGTAAGTTTGTGTGACTGACGTTAGCAAGGACATTAGTGAAAGGGGTGGGAGTCAAACATTTAGAAACGCAGGTACAATAAAGATTGAAGTAAAAATAAAATGATGTCCCTGTACCTGACTCTACGCATTGCATTCGTCCACTTCACATACAAATTACCAATTCCCACGATGTTATTTTCAGTGTACAATGATAATATAAATCTAACGTTTTCTAGCCAATCACTAAGCATTTATTAAACTGGTTGTTTTACGACACTTCATCAACTGCTATGATTATCCAGCGTCTGAGTGATATGCAGGTGATGATGCCAGCGAAATGAGTCCAGGGTCCAGCGCCGAAAACGACAGAGGCATGTCTTCATGTCCTGTTTATGTTTCAACAAGACTTTTACAATATTTTAAAGTCAAAAGACTACTCCAATTTTCATCAAAATGTTTTGCAAGCATATAAAAAATGAGCTCGAAATCTGTATATGTGGATGTAGCTGACTCTGCACCTACCAGGAACTTCAACCTTCAATTTAAACGAAATGATACAGATTTTTAAACTTAACTCTTCACAGATCTATAGAAAAAACTTACAGAGATCGCTTATAAAGCATTAACTCAATTTGAAAAAAATGTGAATAGAGTTGAATTTGCTGACTCATATATACATTTACAATCGCATTCTATTGGACTGTTGCTCTCTTGTTGCCATATCGTTAATTTCCTTCACTTACAAGGCATTTTATTTCCTAGGACTATTGATAAAGAACTATAATATTGAGACCTATATAATATACCCATTAATAGACCAGTACTACGTAATATGGCATTTAGCATGTTAATTAAATGTTTAAGGTTTTTCAAAGTTAAGAGTACTTTTTAATTCCTCACAGTTTTTTTTATTGTCTATACAATTTTTAAAAAATTTCTGGCATTGTCTTATTACAGAAGTAATGCAATTTGTTTTTAATACACCAACCATTACCTTAACTTCATTGTAAATGTTGTATGTGTTCACCATTTTCTTCTTGTAAAAGTAGTAGTCCCCCTTCAACGCTGTAAACGGTAGCTCTGAGCTGTTGTTCTTCTCAGAAACACACTTCCTTCAGAAACCCTCACAATAAATAACCATCAGAGTTAATATCTGGCTATCTTGCAGGCCTAATTTTCTACTGACTATTACACTCTTACTACGTCCTACTACTTTTGACCAATAAAACGGTACGAAAGGACGTATTTCAACCAATCATGGCTGCTTATCGCACAATTTTATCGCGTCCCTAGCATTTGTTTAATTTTATCGCGTCCCTATTATTTGTTTCTTTGTTTGCCAACTTTTGAAACTGCGCTGGTCTGGACGTCAAAAAAATATATATATATAAAATTACAAACCACTCCAGTCGATGCAAAGCAGTTTCAAATATGACTCGCATTGGCATTCAAGAACAAGAATTAATAAAAATCAATGATCATACCTATGCATCTTCTGAAATCCGATTTACAAATAAATGAAGAGCACCATTTGGAAATCTGAATAAGTTGAATACACCATGTAGGCCTAAATCAACGAGTTCCACTTCTATTACGCACACGTCCAATATAACATCAATTGAACCATCAACCACATTCAAATTTCAAAATTGTACATTCAATAATTATTCCTTTTAAAATTATTCATTCGGAAATCCTGAATAAGTTGAATACACCATGTAGGCCTAAATCAACGAGTTCCACTTCTATTACGCACACGTCCAATATAACATCAATTGAACCACCAACCACATTCAAATTTGAAAATTGTACATTCAATAATTATTCCTTTTAAAATTATTCGTATTTATTTTTTATGTCATCGTCGTTAATAAAAACTTTTCTAACACTTGTGTATATTAGTTAGGTTATGTTATAGCTTCTGCTATATGATATTATGGATAGTCACGTATCAGAGATTGTTTAATATTAAGATTTACAGAAAATCATCTGTCAAGTGACGTTGATTACTGGGATTCGGATAATTGAAGTGGAATGTTGCATTTCAATAAAAATGAAACTGAATGAACAAAGTCTTCTTGACTAGTAACATTGCCATCGTGTATAATAGATCGGGAACTTGTCGACGAGAAGGCATTGCTCACTACTGCCATCTAGCATGCATCTAGCGTAATATTTGTAATGTTGAGATGGTACAATAATACATTTGAAGACAGTTGTATTTTCGTAAGTCAATTGATATTTTATTGTATTGGAGTACTTCGTTACTTCTAATCTTTTTATACTTTCTTCTAATCGTGTAATAGTCAATTAAATCCCACTTGAGTTTTGATTTTCTCTAGATAAATCAAAACGTCTAGTGAGATTACTGTTGATAAAACAGTCGCGAAAAAATTTTACATTTTCTTTTGCAGGGCTATAAAGTTCAACAATTTCAATCTTTCCATTTTGGGATAAATTGTATCGTATAATCATTAAACTTGTTCAAGTATCTATGTTCAATACCAGCTGTGTTGGGGATCGATCGGTGTCGTCTTGTAACCGATATGGAACTGCCTCTGTCGTGTAAGTGATATCTCCGGGCTGAAGAGTCATCCTTAGGGTCTTACACTGATTCACTCATCTTACACCTAACTCCCAACGCTTGTACCTGACTATACGCATTGTATTCCTCACAAATTACTGGTTACCATGGTGCTATCCAGTGTACAATGATAATCTAAATATAACGTTTTCAAGCCAATCACTAAGCATGTTTTAATTGGTTGTTTTACAACACTTTACCAACTGCTATGGTTAACTAGAGTCTACTTGTTCCATATGAAAGAATTTCTACCACATAGTCTAAAAAAGAATCTTATTCAGACGCTTGTAATGCCCCATTTTGATTATTGCTATTCCTTGCTAACTAATGTAAGTTCACTCTTAGCTGAGAGACTACAACGTGTTCATAATGTGTGCATACGATTCATCTGCAATACTCGTGAATTTGACCATATAACGCCTTCCCTCCAGTTACTTTCATGGGTGCGTCTGAAGGAACGAAGACCAATACATTCACTGTCTCTTCTGTTTAGAATCATGCATACTTCTACTCCGAATTATCTGTTATCGCGCTTTCAATTTCTTACAACTCTTCGAAACCGACATCATGCACTTCTTTCTATCCCTCATCATAGAACGTCTTTATACTCATCCTCCTATACTGTAGAAATACCTCGCCTCTGGGATTCGTTACCTAATGACGTCAGGGACTGCCGGACTTTATCACAGTTCAAAATTAAATTCGAAAATTTTGTCTTAGTTAATATTTTTAGGTATTGCTAGAAGTATTGATTTGTGTTTTTTTCCTTCTTGATTAAAAAAATTGCAAGTTTCTTGCTTATGTCAGTTAATTAGTTAGGATACAATTAATTATGATACTAAATCACTCATTTAAAGTTTGTGTGACTGCAACCTGTGTATATTTGTATGTGGCTTCACTTTGTTTCTCTCTCTCTCTCTCTCTTTATTTTTTGTGTGGCTTTACTTTGTATATAGTGTATTTTTTTCTCTGTTTATTTCTATTATTGTATTTATATTCCTGGTGATGTCGAAGAGAAGGCCTGATGGCTTGATTAAAATTGCAAGTTTCTTCTTTATGTTAGTTAATTAGTTAGGATACAATTAATTATGATACTAAATCACTCATTTAAAGTTTGTGTGGCTGCAACCTGTGTATATTTGTATGTGGCTTCACTTTGTTTCTCTCTCTCTCTCTCTCTCTCTCTCTCTCTCTCTCTTTATTTCTTGTGTAGCTTTACTTTGTATATAGTGTATTTTTTTCTCTGTTTATTTCTATTATTGTATTTGTATTCCTGGTGTTGTGGGAGAGAAGGCCTGATGGCCTTAACTGCACCAGAATAAGTAAATAAATAAATAAATAAATAAATAAATAAATAAATAAATAAATAAATAAATAAATAAATAAATAAATAAATAAATAAGTAAATAAATCTATACTAATAATAAATCTGTAGCCGAAATTTTTCTGCTAATTTTCGATTTTCCAAAAATAATTGGTCCTAACATATATAATTAACCACCCTGAAACCGAAAATCACATTTTTGAAATTTTTGTTTGTATGTCTGCCTGTATGTTTGTTACCTTTTCACGCGATAATGGCTGAACCGATATATATGAAAATTGGAATGTAAATTAAGTTAGTTGTAACTTAGATTTTAGGCTATATGGCATTCAAAATACTTTATTTAAAAGGGGGGTTATAAGGAGGCCTGAATTAAATAAATCGAAATATCTCGCTTATTATTGATTTTTATGAAAAATGTTACATAACAAAAGTTTCTTTAAAAATGATTTACGATAAGTTGTATTCTTTATAACATTTTGATAGGACTGATATTTAATGAGATAAATGAGTTTTAAAATTAAAATAACGCCATCTAAGACGGTGCAATGAATTAACAAATGACTTCGTCTAAGGGGCCTTGGACAACAACAATCGAAACAGGGGCGTTGGACATCAACAATCGAAAGCTATTAAACATAGCCTACAGAGAATGTTTCTGTGTTTGTATGAAGTAATATCAGAAGCTAAATTACAGTAACCGATTTGTATAATTAATTATTATTTCAACATTGGAAAGTGTAGTTTCTCTAGATGGACGTAATGCTCTAATGTTATTACAGTAACGTCTGAGTAAATCGAGGACAGGTAAGATTAAAATAGCTTCTTATGCACAGAAAATATGATAGGCTATTTCGTACATTCGTTTTCTGTATTTCTTAAAATAATATTTATGTACACTCATTTTAATCTCAGAGAATTAACGAACAACGAGAGTGTATTGATTTAGTATGCAGTAATAGTATGTTAGCTTAGCAATCCATTATTTTATAATTCAAATTTTAACTATGCACAATTGAATCGTGTTAAAATACATAAAATATATATACAATAAATGCAATGCAAGACATTGGGTAATGAGCGAAGCAGATTATCTTGCGCTGTTGTAAAAGTTGTTCCCTGGATCAAACGTCCTATTTTAATTATGTAATTACTTTATATTTATTTCTAACAGGTGAAGCGGAGCGCACGGGTACGGCTAGTAAATAAATAAATAAATAAATAAATAAATAAATAAATAAATAAATAAATAAATAAATAAATAAATAAATAAATAAATAAATAAATAAATAAGGTGATAATGGTAGCGAGGTGAGTGCAGGGTGCGAAAGTTACCCAGCATTTGCTCTTATTGGCTTGAGGAAAAACCACGGAAATCCTCAACCAAGTAACTTATCCCAACCGGACCCACTTGTTTCAGAGTCACACGTGTTAACCGTTACTCCACAACTGTGGACATCACTAAGTTCATTGACGCTCAATTGACCAATGACATTCGAACTATATATATTTATCTATTTATTTAATATTTATTTATTTACCTATTTATTTATTTACTCATTTATTTATATGTTTATTTATTTATTCATTCTGGTGTATTTATTGATGGTTTATATTGCTCAAAACTTTAAGGGCCATATTCATAGACATTCTTAGCGCGGGCTTCCGGTGGATGATCAGCGAACTAACGTTTTTCGTATTCATAAACCAGAGTTAACGATATGATAGAATATGAATCCTGTACAAGTAATCAGTCGATAGCCGGGGCTAGTTTAGCACGCCAATAGCCCGGGCTAGCGAAATGTCTATGAATAGCAACCTAAGTGATTTTTCTTTTCCAGTGAGTTCAATTATTTTATTCAAACATTGTGGAAAGTATAAAAAGAAATACTATAAATCATGGAACACAACATGAGCCTGTAAGTTTCTATTTATATTCTAGTTATATTTACATCTATGCAAATAATAATTTACTTCCACCCAGTAAAAAAAGCATTTTGCCAAACATACGGGCTGTAACAATTATTCATACTAAATCAATAGATTTAAAGTCCGATTATTAGCAGATTAAGCACCGAAATAAATTAGTTTTAGGTTAGGTTAGGTTAGGAAAGTGAGTTATTGTTTCATATATATATATTTCATGTTGTGGTTTTAGGCGTAATAGATCAACTATTGATCAGATATTTTGTATTCGACAGATATAGGAGAAAAAATGGGAGTATAAGGGTACAGTGCATCAGTTATTCATAGATTTCAAAAAGGCATATGACTCGGTTAAGAGAGAAGTTTTATATAATATTCTTATTGAATTTGGTATTCCCAAGAAACTAGTTCGATTAATTAAAACGTGTCTCAGTAAAACTTACAGTAGAGTGCGTATAGATCAGCTTCTGTCAGATGCGTTTCCAATTCACTGTGGGCTAAAGCAAGGAGATGCACTATCACCTTTACTTTTTAACTTTGCCCTAGAGTATGCCATTAGGAAAGTCCAGGATAACAGAGAGGGTTTGGAATTGAACGGGTTACATCAGCTGCTTTTCTATGCGGATGATGTAAATATGTTAGGAGAAAATCCACAAACGATTAGGGAAAACACGGGAATTTTACTGGAAGCAAGTAAAGATATAGGTTTGGAAATAAATCCCGAAAAGACAAAGTATATGATTATGTCTTGTGACGAGAATATTATAGAAATGGAAATATAAATTTGGAAATTTATCTTTTCAAGAGGTGGAGAAGTTCAAATATCTGGGAGCAACAGTAACAAATATAAATGATACTCGGGAAGAAATTAAAAACAGAATAAATATGGGAAATGCCTGTTATTATTCGGTTGAGAAACTTTTACCATCCAGTCTGCTGTCGAAAAATCTGAAAGTTAGAATTTATAAAACAGTTATATTACCGGTTGTTCTTTATGGTTGTGAAACTTGGACTCTCACTTTGAGAGAGGAAAATAGATTAAGAGTGTTTGAGAATAAGATGCTTAGGAAAATATTTGGAGCTAAGAGGGATGAAGTTACAGGAGAATGGAGATAGTTATACAACACAGAACTGCACGCATTGTATTCCCACCTGACATAATTAGGAACATTAAATCCAGACGTTTGAGATGGGCAGGGCATATAGCACGTATGGGCGAATAGAACAAATGCATATAGAGTATTAGTTGGGAGGCCGGAGGGAAAAATACTTTTTGTGAGTCCGAGACGTAGATGGAAGGATAATATTAAAATGGATTTGAGGTAGGTGGGGTGAGAGATAGAGACTGGATTAATCTATGTTAGGATAGGGACCAATGGCGGGCTTATGTGAGGGCGGCAATGAACATCCGGGTTCCTTTAAAGGCAGTAAGTAAGTAAGTTTACAATGTTAGTACTTACTATTGAAAACAATTTGGACCACAAAACACAGCAAAAATCTCACCTTTCAACAAGGGAAGTCGGGTGGTGTACTGAGTTGCAAATTTGTAGCAATATCTCTCACAACTCTTCAATTAGTTTAAAAAAAAATGCAAGAGCGCACTGAACAAAGTCTATGTCATAATACATCTTGTGCCATTTATACTATACCACCAGAATTACATTTGACCCTGGTATAAAATCATGATAAGTTTAAATAAGAATATCACGAAATTAGCCATGCCACGAAATTAGCTGTCTTGTCGGGAAAAAAGGTTGGACCCCCATCTACTACCTTGTTCGCCCCTAGTGTCACTATGAATTTTTCAACAGTAATCTCACTAGACGTTTTGATTTATCTAGAGAAAATCAAAACTCCAGTGGGATTTAATTGACTATTACACGATTAGAAGAAAGTATATAAAGATTAGAAGTAACGAAGTACTCCAATTCAATAAAATATTAATTGAGTTACGAAAATACAACTGTCTTCAAATGTATTATTGTACCATCTCAACATTGCAAATATTACGCTAGATGCATGCTAGATAGCAGTAGTGAGCAATGCCTTCTCGTCGAGAAGTTCTCGATCTATTATACACGATGGCAATGTTACTAGTCAAGAAGGCTTAGTTGATTCAGTTTCACTTTTATTAAAATGCAACATTCCACTTCTATTATCCGAATCCCAGTAATCAACGTCACTTGACAGATGATTTTCAATAAATCTTAATATTAAACAATCTCTGATACGTGACTATCCATAATATCATATAGCAGAAGCTATAACATAACCTAACTAATATACACAAGTGTTAGAAAAGTTTTAATTAACGACGATGACATAAAAAAAAACATGAATAATTTTAAAAGGAATAATTATTGAATGTACAATTTTCAAATTTGAATGTGGTGGTGGTTCAATTGATGTTATATTGGACGTGTGCGTAATAGAAGTTGAACTCGTTGATTTAGGCCTACATGGTGTATTCAACTTATTCAGAATTTCCGAATGAATAATTTTAAAAGGAATAATTATTGAATGTACAATTTTCAAATTTGAATGTGGTTGGTGGTTCAATTGATGTTATATTGGACGTGTGCGTAATAGAAGTGGAACTCGTTGATTTAGGCCTACATGGTGTATTCAACTTATTCAGGATTTCCGAATGGAGCTCTTCATTTGTTTGTAAATCGGATTTCAGAAGATGCATAGTTATGATCAGTGATCTTTATTAATTCTTGTTCTTGAATGCCAATGCGAGTCACATTTGAAACTGCTGTGCATCGACTGGAGTGGTTTGGAATTATATATATATATTTTTTTTTTGACGTCCAGACCAGCGCAGTTTCAAATGTTGGCAAACAAAGAAACAAATGCTAGGGACGCGATAAAATTAAACAAATGCTAGGGACGCGATAAAATTAAACAAATGCTAGGGACGCGATAAAATTAAACAAATGCGCGATAAAATTGTGTGATAAGCAGCCATGATTGGTTGAAATACGTCCTTTCGTACCGTTTTATTGGTCAAAAGTAGTATGACGCAGTAAGAGTGTAATAGTCAACAATAATCAACACATGATCAACAATAATCATGGCTACAATAATATAGAAACAGATATGGAAATTTTACACATCACACCAAAACGTTCACAGTTAAACATCCTAGAACAATACGAAATATATAAACATACAATAACATACCCACAACATATACTTAGAGGAGAGTCGGGTAGTATCGGACATCGGTTAATATCGGATAGTGAGTTTCTTTCATCTACTACACGATGATAGTACCTGTTTGACATGGTTACGTTTCTGTGATGTCGCATAGAGAAACGTAACCATGTCATTCAGGTACTACCATATGGTGGTAGATGAAAGAAACGCACTGTTCGATATTATCCCATGTCCGATACTACCCGACTCTCCCCTAATACACAACTACAGTTCAATACCCACACATTATTCGACGTCATGATATGTCATAACACACAAACAACCAGCCCCCACCATAAGAGCAACACACCCCCACCCCTACAACCGACAAATTTACATCGCAGAATTCAAGATCACCTGTAGTTCAGGAGACACTGATGAAGATGTAACATCACGTCGAAACGGGCCGTCTGTCGAAATACACCTTTTTTAAAATTTTAACACTTTTTAACATGTGACTAAGTAA
This sequence comes from Periplaneta americana, assembly GCA_025594305.2. NCBI lineage: Eukaryota > Metazoa > Arthropoda > Insecta > Blattodea > Blattidae > Periplaneta > Periplaneta americana. Next base: position 2,956,648 of record JAJSOF020000039.1, read on the forward strand.
TTTTACGATGAAAGAGTAATGGAACGGAGAAAAATTCTCTCCGGCGCCGGGACTTGAACCCGGGTTTTCAGCTCTACGTGCTGATGCTTTATCCACTAAGCCACGCCGGATACAACTCCGACACCGGATAGAATTGTCTCAGATTAAGCTCCAAATCATGGGTTCCCTCTTTCTGTCCACACCTGTGAAGTAACGGTTAGCGCGTCTAGCATCGAAACCAGTGGCCCGGGTTCGATTCCCGGTCGGGGCAAGTTATCTGGTTGAGGTTTTTTCCGGGGTTTTCCCTCAACCCAATATGAGTAAATGCTGGGTAACTTTCGGTGTTGGACCCCGGGCACATTTCACCGGCATTATCACCTTCATCTCATTCAGACGCAAAATAATCTAAGCTGTTGATAAAGCGTAGTAAAATAACCTACTAAAAAAATTACTCTTTCATCGTATGATGACGCAGAATATCTGCATGGAAATATCATATGTACTTCGGTACATTAAAATAATATATATATGATATGCGTAAATCACTTCGTGATTTAAGACGACGCTTATTCCGTCGGATCCCGGCCAACTAGTCACTCATAACGAGTGCACCTCAGCACATGTGTGGACTTCGGTCCTACGTTCATAGACATCTATGACGTAGTGCAGAGGGCGGCCACTAGAGGGAACCCAAAAGTTGAAACTTAAACTGACACCATTCTGTCCGACGCCGGGGTGGAATCCGGTGTGGCTTAGTGGATAAAGCATCAGCACGTAGAGCTGAAAACCCGGATTCAAATCCCGGCGCAGGAGAGAATTTTTTTCCGTTCCATTACTCTTTCATCGTATGATGACGCAGAATATCTGCATGGAAATATCATATGTACTTCGGTACATTAAAACAATATATAAGTAATTTTATGTTTTTAACAAACAAAGTGTTAACGTGAACTTTAATCAATCAATGTATAACATGAGAAATTTAGCACTTTTATAGAAACCAATATCACGACGATGACGAGGACCATGATGATGATGATAATGATGATGGTGATGATGATGATGATGATGATAGTAAGTTCCGACTTCTCAGCAGGGAATGCGACTTTTTGTTCTTTGAATTTGTAACTAAAAGCGCCGCCTCTTGGACGAGAATCGATGACCAAAACAGTAACCTATATCACAATTGTTTATAAAATTCTGTAGCCTTTCCACTGATATGATTTCAGTTGCTTAATTTTATTAGTCAGACCGCTACTAAAGTGGCTCCTTTCACAATACGCAGCCTGAGGCAGGCTTTGGTACTGGGGCTCATTGGCTTTGTTTTACGACACTTGTACAGCCTCAGTCTCTTCAGCTGGATTGTATCACGGCCGGATTTGCGTTCCCAGGCCCTCATTGCAGATCACTGGAGCCCTATCAGTCAAGTCATGGCTCGCAAGGAAACCAACTGCAAACTGGAGGTATTAAAATCAGTCACAAAGCCACACACTGTGTTACGCCACATATTAAAAGCACAAAGTCAACATTATGGAACATGCGGATTAAGATGTTGTAACGAAACAAAGAACAACTACCCTTCCACTGCCGTAGGGATTCATCTTCTGCTCACAAATAAATTGTTATTTAATATTAATAATTGTATACATATGATCTTTTCTATTATGTCTAGTGACGAGAATATTGTACGAAATGGAAATAAAAAAATTGGAAATTTATCTTTTGAAGAGGTAGAGAAGATCAAATATCTTGGAGCAACAGTAACAAATATAAATTATACTCGGGAGGAAATTAAACGCACAATAAATGTGGGAAATGCCTGTTATTATTCGGTTGAGAAGCTTTTATCATCCAGTCTGCTGTCGAAGAATCTGAAAGTTAGAATTTATAAAAGTTATATTACCAGTTGTTCTGTATGGTTGTGAAACTTGGACTCTCACTTTGAGAGAGGAACAGTGATTAAGGATATTTGAGAATAAGGTGCTTAGTAAAATATCTGGGGCTAAGTGGGATGAAGTTACAGGAGAATGGAGAAGGTCACACAACACAGAACTGCACGCATTGTATTCTTCACCTGATATAATTAGGAACATTAAATCCAGACGTTTGAGATGGGCAGGGCTTGTAGAACTTATGGGCGAATCCAGAAATGCATATGGAATGTTAGTTGGGAGGCCGGAGGGAAAAATATCTTTGGGGTGGCCGAGACGTAGACGGAAGATAATATTAAAATGGATTTGAGGGAGGTGGGATGTGATGGTAGAGACTGGATTAATCTTGCTCAGGATAATGACCAATGGCGGGCTTATGTGAGGGCGGCAATGAACCTCCGGGTTCCTTAAAAGCCAGTAAGTTTGTAAGTGCGCCGGTTGAAAATGGCTGGTCTGGTCACTAGTGTGTAAGGTGAAAGAGACAGAAAGTAAAACCTCGGTAAAAATAAGAAAGTCTACATTTTGTCTACACACCATTGAGGAGGACGGATGACAACCTCACGTGCCTTGGATATGGAGAGAGGGATTTTGTTCAACACATCGCATTGGCAGAGGCTGGGTATTAAATTTTTTAAGCGCCTGAATGAACATCTAGTTGTTACGAAATTCATGGCGCAATAAAGATAACTTTCCTTTCACTGGATTTGAACCCGTTGCTTTTCATAAAATAGTCTGTCGATGTGAAATGAGAACCAACTTGCTCCTCAGCAATAAGGATATGAAACCTCGACGAATTTCGTAATTACATAATGCATTTGTCGGGAATCATTGTACGTTCATCTTGTGCTGAAAGACTCAGCTACGTATTAACGGCAGCTCCTGAACAAAGTGGAACTAATTGCTTTCCACATCGTGTTTGCACTGCGTCTCAGCCAGCGGATTCTTGTGTACAACGAAGCTTAAGAAACAGAATCTGCTTCGTTCTTTAGCAAAGGCTTGTAATATTCTACAGCAATTTATTACAAAGGCACGCCTTCAGATGAATGTATAGGAAGTCGGTTTTTCGCGTCCTATCCAGATTTTAATCCAGCCGAGTACACGATAGAATTTCTACTCATCTAGGAGGAGGAGAGGTTCCTTCATGCATGTTACTATTATCCGGCTTCATAAACTTTATCTGATACGAAGCAAACAGGGCCATGCAAATGACACATAGACTACATTTCCATTGTGTTATTTACACAGAAATTGTGGTCATTGGCTGAGGAAGCAATGGTGAACGGAAGAAACATTCGGGGCAGAAGAAGATATCACATGATAGGCCAGACGTCTCAATAGGGCCTTCTCGGAGCACTTCCTCCTCTCGCTTTTTTAATGTAAGAGTGGAACAAGATGTAGGAGCAGTTCGTGTATCTCCGGATGACGTAATTGACCGCGACGTTTGAATAGACGTCTGCAACCGCTACGATGTGACGATCAGTGTGTTCACCTCCGAGGAAAGAATATCCTTATTACCGAAAATATACGAAGAAATAAAAGCTTTCATAGGGAAAGTGAAATTGTGAGAGTCGCAAGTTTTAGTGAATAACTGTTACCACTTCTTTAATCTAGAGTTTTTGCCTAATTTGAATCAAGTCGGAGTGTAAGAAATAATTACGTAACATGTATGGTTCTTCATGCTTCAGATTTCTTCCTTTTACTCATCGATATACATAGTGATTTATATAGAACTGACACAATTCTTTCATTAATTGTTTCAAAACGAATTGTGCTAGCGACAACTTATTATACCTAAAATGTAGAGGAGTTTTGGGAGATTATTTACCTCTATAGCAAATGTTGTCCGGCGTTGTCAAATCCGGAGATCTCGGTGGCCACAGGTTCCTGGAAATTATTCGATCGTTACATAACCGGATGAATGGAACCATGCTTCATCTGTGAATCATGTGATGGACAATATGGCAGGATTTTGCACAATGAACGTCTGAAACCAACAGCAGAATTTTCTGGAGTTTCGATTCCTAATCACTAGTTGCACAGATGTTTATGTTTTATTCCTTTTGTTGGCAGCTGTTTTCGACATTTTGTGTCAACGTGAAAATGCAGTACACATTAAATCAACGACTCTTCCTTGTGAAGCAATACTGGATTACGAATTCAATTACAGCTACTCAAAGGGCATACCAGAGAGAATTTGGTGTTCGCAATCCTCCCAAAAGAAAAACACAATACTGGGACTGGTAAACAAATTGGAAACAACTGGATGTCTGGTGAGTGAAAAGGGCAAGTATCGTTCATCTAGGCTTCCCACGGTTGTTGTTGACGTAAGAGCACGACTGGAGCAGTCACCCAAAAAATCATTAAGACGTTTGTCGCAGGAGACAGGATACACCTACTCAATGTATCAGAGAGCCTAAAGCCATACAGGGTTACGGTTGTTCATCAGCTACAGGAACCAGATAAGGATAAGATATTGAATTATTGTCGTTGGTTTCAGACGTTCATTGTGCAAAATCCTGCCATATTGTCCATCACATGGTTTACAGATGAAGCATGGTTCCATTTATCCGGTTATGTGACGACCGAATAATTTCCAGGAACCTGTGGCCACCGAGATCTCCGGATTTGACAACGCCGGACAACATTTGCTATAGAGGTAAATAATCTCCCAAAATTCCTCTACATTTTAGGTATAATAAGTTGTCGCTAGCACAATTCGTTTTGAAACAATTTATGAAAGAAATGTGTCAGTTCTATATAAATCACTCTGTATTAGAAAATATATTTATCATTATTATTATTATTATTATTATTATTATTATTATTATTATTATTATTATTATTATTGTGAAGTACAGAAGGACTTGAGAAAAGAATTTGAGACCAGATTTAAGATTTGATTAATTCTAATTTTAAATAATTATTTGTGAGTTCCTAAGATGTTTTGGTTATTTTTAATTATTGAAAACATTAAGAAACATATTATTAACTATTATTGTCATGAATATATTAATATTGGAATATCATAACTGTACGTACTTTAACAACGAAAAAATTTAACAATTTAATTATTATTTTACATAAACTGTAGCATAAACTTACAAAAAAAAAAGAGAGATACCAAAAACAATTTATTAGAAATGAAACACTGCTATTGTTCAGTCAACTGGTCGGAGACAGGTCTGAAACTCGCAAGTGATACTAACAAGGTACCACTTATGAGGCAACTAGGCCAGAAGATAATGGGGTACGGTGGCCAGTTCCTGGTGCTTAAATTAAGAAATTTCTACCAAAAACAACCGTATATTGTGACATGCATATTAAGTAGAACACAAAAGTACAGCTTTGTAGTATTTCTCCCGCGAGGGTTAGGTCGCTCAGGCTTGTAACATAATCAACGATCGGCTATCTTCGGGTATTGCGCTTATCTCTTCAGCTGACTACGCTATCTACACTTGCTCTCTGTAACAACTTCTATGGGTTAGCCTTGAGACGCCTGTGATAGACGATATTAAGATAAATGGATCGTATGCAGAGACTAAGAGGAAGACGGAGAAATAGAGAAGATTGGAGAATGATGGGTTTGCAGGGACATACCTGCCCTTGGCAAAATTGTATGGGACAGAAATTCAACCAAAATCATAATTATTTCACTCACAAAATAATATATTCTTTGTTGACTTCAAATAAGTCTTCAACAACAAATATCAGTGGTAAGATTAGCAGATTTGCATTACAGAAAAAGAAGATTTTCCCAAAAATAAGGATCCCGTATGTGAACTAATAAGGGATTTATTTCTATGTTATTTATTATTTAAGGCAGGCCTGCACAAGGGTTGCGCTCTCCGAGCCGACTCACAGCTCATGAGCGGAATGCAGATATTAGCTGCGCTCTGTATAAGGGTGGACTGGAAGAAGGGGTGATCTCGTACAAAATATACACAAAAGGAAGTACTATTACGAGTGCTTATGAAATGAATTCCCCGTTCAGTGTTTGCAAAACTATCTTGGAGTATTATTAATTAATACAGACATATTTATTTTACAGAAATAATAGATGATTGTCTATGCGGATGACGTGAATATGTTAGGAGAAAATCCACAAACGATTAGGGACAACACGGGAATTTTACTGGAAGCAAGTAAAGACATAGGTTAGGAAGTAAATAACCGAAAAGACAAAGTATATGATTATGTCTCGTGACGAGAATATTGTACGAAATGGAAATATAAAAATTGGAAATTTATCTTTTGAAGAGGTGAAGAAGTTCAAATATCTGGGAGCAACAGTAACAAATATAAATTACACTGGGAGGAAATTAAACACAGAATAAATATGGCAAATGCCTGTTATTATTCGGTTGAGAAACTTTTATCATCCAGTCTGCTGTCGAAAAATTTGAAAGTAAGAATTTATAAAACAGATATATTACCGGTTGTTCTTTATGGTTGTGAAACTTGGACTCTCACTTTGAGAGAGGAACAGAGATTAAGGGTGTTTGAGAATAAGGTGCTTAGGAAAATACAGTATTTGGGGCTAAGAGGGATGAAGTTACAGGAGAATGGAGATTCTTCACCTGACATAATTAGGAACTTTAAATTCAGACGTTTGAGATGGGCAGGGCATGTAGCACGTATGGACGAATCCAGAACTGCATATAGAGTGTTATTTGGGAGGTCGGAAGGAAAAAGACCTTTTGGGAGGCCGAGACGTAGATGGGACGATAATATTAAAATGGATATGATGATAGAGACTGGATTAATCTTGCTCAGGATAGGGACCATGGCGGGCTTATGTGAGGGCGGCAATGAACCTCCGGGTTCCTTAAAAGCCAGTAAGTAAGTAAGTAAGTACAGAAATAATAGAAATTCTATAGCTACTTAAATGTACAATATCATTTTGTTATATTTTTATTTATCAGTGCATCAAAACGAGGGTTTATGCTGTTGGCAGCTGAAAGGAACAATAGCCTACTGATCGTAATGAAACATTAGTTACAGATGTTCGATGCCTGCCTTTATTAAAGTTGGTTACAGAAAACAGTTGCTCACAAATATAAATGTTGAGCCAAACATAGCAATCATTTTCACAGCCAGCCTGTGTAGTCGTGGATATTATTGCTAATGTTTAGTCTTGTAAAACTCAACCAGGCTAGTAGTATTATTCAAACGATCTTTAGCTCTTAGGTCACATTGAAGATCAATAAGTTCGAGCTGTAAATCGTTAAATGTTAAATGTTATGTTCCGTCTTTTAGATTCCTCCATACTGTACTAGCAGTAGGTAAGCAACGAGAAACAGTTACTGAGAATAGGCCTACACACTGCACTCCACTAGATAGCTGAGTGGTCGTTTCGCTCTCCTCTACCTATAGCAAGTCTATGTCATTCTGACGTATCTTCCTCTCCGTTTCGGCGAGCAGTAAACACGGCTCTCCCGCTCCGTTGAGCGCTGATTGTGCAGGTATGGTTTAAGGTGTAATATAATTACTAAGGAACAAAGTTGAGACACCAAAACTTTGCCTAGAGACGTCTACAGGTTTAAGAAACACAGGATATAGAATGACGTTAGTTGTTTACTTTACTGACGTACCTTCAGGTTCGTATGGAAAATGAAGAACGTCAAGTTCATTCTAAGGTTAATGGGTGCGGGTTTTGTATCGTTTACTGTATTCTAATAGGTTGTTTCGACTATATTCTGTTTAAAAAGTAAACCTCTGGTCAGGGGTTCAGTTGTCATCTAGTGAAGGTAATGTGAAGATGTATTAAAATGTCGTCAATAAAATCTCTATATTTGGCTATGCTTGTGAAAGATTTCGGAGATGACTAATTTTGAATAAAGGATGAAAATATATTACGGCGTAAAGTGTGTAAGTTAGACATAAAAGTTAATAAGCGACATGATTTACAAAACGATCGTGACTCTAAAACATACATCGGACATCTGGAATTGTTTAGACATTCGATTTCAGATCAGTCTATAATGACTTGTGTCTGATGTTGATATGTGCGAAAATTCCGTTCCATACTCGAGAATCCACATTGAAAATACCTGACTGAAAAGTATATGTTTAGAAAATTGCCGACTTCAACAACCATGCGTGGGCCTAATAAATAATTCGAACCGGGAAAACACGAATCATGGCTCATATTAACAGATGATTTGGCAGCTTGAAATAAGTTCGTACTTTTTTGTCCTTCGAGATAAATTCTCTGCATACCTGATTGAGGCTCATAAATACTGTAGTTCAGACATTATTAAGTCCAAAGAACACTTATTTCTTACATTTGATCATCGACTTAATTAAAGAGAACACAGTTTTAACATAGGTAGGTATTAGAGTCTCGTATACTGAACAGAAAACCAATTAGCTTCGGAATATTTGGAACATTTTGTTACAGTCACTTCGGAAAAAAAGTCAACGCACTTTTTAACAAAATTGATTTCCTTCTCCGTGTGACTACGTAATTAACTTTTCTTTTGATCCACAAAACTCTTCACGCAATTCATCACAGTTAACAAAGTTCTGCGAACAGTAACTTCAAAGTCACAATATTGGATTTTTTCAGCAAACACAATCCACTGTACTTGTTTGCATAACTAAAATCAAAGTTCTGATTCAAATACTTGAATACATTTTCGTACCATAGCGGAAAATGCGCTGTTTCTTGCTGCAAATTTCGCTCTAAAATTTTAACGTTTCTTTATCCGCACTTCCAAAAACAAAAACAAAAACAACAACAAACACGCAGACAACATTATATATTAGCACAGATACGTAGATGACATACTAATACTATACAAAGGAAACAAAAGACAGATCCAAAACCTGCATGAACACACAAACAAAATACATCCAAAGCTACACTACACATTAGAAACTAAAAACAAGAAATCCACAAATTTTCTAGACATCACAATAACAAAAGTCGACAACAAACACACATTCAAAGTATACAGAAAACCCACAACAACATCAACAACAACACATACACAACACATCCAACCATCCACCACAACACATCCAACCACTCCACACAACACAAACAAGCTGCATTCCGAACAATGGTACACACACTACTCGACATACCAATGAACCAACAGGATTACAACGAAGAGCTAAACACAATCAAATACATAGCACAAGAAAACGGATACAACCTTAACATAATACGAAAGACAAAATATAATAAAAAAAATACAACACAAAAACAAGAACATAAACAATACATCACATTAGCATACGAAAACAAAAACACACACAAGATTACAACCTCATTGAAGAAGTTAAATTACAACATCGCATATAGAACAAATAATAAGTACTCTACAAAAACATCTCAACACACAAACAACACAAAAAACAAATACAACCACACAGGCGTATACAAACTGAAATGTAACATCCTGCAACAACTTCTACATAGGACAGACAGGCAGATCATTTCAAACACGTTACAAAGAACACATCACAGCCATAACATAATTACAAAACACTTCTACATATGCTAACCACTCATACAGAGATATCAATACAGACATGGAAATTCTACACATCCAACTAAAAAGCCAGAAACTAAACACACTAGAACAATACGAAATATATAGACACACAAAAACACATCCAAATAAAATTCTCAACACAACTCAATTTCAGAACACACACACTCTTTGACTCCACATTACACTCCACTTCACACCTCTACACCTACTTACCTTGCCTCCCGTTTCAGTTACCTGTCATCATATCATAATCTCTCCACACGCACGCAAAATAGCCGCATACTAGCCATACCAACACATAAGACATCATCGTATTCATCATCATACACAATCTCGCTCTCGCGCTTGTGGAATACCCTACCCAGTGACATCAGAGACTGTCGGAATTTAGTAGCGTTCAAAAGCAAGCGTATTAAGCATTTTCTTACTCCTTAGAGCAGGTTTAATTTTTACTTAATCAATAAAAGAAATGCTTGTCTCTTCTTAACGTTTACAATAAACTGTCTAGCTTTTATTAATCAATTAATGTTGTAGTACTTTGATTTTTATTGTATATGTAAATTTAATATTAATTGTAATTATAATTGTAATTATATTCTTAATATTGTAGTTATAGTCCCCTGGTAGAGTGGAAGAGAAGGCCTGATGTCCTTATCTCTACCAGGTTAAATAAATAAATAAATAAATAAATAAATAAATAAATAAATAAATAAATAAATAAATAAATAAATAAATAAATAAATAAATAAATCTATACTAATAATAAATCTGTAGCCGAAATTTTTCCGGCAATTTTCGATTTTCCAAAAATAATTGGTCGTAACATATATAATTAACCACCCTGAAACCGAAAATAGCTTTTTTAAAATTTTGTTTGTATGTCTGTCTGTCTGCCTGTATGTTTGTTACCTTTACACGCGATAATGGCTGAACGGATTTCGATGAAAATTGAAATATAAACTATTTTCGTTGTAACTTAGATTTTAGGCTATATGGCATTCAAAATACATTATTTAAAAGGGGGGTTATAAGCGGGCCTGAATTAAATAAATCGATATTTCTCGCTTATTATTGATTTTTGTGAAAAATATTACATAACAAAAGTTTCTTTAAAAATAATTTGCGATAAGTTTTATTCCTTGAAAAATTTTTGATAGGACTGATATTTAATGAGATAAGTGAGTTTTAAAATTAAAATAACTGCCATCTAAGGCCGTATAATGAAATAAAAAACAAATGACTTCGTCTATAAGGTGCCTTGGACAGCAACAATCGAAAGCTATGAAAGATAGCCTACAGAGAATGTTTCTGTGTTTGTATGAAGTAATATCGGAAGCTAAATTAACCGATTTGTATAATTAATTATTATTTCACCATTGGAAAGTGTAGTTTCTCTGTATGGACATAATGCTATAATGTTATTACAGTAACGTCTGATATAATGTAATGTAATATAATATAATATAATATAATATAATATAATATAATATAATATAATACAATATAATACAATATAATACAATATAATATAATATAATATAATATAATATAATATATGTAATACATGTAATGTAATATTATATAATATAATTTAAGTTATTTGAAGGGTTCAGAACCATAGTGAGCCAAACGCCATTTAATGAATACGTAGAAAACAAGGGTTAAAATTAAGTTATTACCATAATTCAATGGAAACCTATAACAAGTAAAATAAAATATACACATTAAATCTAAATGATGTCAATGTTCATTAAACTATGGTTGCATGTAATACAAATTAGAAACAAGTTAAAGGAATTGTCATTGCACCAATGAGTGATCGCATTTTAATTATTTGGATGCAATTTAAATTAAGTAACATAATAAACGATTTATCCTTCTATCAAACACGAATGTTCCCTGGATCAAATGTCCTATTTTAATTATGTAATTATTTAATATTTATTTCTAACAGGTGCAGCGGAGCGCACGGGTGTGGCTAGTAAATAAATAAATAAAAAAATAATAAAATAAATAAATTACACTACACAAACACACCCCCACAGGAAACAAAACAAAAGTTGTGAAGAAGGCCAATAACAGGCGGAAACATGTTAACCAGGTACGATAGAATCTAACACGAGAAAGACATATAATAAATATTTAGAAAAAAAAAAAACCTGTCTGACATTCTTAGCTGTGGTTTCATTGAGAGTTATGCTGTTACCCACAAGTTATGTAAGACGTATTTTAAGGCAAAAAAATATACTAAAACTAAAGGGGGAAAACGTAGAATCTGGCAACCCTGAACACCGACTCCAATTTAGAATAGACTCCATTTTTTGTAATGTCTACAAAACCTGACATCGGTATAAAGATCTTCTGTACAAAGTGCAGAGAAGCTCCAGTAGGACACTGACACGCCATCGTCTCCATCTCAGAGTGTAATCTGTTGAAGCACAGCCACTGTGTTTATGTAGCTTAATGAATGCACTTATACGAAATCGATAGTTGTTACGTGACGGAGTCTCTGTTCCTTTGTTTCATTGATCTCTGCAGGCGGAGGTGCCTGTTCCTAGTCTATTCAAAGCGTCGAAACACAATAGCGTGAGTTCGTGTTCTTAGAGTTGTGTCGTGAACCTACATGAGTTACACACAAACATATTTCTATTCAGCAATTTATTTAACAGAATACAGCTGTTTATTTCAAGCGTGAGATCCACATCCCTCAGAAATCCTCCGTCGTACTGGTTCCAAAATAACAAAAACAAGTCATTGTTGTGGCAATTTACGCCTTGTTTCCGAATACCACATCTTCAGGCTTCGAGACTTCGGACCCGATAAAATAAGTTTACTGTGCATGTACTATAGGTTGTTGACTCGCTGCAGGTAGATAGAGATGTGTTGAGGTAACAACGTTGCTATTTAGAGTAGAGTACGGTAGTATGGGGAAACACACATTCTGAAAGTAAATATACATTACACAATGACAATGTCAAAAGAATGTGAAAAGCATTTATTCTCCTTTCTTTTATAAGCATTTGTGTTTAATTATACACAGTGTTAATGGTGGAAATAAACATGTAGCAATTTTAATTTTTTCATTTATCCTATTGGACGTCTTTAGGAAGTGCAGTAACAGTACCGAATTGCAATGTACCTACTACAAGACACATTCTCAGTGTCTCAAACGTAAATCTTTTTCGGTTATCTGCCAAAGTTTGTACTGTAGAAAGCTGCGCTCTACGTTGCATGACGTTATAGGAGCAAAACAAAAACCTAACATCATTGCAGTCTCTAGGAGACAGTCCTGTATTCTCGGGTGACTCTATGCCCACTAATTTGCTGTTTATGTTACACAATGTTCCATATTCTTTATTTTTACATAAAATTGATTTCCACTTCTGTTTCACACGTTCAGTAACCGGTGTACTTTATGTCTCATTAATTCTCTGCATCATTTTCTAAATTAATCTGAGGGCTTCCGGCATCTCTTGCTCTGACTTTTCTAACCGTGTAATAGTTTCAGACACAGTTCGTATGAAAACCAAATTATTCGTCAGAACCTTCAAATCCAGAGCGTTTTTCTTTGCGTATTTGTTGGCATTCATTGTACAGTACCCCCACCCACTGTACGCTTTACCACTATACTCAGTACGCCGTTATGCGGATTTCCCACGGAACTGCTCTATCGGGTCCGAAGTCTCGAAGCCTGCACATCAGATATTTTATTGTGTCTAGTTCAAGAGAGTTCCAAACAAAATGAGTAGTATTCAATAACTTTTACAAACAAATTTTCCAGTTATAATCTTGGAAGGCCGTTACCTCAACTCGATTTAAGGGGAGAGGATGGTATTTTTTAAAACTTTTTTCATATTTGGTGTAAAATATTAATTTTTTGTATGTTGAGAGCTCATAGCTGTGGTAACTCAACCAAATAAAATATCTAAAAAAAAAATTATTTGGTGGCCCAAATTTGAAAAAAATATATCCACTGCAGGATTGTACTAAAACCGATATATCTAAACCGTTTTTAAAGATAGATTCAAACAGTTTTCTGCAATGTATTTGCAAACTGTCTGTAACAGAATTTTCATATTAGTCCCTACGTTTGTAAAATAAATAATTAATATTTAATAACAATTTTCTGATTTCCTTTCTTGCAAACAAACTGACGTATTTTTAAAATGAAATCAATTAACAAAATTCTGTTATGGAGAAAAGTTTCCTAATGGTCTAAAGAATGTGTGTTCTAAATTTCATGCATGTATCTTTAATAGTTGAGAAATTTAATTCATTTTGTTTGGCAATGTAGCAAACAAAATGAAGTTACTGGAAACCGATAAAAGCGGGCGAGTGATTTAAAAATCCATAACGCAGGAAGTTTAAAAATGACGTTTCAACATCCGATAAGGGCACAAATACCCACAAAATTTATGCTATGCATTCCACAAATATCACAGAGTATTTTGAAGAATTTTTTTTTAATTTAATCATTTTTCACAAAAAAAAAAACCATCCTCTCACCTTAAAACAAGCACAATCAAGCCGAGGTAAGAATTTTGCAGGGCTTTTAATGTAAAAAAAATATATTAAAGAAACAACAACAACCAAATTTCTTGGCTTAAAAATCGATAATGTGTTAAATTGGAAAAATCATATTAAAGAAATTACTCCCAAACTAAATTCAGCTTGTTTTGCTATTAGATCTATGCAAAAGATAGTAAATATCAATACATTAAAAACAATATACTTTGCATACTTCCACTCGGTAATGAGTTTGGAATAATATTCTGGGGAAATTCCACAGATAGTAACAATATATTTCTATTACAAAAAGAGTAATTAGAATAATAGTAAGTGCCAAATCTAGGGAATCGTGTAGGACTATTTTCAAAAAACTATAAATAATGCCCTTGGCTTGTCAGTATATCTTTTCATTAATAGTCATCCTCGTATGTAATCGTGAAAACTTTGTAACTAATTCAATAGTTCATAGCATAAATACACGTCAAAAAATGACTTTCATACTCGATCGGCAAGTCTATCGTGCTATCAAAAAGGAGAGCGTTATATGGCAGTAAAAATTTTTAATAGCCTCACTGTCGATATAAAAAATGAAACTGAAAACATAAAATTATTTAGGGCCAAATTAAAGAAGTACCTAATTTCTCACGCCTTCTATTCTGTAGGTGAATTCATGACATTCAATAACACTTCATGAAATTGATACTAAAACTATGTGTTGTACTAGTAGACTATATTGTAAACCTCGTCTGTATATATTTCATCTAGACTGTGACTATAAATTAAGATTTATAATAGTATTAAGTTTTTGACTTGTTCCATATTCTAGCTGTAAGCATGTAAGAATACCATGGAATGTTAATAAATACAATACAATACAATACAATACAGCTGGATTTGCGGTTGTAAATCTACAAATAAATTATTTTGTTTCCCGTGCCTGCTATTTGCTAAGGGTAAAGATATGAGCTGGACATGCACTGGTGTGTCAGATTTAAGCCATTTGGCACAGAGAATTAAGAAGCATGATGAATCTATCGCTCATAAATATGCTTGCCTAGATTTATCAGTCCTTGGAAGAACAGAAATTAGGCAACAGTTTAGCTCAACTTTCAGACAGAATATTCAAAGTCAGAATGATAACGCAAGGAAAAATCGCTGTGTTCTTTCAAAGATAAATGATCATCATCATCATCATCACCATAAGGTTCATTTTAAGGGAGGGCTGTCGAACAGCGCTCTCGAGCAGTGAACTGCAGAGCCTTCACTCCACCCTTACCGTGCAACGGTTGAACACAGGTAGCAGGCAGTCCGGCCGAATGATCGTAAACAAAAGCGAAACTGCGGCGGCTGGTACTTTGACAACTTTTATACATCTTACCAATTGATTAGGAACTCAGTTTAGATTTGCACTTGATAAACTCGAAGCAAGAATGTAGGCCTACATGAGAATGAATTATGATAATAATAATAATAATAATAATAATAATAATAATAATTATTATTATTATTATTATTATTATTATTATTACTAGCCGTACCCGTGCGCTTCGCTGCACCTGTTACAAATAAATATAAAGTAATTACATAATTAAATAGGACTTTTATCCAGGAAACATTCGTGTTTGATAGAAGGATAAATCGTTTAATATGTTACTTAATTTAAATTGCATCCAAATAATTAAAATGCGATCATTTTGGTCCAGAGACACTCATTTGGTGCAATGACAATTCCTTTAACATTTTTCTTAATTTTCATTACATGCAACCATAGTTCAATGAAAATTGATATCATTTAGATTTAATGTGTATATTTTATTTTACTTGTTATTGGTTTCTATTGAATTATGGTAATAACTTAATTTTAACCCTTGTTTTCTACGTATTCAGTAAATGGCGCTTGGCCCACTATGGTTGTGAACCCTTCAAATAACTTAAATTATATTATTTAATATTACATATTATATATTATATTATATTATATTATATATTATGTTATATTATATCAGAAGTTACTGTAATAACATTATAGCATTACGTCCATCTAGAGAAACTATACTTTCCAATTGTGAAATAATAATTACTTATACAAATCGGTTAATTTAGCTTCTGATATTACTTCATAAAAAAAACAGAAACATTCTCTGTAGGCTATCTTTCATAGCTTTCGATTGTTGTTGTCCAAGGCCCATTATAGACGAAGTCATTTGTTTTTTAATTCATTACACGGCCTTATATGGCAGTTATTTTAATTTTAAAACTCATTTATCTCATTAAATATCAGTCATATCAAAATTTTTCAAGGAATAAAACTTATCGCAAATTATTTTTAAAGAAACTTTTGTTATGCAACATTTTTCACAAAAATCAATAATAAGCGAGACGTTTCGATTTATTTAATTCAGGCCCCCTTATAACCCCCCTTTTAAATAATGTATTTTGAATGCCATGTAGCCTAAAATCTAAGTTACAACGAACTTAATTTATATTCCAATTTTCATCGAAATCCGTTCAGCCATTATCGCGTGAAAAGGTAACAAACATTCATAGAGACAGACAGACAGACAGACATTTCAAAAAAGCGATTTTCGGTTTCAGGGTAGTTAATTATATATGTTAGGACCAATAATTTTGGAAAATCGAAAATTACCAGAAAAATTTCGGCTACAGATTTATTATTAGTATATATATCATGTTTAAAGTAAAAAATATTAGCGTGAAATTTGTTCAAACTTTTTGTTACAGATTCAAAAATGTCTTCTCCTCGAGTTCGATTCTTCATTGAAATTATATATATATATATATATATATATATATATATATATATATATAAGATCTCCACGAACATTGAAATCTTAATCGAGATCCCTTATGATCTTTGCGCTAGTAAGTAACAAGAAACAATTTTAAATCTTGCTATCAGTTGTCCCTTAATGTTACCTCCCATTTCTGATATGCGCTCTTCAACAATATTACGTGACAAACATAGAGATTTAAAATTATTAACGTATTCCAGACATATCTCTTTTGCAACAGCTATGAGACAGCCTTTCACAAATTCTCCGTCAGTAAATAGCTTTGAAGCCGTTGCAATAATTCCACAAATTTCGTAACTAGCACGAACACCGGATGATGATGGAAGGTTTTCTGAATTCAATCTTGATTTTAATTCCTCTACATTCTTTTCACGATTGGAACCGGATACCTTTCCTGGTCCGTAAGCTTCTACGTGTGTTATATTAAAATGCCTTTCAATATTATTATGGCTTAGGTATCCCAAGTTCCTTTCTACATATTAAGCAATGTGCCTTGTCCTTTAAGATAAATAAATATTTATCTGTCCACTCACTACTGAATCGTCGTTCCACATCCATACCAACTGCCAGAGTTGATAAACACACTGCGTACAGAACACTGCTACAGCGAGCTGACTGACTGTCGTTTCAGCTCAGCTACTGTAGGAAACAGTATTAATCGTTTCACAGTTTGAGAGCGCTGTTCGACATCCCTGTTTTAAGGTAATTATCTACATTAAGGGGAGAGGATAGTAATTTTTAAAACTTTTTCTTATTTGGTGTAAAATATTAATTTTTTGTATGTAGAGAGCTCATGGCTATAGCAACTCAACAAAATATAAATATTTTGAATAAATTATTTGGGAGGCAGATTTGAAAAAAAAAAAAATGTACCCAATGCAGGATTTTACTAAACTCGATATATCTAAGCCATTTTTAAATATAAATTCAAACACTATATTACAATTTATTTGTAAAAGCACGCTTTACAAACTGTCTGTAACAGAAATTTGATATTAGTTCCTACATTTGTAAAATAAACAATTAAAATGTAATAATATTTTTTTATTTTCTTTCTTGCAAACAGAGATACTTATTTTAAAATGAAATCAATTAGGGAAATTCCGTTACAGAGAAAAGTTTCCCAGTAGTCTAGAGAATGTGTATTCTAAATTTCATTCATATATCTTTAATAGTTCAAAAATTATATCGATTTTTGTCTGGCTATGTAGCGAAAAAGTAAAGTTCCAGAAACAGCAATCAAAGGGGGTGTAATTTAATAATCCAGAGCGCAGGAACTTGAAAAATGGCGTCTCAACATCCAATAAGGACACAGATACCCACACAATATTTTACAATGTATTCCACACACATCACAGAGTATTTTAAAGAAAAATTTGGTTTAGAAAAAAAAATGAAGTTCCGGAAACAACGAACAAAAGGGCGGTGTGATTTAAAAATCAGAGCGCAGGAAGTTTAAAAATGGCGTCTCAACAACTGATAAGGGCACAAATACCCACAAAATATTATACAATGTATTCTACACATATCACAGAATATTTTAAGGAAAAAAATTGTTTTTGAAAATTTACTCATTTTCACCAAAAAAATACCATCCTCTTCCCTTAAAAAACTAGTATTTTTATTTCTTTTTTTTCAGAAATTAGATTGTTTAAATAGTTGGAAAAATACAGGGACATCATTTTATTTTTACTTCAATTTTTATTGTACCCGAGTTTTTGAATGTACTTCACTCCCACCACCTGTACTAGTAAACTTCCAACCGTTCTCCACACGGAACCGAGCGTATACAGTCAAAGTCGCCTTACGGTCTTAGTAAACACAAACAGTACTGAGTTAGTGAGTATAATACGTTCCAGAAATATGTTCGCTTTCAATATTGAATCATATTCTCGCACAGGTACTGTCGTCCGTTTGCCTACGTCGCATCCCGGTTTCCCCCACCCACTTCTGCCCGTCCCTTTGTGGCTGGGCTGTCTTAGCTCTTTTCTGAAAACATTAATTTCTGTTAGGAATTGGACGTCTACGTAATATTATACAACTGTTTAAAATAACTTAAATATAAGAGCCTCGTTAAGTAATTAACTTTCACGTGATTTCCTGCCTTTCCACGACCCTACGACATAACCTCTTGGACGGACAGTATATAGCATGTCTGAGTAATTTTATCTTTTCGGATCGGGCAGAAGTGAAGATTGAATATATAGTATGTAAGGTACTTTTTATAGAGTAGGTACATAATAATTTCAACATCAGTTACTAGTACGAAAGACGAAACTGGTAATTGGAGTTAGGTACAATAGTATATAGTGCGATAATATGCAAAAAAGAACTGAAACCTGTATAAAAATGAACGGCCATCATTTTCAAATATGTGTTTAAATATCCATATTATGATTATTTTTCAATTTAACTTCATTCTCTATATTGTACGCTAATGTGCTGTAGACAGTATAATATACACTGCATAATGAATACGTCCACATGGACAGCTCAGTTCGTGAGTAAAAACACTCATTGTTAATAATTTACTGTATTTTGATTAAACAAAAACCTAATGAAAATTATCAAATTCAAAATCACGATATTTCCTACTTTACGTAAATGGATGAACTACTTTTCTTCCCTCCTATACCTAGTAAAGTGATTTGTTTGTATCTTACGCCAATATCATCGAACTCCAGTGGAAGGGGGTGTCAAACGGTGTTTCCGGTTTACAACCTTTAAGCCAAAGGTATAGCCAGGTTAATATTAGAAATGCTAGCAAAAATAAAATGATGTCCCTGTATGTAATATCATAAAAGTAGTTAACCCCTTGTCATTTTAGGCACGAACCGCCACTGCTCGGGTTACTTACACCCATAGCGGTTTATTTTAGATTCTGTAAATTGGTGTTATTTGGTATACATTACATCACGCGAGAGGAATTCAAGAATGATTCTTTCCATTTCACAGATAGTTTGCATTTCTTTATCACATAAATACAATACAATACAGCTGTAGTATTGGGATACGTGACGCCCGCATTCTATTGTTTTCCATGCATTTTACTAATATTCGAAAAGCACTCAGGGATAGCGTTAAGTTGAAGGCTATGCTTTACGAATCGACAATTCATTTCGTCTCCAATGTTATCACTAGGATTGCCCGCATTAAACAGAACCATCCTAATGCTATAAAAGTCTGCTTCCGCCCAAACAATACACGAAAATTCAGTCGTAAAATGTTGATCGAGGGAAGTGTGTGCACTGCGTTGTACGCTTTATTGCTTCAAGTTTGTGCTATCCAGGTCGGGGCAAACCAAAAGCAGTAAATACATCCATCATCCCTTTTATTCGGGCGAAAAGAAATTACAAGATAAAATTAGTCTATTTCTATTCAATTTATTGCAGTTGTTCCTGAAGTATGCAGAATATATAAACGAAATTTATATTGTTTTACTTACTTATGGCTTTTAAGGAACTCCGAGGTTCATTGCCGCCCTCACATAAGCCCGCCATCGGTCCCTATCCTGAGCAAGATTAATCCAGTCTCTACCATCATATCCCACCTCACCCAAACCCATTTTAATATTATCCTCTCATCTACGTCTCGGCCCCCCCCCAAAGGTATTAATCCCTCCGGCTTTCCAACTAACACTCTATATGCATTTCTGGATTCGCCCATACGTGCTACATGCCCTGCCCATCTCAAACGTCTGGATTTAATGTTCCTAATTATGTCAGGTGAAGAATACAATGCGTGCAGTTCTGCGTTGTGTAACTTTCTCCATTCTCCTGTAACTTCATCCCTCTTAGCCCCAAATATTTTCCTAAGCACCTTATTCTCAAACACCCTTAATCTCTGTTCCTCTCTCAAATTGAGAGTCCAAGTTTCACAACCATACAGAACAACCGGTAATATAACTGTTTTATAAATTCTAACTTTCAGATTTTTTGACAGCAGACTAGAAGACAAAAGCTTCTCAACCGAATAATAACAGGCATTTCCCATATTTATTCTGAGTTTAATTTTCTTTCGATTGCCATTTATATGTGTTACTGTTGCGCCAACATATTTGAATTTTTCAACCTCTTCGAAGGATAAATCTCCAATTTTTATAGTTCCATTTCGTACAATATTCTGGTCACGAGACATAATCAAATACTTTGTTTTTTCCGAATTTACTTCCAAACCTATCGCTTTACTTGCTTCAAGTAGAATTTCCTTTTTTTCCCTAATAGTTTGTGGATTTTCTCCTAACATATTCACGTCATCCGCATAGACAAGAAGCTGATGTAACCCGTTCAATTCCAAGCCCTCTCTGTTATCCTGGACTTTCCTAATGGCATATTCTAGAGCGAAGTTAAAAAGTAAAGGTGATAGTGCATCTCTTTGCTTTAGCCCGCAGTGGAAAAGCATCAGACAGAAACTGGCCTCTACGGACTCTGCTGTAATTTTCATTGAGACACATTTTAATTAATCGAACTAGTTTCTCCGGAATATTGTCTAGTGTACAAAATGTCAGATTGCTCAAGAAAGAGAGAAAAATATAACTCTAGTGCATCGGCAATGATATATTCATTGTCATTTGTTTCATTATTATCTGCAGGAAAGAGCTTTCAGTCTCTCTTTATTTGGGCGTTATGCTTTCTCTTCGAAATCCTGGAACTTTGCAGACGTGGCTGCAGGCATGCAGCAGAAGACTTGATAACGACAGCATTTCATTTCTGAACACGGTAGAGGGCATCTCACTACACAGACAAGTGTTGTGTCACACACTTTTAAATAACATATCACCCTTAAGCCTCTCAATAAATTGGTGCTGAATTGACTCTACATATGGATCAAAATCAGCAAAACAAAACAATAGTTCGATATGTAGCCTATACTGAGTGTTCATTTCAAAGTGTGTCATGACGTCACTGTTGATGAGTCAGCGATTTGAAGCGAGTTTCAGCTTTTGTGTCTGAGAAGTTGCCTTCTACAGTAAACCAATACAGACCGATATCAATTCTTCCCACTCTTTCAAAAGCATTAGAACATATTGTACATGGACAACTTATGAACTATCTCGACGAACACAAACTCCTTGATGACTATCAATCGGGTTTTAGACATGGACACAGCACTTCTACAGCCCTACTTAAAGTGACTGAGGACATCCGTGAAGCTATGGATAGGGGTAAAGTAACGGCACTAACTCTTCTCGATTTCAGCAATGCCTTTGGTTCTGTTGATAT
This sequence comes from Periplaneta americana, assembly GCA_025594305.2. Taxonomy (NCBI): domain Eukaryota; kingdom Metazoa; phylum Arthropoda; class Insecta; order Blattodea; family Blattidae; genus Periplaneta; species Periplaneta americana. The sequence goes on from JAJSOF020000039.1 coordinate 2,978,604, forward strand.
CGACTTGCTTCTTGCAAAGATGAAGGCTTTGCACCTGTCAGACAATACCTTGAGCTGGATGGACTCCTACCTACGTGACCGCCAACAGTGTGTTTCACTTGATAATCAATTCTCCCAATGGAGATGCACAAAGGCGGGAGTGCCGCAGGGCTCCGTATTAGGACCACTACTTTTCTCTATCTACATTAATGACGTATCAAAGAACTTACAGTATTGCCGATATCACCTCTATGCCGACGACCTACAACTTTACATACATTCCAGACCCAATACGATCAATGAATCGATTGACAAGTTAAATTGTGACCTAGCCACTGTCTCCACTTGGGCGGCCAATTTCGGACTCGCACTTAATCCAAGTAAGACTCAAGCCATAATTATTGGACATAAGCGTTTAGTTAACTCCCTTAATAACAGTAATCTTTCAGTTGTTACCCTTAACAACACGCTAATCCCTTATTCATCTGTCGTAAAAATCTTGGCTTCTTTTTTGATAATAATCTAAGTTGGAATTTTCAAGTTAAAGAAACGATAAAAAAATCTGTTCCTCCATTCACTGTTTGAGTCGCTTGAGAAACTTCTTGCCCCAGCAACTAAAACTTACCCTAGTGCAAACCCTAGTAACGCCGCACTTCGATTATTGTGACGTTTTGTTAAGTGACCTAAGTTCTGAATTGTCAGTCAAGTTACAGCGAGCTCAGAATATGTGCGTCAGATACGTGTGCAACATCCGACGGTATGATCACATATCACCATCCTTCGCAAGTCTCTCGTGGCTCCGACTTAAAGAACGTAGAACTTTACACTCTTTGTCTTTACTCTTTCGAATTCTGCACACTTCAACACCAAATTACCTTTCGTCTCGCTTCTCTTATCTATACTCTAACCACGACGTAAATACCAGATCACTTATCTGTGGCACGCTAAGTATACCTCTTCATAGAACATCTTGTTATTCATCATCTTTTACAATATCCACCTCGCGTCAATGGAATTCTTTGTCACAAAGTATTAGGGGCTGCAAGACAATAAACACCTTTAAGAACAGCTTAAAAGATAACCTTATTAGCATTTCACTCCAATCATACTGATTTAAACTATCACTGACTACATTGTTACTTTTTTCTTTAGACATCATCCTGATTGTGCTGTATTTTAATTGTCTCGTAATAATCTCTTTCTATTACCTAATATTATTTGAAATATATTAACATTCTATGTATTTTAGTTTAATTCTGCTACACAGTTTATTTCAGTGTTTAATTAATAGTTCATAGTATTTTGTTGTTTAATTTGTAAATAACTTTAGTATACATGTAACTCTCATCTAAATCAAATTGTTGGATTCTTTGTAAGTTCATGCATATGTATATACACTTTTTGCTGGTTGAGTGGAAGAGAAGGCCTTACGGCCTTAACTCTGCCAGCTAAAATAAATCATTATTATTATTATTATTATTATTATTATTATTATTATTATTATTATTATTATTATTAATAAAGGCGTCCAATCTGAACTGAGAACGTGTACGGTATAATCTGAACGTCGTAGCAACAGTTGGCGGTCTGTTCGGTCTGTGTGCTACCATAACCTCTTTCGAACTGTGTTTTGCAAGGGCAAGTCGTACGCAGGGTTTTTGTTATCATCGGTTGCGTACGGTAACATTCCACAACACAAATCAAATGCTCCGTGTCCATGTTGACCGTCGAAGTTAATGTCAACAAATACGTAAGTAATCGTCTTAACCCTCTCCCCATATCCCGACAGTAAGAAAAAACTCACCTCAGTACGTGTTTCCAAACAGTTCACATTCTTGCCACTACTGGCGTTACCGTACGTATCGGCAAGTACTCTTCAGAATGAACGCCGTGCTTGCTAGGCAAATTCTCTGGCTGATATGTAATACACCTCTGCGGAAGTGTAGGAAGATTGAATTCTCTAGGCTCATCGACTAGCCACGTGACGGCATACAGCGAGTCATGACACACTTTGAACTGAACGCCCAGTATTTATTGTCATCAAAATCATGTTCAATTTGAGTATCATTCGTCAATGGTGGTCCCGTTACATTTCTGTTTTTTTCAAGAAACCACCCTTAATTACATTTTATTACCAATAACTATTACTATATACTCCATACTACGTACAATCATTCTAGTTATTTCTTAACACAAACTATTTCCCCTTAAATTAAGAGGAGAGGATATTATTTTTTGATGAATAATGTGTAAATTTCCAAAAAAAAAAAAGTCTTTAAAATACTCTTTGATATGTGTGGAATGCATTGCATAACACTTTGTGAGTATTTGTGCCCTTATCGGATGTTGAGACGTCATTTTTAAACTTCCTGCGTTATGGATTTTTAAATCACACGCCCACTTTTATTGTTGTTTCCGATGAATTAAATTTTCAAAAAAACTTTTGTTTCTTTAAAATACCCTTTGATATGTGTGGAATCCATTGCATAACATTTTGTGGGTATTTGTGCCCTTATCGGATGTTGAGACGCCATTTTTAAACTTCATGCGTTATGGATTTTTAAATCACGCGCCCGCTTTTATCGGTTTCGAGTAACTTCATTTTTTTTGCTACATTGCCAGACGAAAATGGAAATAATTTCCGAACTATTAAAGATACATGCATGAAATTTATAACACACATTCTTTGGACTATTAGGAAACTTGTCTCTGTAACAGAATTTTGTTAATTGATATCATTTAAAAAATACGTCCGTTTGTTTGAAAGATAGGAAATCAGAAAATTGTTATTGAATTTTAATTGTTTATTTTACAAACGTAGGGCCTAATATCAAAATTCTGTTACAGACAGTTTGTAGAACATGCTTTTGCAAATACATTGCAAAAAATCTTTTTGAATCTATCTGTAAAAATGGTTTAGATATATCGATTTTAGTACAATCCTGCATTGGGTGTACTTTTTTTCAAATTTGGGCCCCCAAATATTTTTCTTTTTCAAAATATTTACATTTGGTTGACTTTCTACAGCTATGAGATCTCTACATACAAAAATTAATATTTTACACGAAATAGGAAAAATGTAAAAAAAAAAAGACCATCCTTTCCCCTTAACATATCCTATATACATGTTTTATACCTTATTTTCTCCTCCCCATTTTCTTTACTACATACAAATTTTCAGAATCCCCTAAATTTTCTTCCGTTTACTATTCTATATAATTTTCTATATGTTATTTCTACATTTATAATAATGGCTCCTCAAGAAATATTGTAAAGTTTTATTCTACTTTTCCACCACGCCCCGATAACAATGCGACTTTTCTCAATGGTTCACCCTACAACAATGGGTATACCACTCAACACAATAGTCGTTATTGCACTCCACACAACGACAATGACAGTACACGTGTATTATTGAGAAGAACAACAATGTACTCTAATCTCAACTAATGTTCACAAAGAACTATGTGCAGAACAAAACTGTCAGTTCTCAGTTCACAGTTCGTCTGCCTTGGCTAGCTCTTCTAGCTCACTCAAGTTCACTGCACGTCGAACCCAGCCCTCCAGACGCGGTTTCTTGCACGTCGAACCCTGTCCTCTAGATGCGGTTCCTTGCATGTCGAACTCAGATCCACCTTGCTCGCTGCTTTCCAAGACTTGATGGCTGACTGAAGACAGACTAACGACAACATCTAGAATGTTCTGCGACGCGAAGTCTCTGGGCCTCCACAACAATCCGCTTCCAGGTGCTTCCTTATTTCCGCTCTCCCGCTCCGCGCCGGGACCACAATTCTTTCTCCTCGCTCCGTGCCGCACTACAGCGCCTACCGAAGCTCGAGTTCCGCTTCCCCGCGCCTTCCTTCTCGCTGGATGGGCGTGCACACTCCCGAGGCAACCAGACGCGACCAGAACTTTCCAGACGGGTGCCACAATATTTTCCTTGTTCTTTCATTTTCTAGGCAAGATAGTTGAATGTGTATCGCGTCTTGTTTTTCATTAGTAGACTTCGTGGAATTGCCACGAGAATCGTAAGGTTTACTGCGCACGCGGTATAGACTGTATGAGAAGGGGGCGTGCAAAGGATGGAATATGCCTCTGATGTAAACACTGAGCAGTATACTGCGGTATTCAAGAAATATAATGAACAATCTTTGAAGTAGGAAATGTCTAAACATGTAAATACACAATTATTTTATAGTGAGATATATTAACTCTTAAAATTTAATGTAATATACTGACATCGTCCTTGAATATGTGCATTGCAGTGAAGAGTTACGTACATTTTGAGCGACTGCAAAGTGAACCTCCTCCGATGGTCATTCAAACAGTTTTTATATTGGGAAATGTACGTTCAACATCACATGATGTAATAGATGCATATTTGAACAACGTAAAGTCACTACTTTTAGTACACCAACTTCAGACGTCTTGTCGTGACGTGATAGTACATCATTTATAATACGAAGTTGTAAATACGCATAATTTTTAGCAATAATGTTTCTCAACTTACATTTCACTTTTTCTGAAATTAGAGAATTTTTATTTTGGATAACGGTTTGTGATACTTTATACACTATATTAAGGGCGTCTGAGAGTTGTAGTTTAGACGATTCTAACAGGATGATGCTTTTGGACACGATTTTAAAATCAGAATCAGTGAACAGAATATCTTCCAATAGCTGTTCACAAGGCAATGATTTTACAGCTGCAACAGCGGAACTGTCTGTGCTATCCAATGCATCAATTACCTCCATTATTTTGCCGTAATGTTCTGCATAATAATTAACAGCATCCGACCACGTTCCCCAACGGGTCAAGACTGGCTGCGGGGTAAGGGTATTCCAGGGGCAATTATTGTAAACAGCAACACTCTCATTGTAGTATGTTTGATTGAATTCTTGTCTGCACTGAACAAATGTTAAGCTTTGACTATTCCAACCACAGTAATGCAAAAACAAGTGCTTACATAGGTATACATTAGCTGTAGCTGCTCTATCTATTTGGACCGGTCACAACTCTTAACATGAACTCTTAACCGGGCGGTCGCTCACCTCTTCTATACTACCGTACATCGGCAACCTGATTGCATGCTGCGTGTGGAAATTCAACGAAGTCTATTCATTATATAAAGGACATAGGTATGTCTTTTCTTATGTCTCCTCTCCTATTTTTAACCTCCAAATTCTCAATCTTGACCACGCTAGTCCCCATCCTTTCTTCCCTATTGTTAACTTTTGTATATTCTTTCTGTCCCCACATGCTTTTCGTATTTCCTGCCTCACTAACTCGTTATTCCTCTCCATTAGAATTTCACATATCAAATTTAAACAGTTCGATATAACAATCTTAGCAGATGTTTCAGTACCGCCCGCAGATCTGATGTATGAAAAGATACCTATAAAGAAAAAATGTAAGAATATAAGCCAGTGGTAGATAATATTGAACTGTTATGGATTCAATAGAATGTGTGTGAAATTCTCATCACCACTTCAGCAGATCCTCATACACTTCACCGATTATGAAAGAATTTGATTAGGGCAGTACATATCTCCTATCTCCTACCTTCACAATAGGTGAGAAAGTCCGAAGATTTCTTCAACTAACTTAATGGACTCTCCATTCCTAAACACAGAACATCCTTCTACTCTTCATCTTTCACCGTCTCTGCAGCTCATCTCTGGAACTCCCTACCACAACATGTCAGAGACTGTTGGACATTGTCTAGTTTCAAATATAAACTAAAATTGCATTTTTTCAATTCTGATTTATTTCAGTTATAAGCCCTTTCTCTGCGATAGTTTTGTAAAAATATATAAATATCTTTTTTCTTCCTTTCCCCTTTTGTTCTCTTGATCACCAGATGAATTAATCATCATAGCCTTTTTATTGTGAATTTTATTTAATTTTGGTGTTTGTTTTCTTTTTTATTATTTTATTACTTTCCATTTTGTTATATTCTTCCTTACGTTTTCCATATTAACTATTTGTACTAAATGAGTTGCTTTTACTATATTTCAATGTATTTTACTTTTTTTTCTAGTATGGTATTATTTTCATGTTGTTTAGTGTCGATTTATTATGCTATTATCATTTTTTTTGTAATATGTTAGTATTCTGTTCTTTAACTTTTTGTTAAATTTTAACTGCTTGTATACTTTGTGACCTGGTAGAGTGTAAGAGAAGGCCCTATGGACTCAACTCTGCCAGTATAAATAAAGAATTATTATTATTATTATTATTATTATTATTATTATTGTTATTGTTATTATTATTAGTTATTGTTATTGTTATTATTATCATTGGTATTATTATTATTGTTATTATTGTTATTTTATTATTATTGTTATTGTTATTATTATTGTTATTGTTATTATTATTATTATTATTATTATTATTATTATTATTATTATTATTATTATTATTATTATTATTTAATATTGTTAATGGACGAACGCAAGAGAGGACAAATTTCATTACTGAGTTATAAAAAAATGTTTGCATAATATATTGACTAGCTGTTGTAAAATTAATCTGGATATGGAGAACTAAGAACATCTATACTAATATTAAATCTGTAGCCAAAATTTTTCTGGTAATATTTTATTTTCCAAAAATAATTGGTCCTAACATATATAATTAACCGCCCTGAAACTGAAAATCGCTTTTATGAAATTTTTGTTTGTATGTCTGTCTGTCTGGATGTTTGTTAACTTTTCACACGATAATGGCTGAACCGATTTATTTGAAAATTGGAATATATATTAAGTTCGTTGCAACTTAGAATTTAGGCTATATGGCATTCAAAATATTTTATTTAAAAGGGGGGTTATAAGGGGGTTTGAATTAAATAAATCGAAATATCTCAATTATTATTAATTTTCATGAAAAATAATACATAAGGAAAGTTTCTTTAAAAATAATTTCCGATAAGTTTCAAAATTACAATAACAACGCCATGTAAGGCGGTGTAATGAAATAAAAAACAAATGACTTCGTCTATAAAGGGCCTTGGACAACAACAATCGAAAGCTATGAAACATAGCTTACAGAGAATGTTTCTGTGTTTGTATGAAGTAATATCGGAAGCTAAATTAACCGATTTGTATAATTAATTATTATTTCACCATTGGAAAGTGTAGTTTCTCTAGATGGACATAATGCTATAATGTTATTACAGTAACTTTTGAGTGAATCGAGGACAGGTAAGATTAAAATAGCTTCTTATGCACAGAAAACTTGATAGGCTATTCTGTACATTCGTTTCCTGTATTTCCCAAAATAATTTTTATGACCAAATGAGTGGTCTCTGGACCAAAATGATCGCATTTTAATTTGTTTAATACAATTTAAATTAAGTAACATATTAAACGATTTATCCTTCTATCAAACACGAATGTTTCCTGGATCAAACGTCATATTTTAATTATGTAATTACTTTATATTTATTTCTAACGGGTGCAGCGGAGCGCACGGGTACGGCTAGTAAATAAATAATTAAATGAACGAGTAGCTAAATAAATGTAGTGAATATACTGTGTATGGTAGAAAATAATACAAGATATTTTAAACATATCTTCGATTTACGATTCACCTTTGTTACAAAATATGACTAACAAACAAACCAACTAATGTAATTCGATTTGGGCGTTACGAAACTGAAGCCGCGTTAAGACAGAAAGAACCTTTCACATTTCTCTCTTCACTTGTTTTAAAATCCAGGGATGAGCTGTACTGGGTAGGCCTATATATTTTTTTAATCCAGTACAAAAACACGCATATCGAATTGCGAACCCTTGATCCAGTGTAGCGTGACTGCCGGTTAATTTCATGGATAGAATCAATACTCGCTTGTATAGTAGCAGCCATACTCCAGTTGCGTGAACAGCATTATTGGATTGAATTGAAATAACATCTGTACACTGTGTACACACTTCCAGCAGGATATATCTGTCTGAACTGTTATTACTCTGTGATGAAATTAAAGCTTTGTTTTAAGCTCCGTATCGTGAGAACATCGGACTAATTAAACATATTTAAGTATAACTACATTATTTTAACAGGTACACTAGTTCTCTCTGGGATTTTAAATTGGTTCCCACAATACAGGTGTCAATACACAAGGCCGCAGCACTATCGTGTGATGACGCTAGAGTTGTCAACCCTCCCTTATTTCCCCGGATCTCCAGTATTTGGCCCTAATTTTCAACATTCTCCCGGTTCCCGTATTTCCCTTCTCTTCGAGCATTTTTATCCTTTATTTTTGCATAATGTAAAAATCACACTGGTAAACAAAATTAAACATATTTTATGTTAAAAGATAAACAATGGGTGATTTTTATAGCATTTTTCGTGCCGATTTCAGATCTGTTTTCAAAATTTTTCTATCTTGCAGGGTTTTTGAGTAATTGTATGAAATTTATTTATTTATTTATTTAAATGGTAATATACAGAATACGGAATATAATTACAACTATAGAAATAGAATCTATACTAATAATAAATCTGTAGCCGAAATTTTTCTGGTAATTTTCGATTTTCCAAAAATAATTGGTCCTAACATATATAATTAACCGCCCTGAAACCGAAAATCGCTTTTTTTAAATTTTTGTTTGTCTGTCTGTCTGTATGTTTGTTACCTTTTCACGCGATAATGGCTGAACGGATTTCGATGAAAATTGGAATATAAATTAAGTTCGTTGTAACTTAGATTATAGGCTATATGACATTCAAAACACATTATTTGAAAGGGGGGTTATAAGGGGGCCTGAATTAAATAAATCGAAATATCTCGCTTATTATTGATTTTTATGAAAAATGTTACATAACAAACATTTCTTTAAAAATCATTTCCGATAAGTTTTATTCTCTGAAAAAGTTTGATAGGACTCATATTTAATGAGATAAATGAGTTTTAAAATTAAAATAACTGCCATCTAAGGCCGTGTAATGAAATAAACAATTGACTTCGTCTATAAGGGGCCTTGGTCAACAACAATAGAAAGCTATGAATCATAGCCTACAGAAAATGTTTCTGTTTTGTATGAAGCAATATCGGACGCTAAATTAACTGATTTTTATAATTAATTATTATTTCACCATTGGAAAGTGTAGTTTCTCTAGATGGACATAATGCTATAATGTTATTACAGGGAAAGGGATTCTGAGTGATTATAAAGAATGGTAAATTAAAATATTCTTATGCACAGAAACTTGATAGGAGCTATTCTGAGTACAGTTTCACTTATTTCTTAAAATAAACTTCGTTTCCTGTAAAAATACATCGCAACGTGCTGTAAACGTATTTCAGAAAAAAATGTATTGATTTAGAATGACAATAATAGTTACTTAGCATTTCATTATTTTATAATTCAAATTTTAACTACATATGCTTTTCAATTGAATCGTGTTAAAATACAATAAAATACAAATATGCATTAAATGCAATCAAAAATTTGGGTAATGAGCCAAGCAGATTATATTGATGTTGATAAAATAAAAATTTGTTCCCTCTGAATTGAAGAGCCCCCTGTAACAAATTGAAAACTTACTTATCTACATATTACAAAATTTACAATATATAATATATATATAATATTTAAATATAGCCTAATATAATATATTAAATGTTGAATAAAATGTAAACCAAACGAAATGGCATTTTCAATTGATGCTATGTTTTGTTATAAATAATTATTCCTGCTGTGCCTTGTTATAATAAATTGTAAATATTATTTTCAAATTTTCAAAATACAACTTTGCTCTGTTGCAAGGAAGAAAATGTTTTAACATCTGCAGAGACAATTGAATACTTGAAAACAAGATACGTTAAAATTAGCATGTTGAATGACGTCAATGGGACCTTTTTGTTAACATCTGAAAATAAAATATACATCATTTTTAATTAAAACTGATGTCATTTTTCATTAAACTTTGGTTGCACCTTCTAATAAAATTAAAAACAGGGTCAAATATTTATTTGCTCAAATAGTTCTACTCTGACTTTTCAAAATAATGGCATCCGGTAAATTTGGATCCAAAATTTGGCTTAATACCCATGACTTAAACTCGATTGTTCTATCATTTAGCAGTTCCTGGCAATCTGTATCGCAACGGCATCATCGGATCAAAGACTGGACCACTTTCTTCAAGATTGGAGGTGATGTGCGTAATAATTTCTAACGCAAGGTTCAACCATGACCCCAGCTCTTAATTTTGTATTGTTGTAGATTACTTTATATTTTATTTCTAACGTTGGTTTCACTATAATACAATCAATGTAAAAAGCACTACACTAATATTATGTTGAAGTTCTTTTGGACAACTGTCCCATTCACCTGTGTTGACGTGCAGAGATCTGAGATATGTCATGGAGGATAGGACTTGGTATAAAGGGTTGTAAAAAATGACTAAATATAGCTTTTACTACTCAAATTCCGTTAAAATTACAGTAACTACTGAGTGAATTATATAAGATTAAAATAGCCCACTTCAATGCAAGAAAACTATAGGTTATTCTGAAATAAAATAATATTTATTTCAAGAATTAAAACAACAGAGTGTATTGATTTATATGCAGTAATAATATGTTAGCGTACTTTCAATATTTTATAATCCAAATTTTAACTATACTCAATTGAATCGAGTTAAAATACATAAAAAACATATGCATTAAATGCAATGCAAAAATTTTAAAGAGCCAAGCAGATTATGTTGTCCTGTTGTAAAATAAAATTTGTTCCTCCTGAGATTCAAGAGCCCCTATAACAAATTGAAAACTTAATCCAGTACATCCGTATATCAATCCCACTTTAATATAATATTTATAATATAATATAATATAATATAATATAATATAATATAATATAATTTTAATATAATATAATATAATATACATATATATAAGCATTTGAAGGGTTCAGGACCATAGTGGGCCAAGCGCCATTTACTGAATACTTAGAAAACAAGGGTTAAAATTAAGTTATTCCATAATTCAATGGAAACATATAGAAGTAAAATAAAATACACATTTCTAAATGATGTCAATCTTCATTCAATATCTCCATGTAATAAAAAATTAAGAAACAGTTTAAAGGAATTTCATTGCACCAAATGAGTGTCTCTGAACCAAAATGATCCTCTTTAATTATTTGGATGCAATTTAAATTAAGTAACATATTACACGATTTCTCCTTCTATCAAACACGAATGTTCCTGGATCAAACGTCCTTTTTAATTATGTAATTACTTTCATTTATTTTAACGGGTGCAGCAGCAGACTGGCTATAATATAATACAATCAATATAAAAAGGAGATACAAATATTAACAAAATTTGAGGACCGAATGAGCAGCGCTTAATGTTCGGTCGCAGTTCATTTATATTATTAATGGCTTGCTATACAAAATAATATAAAATAGGAACTTTTCAAATTAAAACTACAACTACAGTGAAATTATATATATAACAGGCCCATTTCAATATAAGAGGAATATAGAAAATAAAATAAAATAGGAAATAAAAATTAAAATAACAGCGGCAATGAATTTATATAATACTAATGTCTACTTGAATAAAGTAGGACAATTAATTATATATTATATAAATTAAAAATTATAGAATACAAATATAATATAAACTGATTAATTCATACACCTCGGCTATAAATTTATTTAATAAAATTGAAGACATTAATACGTTTCAAATTTTCTTGTTATATGTTAGTGGGTTACATGTTAGAAGTTCTGGGTGTAATTTAGTTAAAGCATTGTACAACCGAGGGCCAAAATTAATGCTATGCTTTAGACCAGTAGATGTGAGACATTTAGGGCCATATTCATAAACATTCTTAGCGCGGGCTTTTGGTGGATGATCAGCGAACTAACGTTTTTCGTATTCATAAACCAGTGTTAGCGATATGATATGGTATAAATCCTGTTTAGCACGCTCGTAGCGCGGGGTAGCGAAATATCTATGAATAGCACCCTTCGGTTCTATTAATGTTGAATTATTATTTCGTCTTGTGTCATGATTATGTGCCTGTAATATAAACTCATTACGATTTTTATTAGAAAATTTTAACAGAGTATATTTATCAATTTGTTCAATATTAAATACATTAAATTCAGAATAAATTGATTTAGTTGGATAATCGAAACGTTTCTTCAAACAAATTTTAATTATTCGTTTTTGTAGTAAATTTAACGGACTAAGATTAATTTTTGTACTTCCAACCCAAACAATTATACCATATTGAATGATAGACTGAAAAATGGCCAAACAAATATTTCGTAGAACGTACCGTACTTGAGACTTTTTCTAGTATTGATACCTTGTAACATTTTACCTAAAATCATATTTATTTACCTAAAATGTGTGTGAAATAGATTTTAGGCTATACTTCGCTTGAAAAATGTATCTTTTAAGTCTCCAGCAGTAGTCTGACAGAATATTTGGGCTTCATTTTTCCTGGTAGCGCCTTTCCGTTTCAGAAAAATCCTGAGGAAAATGCTCCCGTGTTCGTCGCTCACTACCCGAAGATTTTGAGGAAAGAAAAAAAAAGATGAAAATCCAATAAGTTATTTTTAGAGATAAGAGACACCCCATCACGTTATAGTTCTGAATCAGTAGACTAGACGGCATTTCGGAAGGCGGTCAGCTGCTATATGCGCCGTAGCATTTGTAGTATGTGACGTCACAAGCTTTGTACAGTACAACCAATCGGAATCAGTCTGTAGAAACATTTAGATTTAGATTAGATTAGATTTATTTATTTAACAAATTACAACTATAACATGAACAATAAGATTACAATTAATATTAAATTTACAATTACAATTACAATTACAATAAAAATTAAAGAATCAGTTTTATCATAGAAGTTAAGAACTATTTTTGTATTTACTAAATACAAATTAAACCTACAATAACAAAATTCTATAGTGAGTTCGTTTGTTTTTGTGGTAGATTAAAAGAACTATTTACGTGTCTGAGTGTTTCAATACATTGAATTTTATTTCGAGTCCCTGAAAACTCTTGAGGGCTATTGTGAAAGAGGATGAGTATGAGGAGGTGCGATGGGATGGTATTTACTGTGTATGTGACCGAGTCACCAGTGTTGTTGTGTATTTAAGTGTGCGTTTATTGTTTCAGTGGTGCTAGAGAGGAAATCTGATATATTTATATTGTTTTGTTAGTCGAATATCATCAGAGATTCTATTTTGAAAACTTACAGCTTATAAGGTTTGATTGTATATTCCCACTCAGTAAATGAAAATTCACATTAATAAAGACTAATTGATGGGAACTACATTATGTAAAATAATTTATGTAGAATTATTCAGTGAAATTTATGCATCATCATCATCATCATCATCATCATCCAATTCAAGCACTATACCTAGTGGTCTTATGCGGTCTAATGGTCTCATGCCATCTTATTAATGGTCTTCCAACAGATCGCTGTCCAGAAGGGTGGTAATGTAGTACTGCTTTTAGCCATATTTAAAATAAATAAATAAATTAGAAAGTAAATAAATGTAAACTAACAAATAAATAGATGAATAAATAAATACATAAAGGGTGCGTCAGAAAGAACGGATGGATTTCAAACTATCGATACGCAACGAGGAGAGAGATATAGTGAGGGGGACCACGACTGTTGGGTCAGCCAGAGAATGCAGTTTTAGTTGAGAACATGGTGTTGGTCTGGTGTACAACGTGCTTTCATCGTAAAGACATTTTTGAAAAATTAAGAGTCTGTGATCGCCACTCAGGACTCATTTAGACATCGGACGTTACGCTAGGATTCCAACTCGGAATACAATTTTGCGGTGGGTGGCTTCATTTCTTACCACAGGTTTAACATTAAAGAAGAAATCACCTGGACGAACACGGAGCGCGTGTACACCTGCAAATGTGGAGACAGACAGTAGGTTGTCCTGCCACCTCAACCATCAGCCCGCAAACATGCTATTGCACTGAGATTGTCCGAGGCTACTTCTTTCTTTGAGACCATTTGAAGGCGTAAGTTTGTAAACATCGATCACATACACTGGACGAACTGAAGACAGCGATTCGTGAAGAAATCGTGGCAATTTCACCAGCTATGACTGTGAAAGTGATGCCTGTATTGAAAGCCAAGGACATCATATGGATGATGTTGTTTTCCATAAATAAACTGCATGTATTGGTGAATATGTTGATAACAATAAATTTTTGATTTGATGAATCCTTACAATTTTCTTGCCATGTGAAATCCATCCGTTCTTTCTGACGCACCCTGTATAATACAGTGAAATTTAATGTCGGTACTAGAATCTAATTAGCTACTGTAATTATTATTAATAACTAGACAGAGGATGCGGGATGACTTATCGTTGAATGTAGGTGCACATTTGCTATATGTTACATTTTTTTCATTCAGACCATTGGCTGAACAGGTTTTAAACGTAAACAGACGACGTCAACATGCTACTGTATCTCCGTACAGTCAGACGGAAAAGAAAAATAACGTACTGTAGTACATACCTTGCAAGGTTCAGTCCTCGTCATCATTGATGCAATTACCAGCGTTTCAGTAAACGACGATATATTCTCGTAAGTTGTCGAAGCTGAATCGTCTTCGCCTATCGTTTAAACAGTTTTTGTATCGAGAGAATTTCTGAAGAAAACCTCTAAAATGGGGATCACTCAATTTCTTTAGAGGAATATTTGCACTGAGCATCATGTTGCACGTGTCGTTAGACCCGCACAACTAAATGATGATGATGATGATGGTGATGACGATGATGATGATGATGATGATGTAGATGGTTCCTCAGATTTCATTTCAACGCATTTCCTGTGCGATGTACTGTTGCAATGTTTCTCTATAGCCTGAGTTGTTCTGGTATTTATTTCAATTTTACATACATTACACACGATATTGTCTTCGTTAGTACATAAAATGTCACTCTCATACTTCTTAATTGCATTTCGTATCTCTGAGCGAATTTAACGTTTTGCCATTATGAATGGATCAGCACAACATATTCAACGCGTACTAAATACTTGAGCAGGATAACAACTGCACACATTGCGTAGCAATGTTACTATGAACGGACCGGGATTCCT
The DNA here is from genome assembly GCA_025594305.2 of Periplaneta americana. NCBI lineage: Eukaryota > Metazoa > Arthropoda > Insecta > Blattodea > Blattidae > Periplaneta > Periplaneta americana. The sequence continues at coordinate 2,993,694 of JAJSOF020000039.1, forward strand.
TCGTTATGTACGCTGCTGTACTCGCCAGGTACACAAAAGACGGACGGCGCGGCACGTGCCATATGTATATATGTATGTATGTATTTATTTATTTATTTACACTGCAAGTGGGCAAGCACCCGATGGCAGTGGTATACACAATATAAACAATACACAATAAAATGATAAACAATACACAATGCAATTATACAATACACAATACAGTTACATACACAATACAATAAGAATACACAATACAGTTTAACACAATAATTACAATTAATAATAAAACATAAAATAACCTAATTTTACAATACAACCTACTTATCTATAGGCCCTACATAAGTTTCAATAGTCTTTCACTTTACTCTCATCTCACTCACTGTAGTGGCACTATGACGCATTTCACTGACACTTTAGGACACATTTCACTGACACTATAGAACACATTTCATTGACGCTATAAATTACCAATGATCGGAACTATTCACTGCACTGTAAAACCATAACTTCACTGACTCACCTCGCTTCACTGATACAACAGTTCAAATAAGTCAAATAATTACACACTTATGCATACTTATAAACAGAACTACATTTACGCTAAACATTTCTAGTCTAAGGCCCTCTTACACGCTATTTTTAAATAATTTACAATTCAAACGAAGGGAGTAACTCGTCAAGCTAAATAAATACATGTCACCTTAAAAAATTAAATGTTAAATGTCACCTTGATTTTAATTTGCACTTTATACACAACTTTTTAAGTTCTTCTGCAATCTCCTTCAGGAAGGACAGCCCTCAAAGACAGCTGCAGGTAGGTCATTCCAATCATTTATAGTTCTATTTAAAAATGAGAATTTACCTACTCTGATACGAAACAACCTCACTTTTCCTTAAGTAATCCCGCATTCACTGTCTAGTTATTACTAACCTGAATAATAAACAGTACAGTGGTAGAGCGTTGGTACGTTAAACCAAAGGTCCCGGGTTCGATACCCGGCTCCGGAACAATTTTTCCTCGGAATTATTCAAATCAACTTTACAGGGAGTTGTACCTGAAATCTTGATTTGCATAATACACGTTACTGTTCGTTAACAGAAAACCACAATTTAAGTCACACGGAGTTAGTGTGCACTCGAAGTTGGTTGCTTGACGGTTGTCAGCCCACTTTGAGGTCTGTGGATATAGAGGGAAAAATTGGATCGGTGTCGGTGTTCCCGGTAGCTCAGTGGTAGAGCGTTGGTACCCAAAGGTCCCGGGTTCGATACCCGGCTCCGGAACAATTTTTCCTCGCAAATCAACTTTACAGTTGGTCTTGATTTGCATAATACACGCGTTGTTAACAGAAAACCACAATTTAAGTCACACGTTAAACCGGTTGTCAAAGGTCTGTGGATATAGAGGGAAAATTGGATCGGTGTCGGGTTCGATACCCGGCTCGATACCCGGCTCCGGAACAATTTTTCCTCGGAATTATTCAGTACAAAACCTCCTTTCTTAATGCGTATAATTGGCAGTATAAAGTTTATTTTATATTACTTTTTGTTTTAGGGTACTTTTCAAGGATTTTTAAATCATTCAATGCTTATTTTTAGGACATTTTTGATAATTTATAAGTCACGAAGTCCTAGCTCTAGTATTCAACCAAAGGCTGTCTGAAGCAGGAAATTTTCGAATGATCCAGCTTAGATGGGAAGGAGAGAACAGACTCTTCTTCCCATAAGTTTCAGCTGGTCTCTGGTGCAGGACTGTAGTTAGGCAGGTGTGTAATGACGATGATTAAAGGGTAATTGGAGTGGTGTGCTCTTTTAGATCAGGTATCTATTGGGTTAGTCCCCACGACCGACAGAGACCATGAAGGAACTACAGGCGGTATTTTCTTCCGACCCTGCGGCGGTAAATTGACGCCGTCGATTTTTGCAGGGAGTGGGCAGTTTCATATGTTTCAGTGCTCTTTCCCTTCCTCAGACTCCCTCTAACAACACTGTTGGAAATTTTTATTTATTTCATTCAACTAGAAGCACCTGACTAAATAGAAAAAAAAAAAATATATATATAAGTGTGTGTGTAAATAACTGAAAATATTTTGTAATAAACACTAATAAAATTCTTCAAACTATAATATTATGAAGTATAAAATGTTTTAGCATAATCTAACACTTAAATAAATAATTGCAACTGCACAGAAAATAAAAATTGCAGACACTTCTGTTCCAAAATCAGCTAAATACTTTGTCCAGTCGCAAAACCAGTCAAATGCATTGTATTTTTTTAAATATAAGTTTTATTTCTCATTCCATATTAAACACGTTTTGTTAACTACGAGTAGAATGAAAATATATTTTTTTGTCTTTTTAAAAACAAAGATCGTTTTTGTGTCTGTATTTTGTTGTTTTTTGCATCATTTAATATGTTAGACTAATTTTCATTATTTTCAATTTCTACTTGTGTGTTCAGTTGTTTCTTTATGTCATATTCATTCCGTAACTCGTAACTACTGCAGATTAATTGCACTGATGTTTAATTCTTCTTGCAGTTTTCTGGTAGTGTGGAAGAGAAGGCCTGATGGAGTTAACTCCATCACAGTAAATAAATAAATAAATAAATTAATTAATAAATAAATAAGTAAATAAATAAATAAATAAATAAATAAATAAGTAAATAAATATATATACATAAATAAATAAATAAACAAATAAATAAGTACATAAATAAATAAATACATAAATAAATAAATAAATAAATAAATAAATAAATAAATAAATAAATAAATAAGTAAATAAGTAAATAAATAAATAAGTAAATAAATAAACAAATAAATAAATAAATAAATAATCAGCATTGCTACCACTAATACCAGCTGCCCAGACTCATGTTACTAAACAAATGCTTATTATTTCTCAGTTTTATATCTCTTCATGACTATCTTTATAAGAACAGAGAAATATAGCAATTCAATTCACTGTCTAATTTCAATTTCTACTTGTGTGTTCACTTGTTTTTTATGTCATATTCATTCTGTAACTCGTTATTACTGTAGATTAATTGCATTCATGTTTAATTTTTCTTGTAGTTTACTGGTAGTGTGGAAGAGAAGGCCTGATGGCGTTAACTCCATCAGAGTAAATAAATAAATAAATAAATAGAAGATAGATAGATAGATAGATAGATAGATAGATAGATAGATAGATAGATAGATAGATAGATACATAAATAAAAACAAATAAATAAATAACTAAAGAAGTAAATAAATAAGTAAATAAGTAACTAGGTAAATAAATAGATAAGTAAGTAAATAAATAAGTAACTAAGTAAATAAAGGAATAAGTAAGTAAATAAGTAAATAAATACATAAATAAATAAGTAAATAAATAAATAAAAGAATAAATAAGCAAGTAAATAAGTAAATAAATAAATACGTAACACCTAAATAAATAAGTACTAAGAAAATAAATAAATAAATAAATAAGTAAATAAATAAATAAATAAATAAGATAAGTAAATAAATAAATAAGTAAATAAAAATTAAATAAGCAACTAAATAAAAATAAATAAATAAATAAATAAATGAGTAACTAAGTAAATAAACAAATAAATAAATAAGTAAACAATAAATAAATAAATAAATAAATAAATAAATAAGATAAATAAATAAATAAATAAGAATAAATAAATAACTAAGTAAAATAAATAAATAAAAATCAATAAATAAGTAAATAAATAAAACTATGTAAATAAATAAATAAGTAAATAATTAAATAAATAAATAAATAAGATAAATAAATAAAATAAATAAATAAGTACATAAATAAATAAATAAATAAATAAGATACTAAATAAATAAATAAGTAAATAAATAAATAAATACAAAATAAATAAATAAATAAGTAAATAAATAACTAACTAAGTAAATAAATAAGTAAATAAACAAAAATAAATAAATAAGTAAATAAATAAATAAAAAGTAAGAATAAATAAATAAATGAATAAATAAATAAATAAGATACTAAATAAAAATAAGTAAATAATTAAATAAATAAATAAATAAATAAATAAATAAATAAATAAATAAATAAATAAATAAGTAAATAAATAACTAAACAAATAAACAAATAAGTAAATACATAATTAACTAATTAAATAAATAAGTAAATAAATAAATAAATAAATAAATAAATATAAAACAAATAAATAAATAGGTAAATAAATAAATAAATAAATAAATAAACAAACAAATACATAAACAAATGAATAAACTAAGAAATATATAAACAAATAAATAAATACATAAATAAATAATAATACTGTAAGCACTGCTACCACTAATACCAGCTTCCTCGACTCAGGTCACTAACTAAATACATTTTATTTCTCATCTTTATATACCTTTTCATGACTATCTTTAAAATAACAGAAAATATAGCAATTCATTTCACTGTTTAATAGAAAGGCTTCCGTTAAAGAGTTTATTGCAGAATAATCAACAAAGATAAGGCCTGCTTTATATGAACGATATTGAGAACTCTTAGAATAATTCAAAGGCTCCTGGGTACAACACACGGCCTTCTGCGAACTATTCAACACACTGTTTTCCAGCTCGTATGGAACAGCATCACATGACATTTATGCGGGATAACATATGAGACAGCGTGTAGATGGGTCTTTTTTATTCGAAATCCTCTAGAATTGCACTTGAAACATTCTGTATGGCGATACTGTTGTAATCTGAACCCGGTTTTATTGTTGTTGTGTTGGTAGAATGTAGAGGGTTTAGATAACCCTCCGCGTCTATAAAATTACTGTTAACTGCAGTTACTGCATGTAGCGCGCTCGACACTATCAACAACGCCCCCTGCATCAGTATTAATAACAAATAAAGTACACGCATATTACCGCCAGGATAACGTTACCAATTCGTTTTTCTGTGTATAATGGGGTAACTATTCACTGTGCTGATGGGCTAGACCGGTGTTACCTCTCCGAATGGGCGTGGATAACTGGTCGTAAGTTAAGATCATGGGCATGTTACCCTAATGTGATGGTGCAGCAATATTCTGCTTATAAAATGCTTTACACTGAAGGAAAACAAATGTTACAGACAGGATATTCGTATTTTAGTGGGAGATAGCTTTGGAGTTAAGGAAATGTTTTGCTCGTGCGACGTGAATTAAGTGATATTTCTTGGGTTTACAGAAACTTCTGTTATAAACTTTTATATTTGAAAAGTAAATTAGCATTGTGACAAATTTAAAATAAAGGTTTCACTATTTTCATTATCCAGTACATAAATAGTAATATGCATTACAAGAGCGGTATGTTGAAGTTTTCAAGTTCGAGGAAAAGTTTGAAAAAGCGAAACGTAGTTGAGGTTTTTTTAATTTCCGAGAATTGAAAGAAAAGATACCGCTCGTGTATCGTACATTATTTTGTGCGAAGATTATTTATTACATACCTGAAACAGGAATTTCTAATTAGTTGCAATGAAATCTCCATCTTGGTTTCTGTTCAATGACGGCAAATTTGCAAAACAAAAATATCTATTTTCAACATTGTTGCTTTAAAATGTTTTCAGTGTTTACTATATACTCCAGCAGGCCGTGATATACGTCTGTATTTTTTTCCCCCAGTCTATAAATGCGAACTTAAAACAAACGGTAAGGTTATGTAATGATTTAGAGTTTACTTAATTTTGGAAAATATTTAAAAACAATAATTAACAGTGCAATTTAGGTGAAATTGCAGTGGTAAGTTTCCAATTTATAATTATTACTATATTGAACGTCTCTAAAAATAATATGTTAAAAGCCTAAAGCAGTAAAATCAATATGTCACTTAAAAAAATGGGACCTAAGAAGAGGAAAATTGAACCCATTATGTGTGTTAGGTTGGGAGTACTGAATGAATGGAATTTTAGACTTTCCGCCGATTGGTTTTGTGCGGACACCAAGCAAATACGCGCGATCTCGCACAAAATATTATACACTATGAAAAGTAGTACATTGCGGTACAAGAGTAATAAATGCATTATAACATGATCAAGAAAATATATAGAAGACGAATTCCAGTCTTTTAGAATTCCGTTACGCACTTAACATATGTGTATTGCATACAACTTTTAGCACAATTTCTTTTTAATTGCAAATATTGTAAAGTTTGAAGGCATTTTCTGTACTGAAAATATAGAGTAAATTTATTTTTCAAGGGCTCTGCGATTTGTTACATTTCAGGACAATAATAATAATAATAATAATAATAATAATAATAATAATAATAATAATAATAAAATAAAAATAATAATAATAATAATAATAATAATAATAATAATAATAATAATAATAATAATAATTATCCTCATTCAATTCGGTATTCCCAAGAAACTATTTCGATTAATTAAAATGTGTTTCAGTGAAATTTACAGCACAGTCCGTAAGGCCAATTTCTATCTCATGTTTTTCCAATTCACTGCGGGCTAAAGCAAGGACATGCACCATCATTTTTACTTTTTATCTTCGCTCTAGAATATGCCATTAGGAAAGTTCAGGATAACAGAGAGGGTTTGGAATTGAACTGGTTACATCAGCTTCTTGTCTATGCGGATGATGTGAATATGTTAGGAGAAAATCCAGAAACGATTAGGGAAAACGCGGGGATTTTACTTGAAGCAAGTAAAGAGATAGGTTTGGAAGTAAATCCCGAAAAGACTAAGTATATGATTATGTCTCGTGACGAGAATATTGTACGAAATGGAACTATACAATTGGAGATTTATCCTTCGAAGAGATGGAAAAGTTCAAATATCTTGGAGCAACAGTAACAAATATAAATGACATTCGGGAGGAAATTAAAACGCAGAATAAATATGGGAAATGGCTGTTATTATTCGGTTGAGAAGCTTTTATCATCCAGTCTGCTGTCGAAAAATCTGAAAGTTAGACTTTATAAAACAGTTATATTACCAGTTATTCTGTATGGTTGTGAAACTTGGACTCTCACTTTGAGAGAGGAACAGAGATTAAGGGTGTTTGAGAATAAGGTTCTTAGGAAAATATTTGGGGCTAAGCGGGATGAAGTTACAGGAGAATGGAGAAAGTTGCACAACGCAGAGTTGCACGCATTGTATTCTTCACCTGACATAATTAGGAACATTAAATCCAGACGTTTGAGATGGGCAGGGCATGTAACACGTATGGGTGAATCCAGAAATGTATATAGAGTGTAAGTTTTGAGGTCGGAGGGAAAAAGACCTTTGGGGAGGCCGAGACGTAGATGGGAAGATAATATTGAAATTTATTTGAGGGAGGTGGGATATGATCATAGAGACTGGAGTTATCTTGCTCAGGATAGGGATCAATGGCGGGCTTATGTGAGGGCGGCAATGAACCTCCGGGTTCCTTAAAAGCCAGTAAGTAAGTATTTAGAACAACAAATTATTTCGTTCAATGGCTGAATAAACTTGTATCCTTGTTTAGTCAAATGGCTGTGATAGTAAACGCAAACCTAATTAAATATTGTATGTCCCTGAAATTATTTTTCTTTCTCCTGAAACACGAATTATAGTTCTGTTGATTATATTCGTATTGCAAAGAGATCTTCAATTAATAGCATAATACTCGTAAAATATATTATATTTCCCGAGTCTAAACTTAAATGTTGTGTTCCATTTGGGCCAATCCGCGAATAGTCTCTAGAAGAATCCAAGCCGAGGGACTTCAATAACAGTTCAGCAATCTCAATAACATATCCATACGAATATGCACATTACGTATTTCATTGGCATTTGAGCCAGAAGACGATGTCTGTCACGGTTCCACCAGGAAGAGTAAAGATATAGGGTGCTATTCATAGACAATTCGCAGCACGTGCTACGAGCGTACTAAGCTAGCCCCGGCTAACGACTGGTTACTAGTACAAAATTCAAATCATATCCTATCGCTAACACTGGTTTATGAATACGAAAAACGCCGACAATCCATCGAAAGTCCGCGCTAAAAATGTCTCTGAATACGGCCCATAATGTTTTGCACCTTGCTATCTGAAGAACGTTGTGTTCAGCAAAAATTTACCTACCTAGCATTGAAAATGACAGGGCTGACTTTGATATTTTGTATACTGTATAAGGATTCCTTATTTCTCCTTTCGTTTTCCGAAGGCTTCTCAATTTTCATACATGTTTGAAATTGCGGAGTTCTTCGTTTATATATTGTAGAAATTACGTTGCAGGATAGATATTTCAAGCACAAAACAGTTTTAAATATGATATTTTCCATGCTGCAGGCTTCCTCTATATTATTTGTCTGTGGAAACATGATAGGGGTTTCCTTTCCAGGCTGAAAGAGATTGACAAATCCATTCCATACCGTGACACAGGTTATATTTCGCAGGTGCATCACATTTTCTCCTCGCCTTTCTACGATTCCAGGTGCATGACAGAGAAATATGGAGACAATCTGTTGCTCCTCACCCACCTTCCTTCTCGTGTTGCTTGACATTGACATCTCTACCCCACATTCACTGCACTGTGACTTGTTGAGCTTTAGAAGATTGCTATCTGATCTGCAGGTAATTATCAGAGATCAACCAATTACGTAAACCTAGACTGAACAGCTTTCAGAGGAACTAATTACAAAAACCCAGGCTGAAAAAAACATTCTCAATTCACTGAATTAAACCCAGCAAGTAAATGAAAGCTTGTGACGTCAATAAATCTATAGCCTCATTTGTCTAAGTAACCCTATTAAGCTGAATGAGAAATCTCATTAGCTTCATGTAATTAGGAATTCTTTATCTATTTATTTATCTATAACTGGGCAAAGCTGTGCATAAAGTCATTGTTTAGGTTGCTAAGTGCCGTATTCATAAACGAGACTTCGGATAAAGACTTCCCAAAGTCGACTTTCGTAGTAGAGTTTAACTTTGTTAAAAGTCCTATTCATAGACAATACTCCTGAGACTTTGACTTTGGTAAGTCGAGATTTGACGATCATGTTCTAATGTTGGCAATCACAATCACTGCCTTCTAAACGAATTAAATTAATAGATAGTGAAACAGAGTAGGCATTGCCACAATCAAAGCCATCTTTTGAGTCACAAATCAATGAAACAATTGATCATCGGTACATGTTAAGAAATTGTTAACCGTTCTTGCAGCTTTACATAAGAATAATATTATTCGAGGGCTTATTGTGAAACTAACGTAAGTACAAAATTGACATTTTTAGGTCTTTACATCAATCTACCTGGCCACAAAAAATCGTAACTCAGGTCGAACAGTCTTGTATATAACACAATTCATAACTACAAAACATGATGATATAGTTTATCTGAAATAGTATTGCCTGTCAAGAATTTTGTTGTGAATAAAACATCTGTTGTGGTTAGGTTAGTTTCACATTAAGCTCTGAAATTATTTCATTGTCAAATAATTTTGCTTTGATGATATGGAAGATAAGATTCCACCAATGACAGACTATGAAAGAGACATATTATCCTGCTGAGAGTTGGCAGAGTTATTCCCTGCATGTCTGCAGAAACTACTTAAAAATTATCTGAAATACAGACAACATTATTATGACGACCGCAAGGTTTATAAATTAACTGCATTTTCAACTGTATAACCCATCCTCTATAAAATTAAATTGTAAGAATCAATATTAAGCTATTAATCCTTACCTATAGCGTAAAATCACGATGAAATAAGTTGTAATATTTATTGGTGGAACAGATAATGCTGTTTGATTATTCATCAATGAAAGTTGAAACATGACGAGGATATTTAATACTGTCTGTTTATCAAATCTGTACCTTGATTTGAATTTATAATCTATAATTAATAATACACTAAGAAACATGAACAGCTTTAATCATCTCCTAGATGTCTTCAATATTCTCGGCAAATGCAACAATTTCCCAAATATCAGTCATTTTCCTTTTGCCCACGAACGAAAGTCAAAGTCGAAGTCTAGATTTTCGGCGACTTCGAAATTAAGTCACGATTGAAGTTTACTTTCCTCAAAGTGTCGACTGTGAATAGGAAAATGGCGACTTTGTACTTTCCAATGTCAACTTTGGTCCAAAGTCTCGTCTATGAATACAACCCTAAGAAAAGTGAAATAAAGACCAGTTTAGATACCAGTTAAGGATAAAATAAATTTACTCTACATTTTCAATGCAAAAAAAAATATTGTAAAAACTACACAGTATCTGCAATTCTGAAAATATGATCGAAAAAAAATCAGTAAGCATTACACACGTGTTAGACGTAAGAGAATCTTTTCCTCATTTCTGTTACGACGTAGGCCTTTTTACCATGCTTGCACTGGAATGTACAGGGACATCATTTTATTTTTACTTCAATTTTTATTGTACCTGAGTTTTTGAATGTACTTCACTCCCACCCCTTCTACTAATGAAGTTCAACCGTCCTCCACACAGATCCAAGACCGCATATACAGTCATAGTAAACAGTATTTTCCAAAAATATGTTCACGTTTTCTAGTGACGAAAGAGCTTTCAATATTGAATCATTTTCGCACAGGTACTGTCGTCCATTTTCCTACGTCGTATACCGGTTTACCCCACCAGCTTTTATTCGCAAGCTAGTGGCTGGGCTGTCTTAGCTCTTTTCTGAGAACATTAATTTGTTAGGAATTGGACGTCTACGTAATATTATACAACTTTTTAAAATAACTTAAATGAAAGCGCCTCGTTAAGTAATTAATTGTCACGTGATTTCCTCCCTTTCTACGACCCTACGACATAACCACTTGGACGGACAGCAGATAGCATGTCTGAGAAATTTTATCTTTTCTGATCGGGCAGAAGTAAAGATTGAATTTACAGTACGTAAGGTACTCTTTTATAGAGTAGGTACAGAATTATTTCAACATTAGTTACTAGTACGAAGAACGAAACTGGTAATTGGGAATAGGTACAATAGTCTATAGTGCGATAATATGCACATTAGAACTGAAGCCTGTATCGAAATAAACGGCCACCATTTTCAAAAATGTGTTCCAATATCCATATTATGATTTTTTTTTCAATTTAACTTCATTCTCTATATTGTACGCTAATGTGCTGTAGACAGTATAATGTACACTGCATAAAGAACACGTCCGCATGTACAGCTCAGGTCGTGAGTAAAAACACTTATTGTTAATACTATACTGTATTTTGATTAAAAAAACCTAATGCAAATTATCAAAGTCAAAATCGCGATATTTTCTAGTTTACGTAAATGGATGAACTACTTTTCTTCCCTCCTATACCTAATAAAATGATTTGTTTGTATATTACGCCAGTATCATCGAACTCCAGTCGTGGAAGAGAGTAGCAAACGGCGTTGATCCAGAGGTATAGGCAAGTTAATATTAAAAATGTTAGTAAAAATAAAATGATGTCCCTGTAGTATAAGAAAAGACGTTATGTAAGTAATTCGGAAACAATCGTTCCAATATAAGACAACCAAAAAGTAGCCAGTCACAATTCAAACTACTTCATATTCCGCTCCGTTCCTCGAGGATAGGAAAACAATTCAGTGGCCTCTCTCAGAGGCGGACGTCAAAGTGGAATATGACAGCCAACTAGGCTACACTCTTGTATTTGACAAGTGGAAAACGCAATGTGATTTTTACCTTCTTCCTCCCCTATTCTTTTATTCCGCTACAGAAAGGACGAGTGATAAAGGGAGAAAAAAAGGAATAAAAGAAGAAAGCTTTTGAACAATTGATGTCCTATGGAATTCAAAAGGAATACGTCTTCCACAGACAAAAAGAGGGTGAAGGAATTCTTCTTTTGCTAAAAATCAGGCGCAGAAATTGTTGAAGTCTAAAATATATAAATGTAGTCAATCGGAATAAATGGATGTAAGATAAGGATAAAGAAATTGTGCAATCTGACATCTTGGAGGCTGGAATGTAAGGGGATTTTCTTGTCTGTGAACGATCCTGACCGCATATCTCCTGACGTAAGCTTCAGTAACATGTAATTTGACATTGTACTTTTTAGAAAATGAATGTAAATTTAGAGTCAAATGACATAGGTTAAAATACACTTACCTAAAATCCCTTCAATAGATGTTTTGTGGAATAAAAATATACAGGGACATCATTTTATTTTTACTTCAATTTTTATTGTACCTAAGTTTTTAATGTACTTCACTCCCACCCCTTCTACTAATGAAGTTCAACCGTCTTCCACACAGATCCAAGACCGCATATACAGTCATAGTAGCCTTACCATCACTGTACGTTCCAAAAATATGTTCGCGTTTTCCAATGACGAAAGAGCTTTCAATATTGCATCATTTTCGCACAGGTACTGTCGTCCATTTGCCTACGTCGCATTCCGGTTTTCCCCACCAGCTTCTATTCGCCTCTCTGTAAAGGCTAGTGGCTGGGCTGTCTTAGCTCTTTTCTGAGAACATTAATTTCTGTTAGGAATTGGACGTCTACGTAATATTATACCCATACAACTGTTTTAAATAACTTAAATAAAAGGGCCTCGTTAAGTAATTAAGTGTAACGTGATTTCCCTCCTTTCTACGACCCTGCGACATAACCACTTGGACGGACAGTAGATAGAATGTCTGAGTAATTTTATCTGTGCGGGTCGGGCAGAAGTGAAAATTGAATTTACAGTACGTAAGGTACTCTTTTATAGAGTAGGTACAGAATTATTTCAACATGAGTTAGGCCTACTAGTACGAAGGACGAAACTGGTAATTGGAATTAGATACATTAATCGAAATGAACCGCCACCATTTTGAAAAATGTGTTTAAATATCCATATTATGATTATTTTTCAATTTAACTTCATTCTCTATATTGTACGCTAATGTGCTGTAGACAGTATAATATACACTGCATAATGAATACGTCCACATGGACAGCTCAGTTCGTGAGTAAAAACACTCATTGTTAATACTGTGCTGTATTTTGATTAAATAAAAACCTAATGAAAGTTATCAAACTCAAAAGCGTGATATTTCATAGTTTACGTAAATGGATGAACTACTTTTCTTCCCTCCTATACCTAGTAAAGTGATTTGTTTGTATATTACGCCATCGAACTCCAGTCGGGGAAGGGGTTAGCAACCGTTGATTCAAAGGTATAGGCAGGTTAATATCAGAAATGTTAGTAAAAATAAAATGATGTCCCTGTACATATCCTGCACCATATCGAAGAGGATGTTGACAGCAATTAGTGTTGTGATGTAGAATAGTACACAACTCACTTTCAGTCCTCTCTTGTCTGCATCTTCTTTTCTGTCACAATGATTAAGTATCAAATCCGTACCTTTTTCAATTTCTCATACCAACATCTTAACATATCTTTAGTACAGAGAGCATTCCAACCTTAAATTTCAGCACGTAATAAACGAGAAAACTGTAGTCATGTGCAAGGCGACAGCTAGAACGTGTGTCTTCGTAAAGGAACTTAATTCATGCAGCCATCACGTGTTTGTTGTATGCTCATGGGTAAATCAACAACACTTTCCAATTTGCGTTTATATACCTAGGTAGTATGAAAATTTCCATAAAGAAAAATTAATGGTAATATCAAAGGATCCATGTCGTGACGAACTAGAAATAGAAGGTAAAATGATATAAGTCATGACATTTGAAAACTTGGTATAGAGGTAAACAACAAAATCACAGGTGAAATCATTCACCAAGCGAACAATTCAAACAAAATGCCTGGTTTGCATCAAAAACTGAATATTAACAGATTAAGAATAGAAACAGAAATGAGAATACATAAATTTGCCACAAGACCTGTATCAGCTCATGGATGTGAATGTCGAACAGAAATCGAAAAAAGGAACAAATTAATGAAACAACAGAAATTAAAATTTTATCATTATCAGATTATTACAAATTTACTACGACACACTTTTGAAAACTATGAAAGAAGGTCTTTCATCATTCCTGGTTATCGCACAATTTTATCGCGTCCCTAATTTGTTTATTTTATCTCTAGCATTTGTTTCTTTGTTTGCCAACATTTCAAACTGCACTGGTCTGGACGTCAAAAAACAGAAAATTACAAACCATTCGATGCACAGCAATTTGAAATATGACTCCTATTGGCATTCAAGAACAAGAATTAATAAAGTTCACTGGTCATAGCTATGCATCTTCCCTGAAACCCTATTTACAAATAAATGAAGAGCACCATTCGGAAATCCTGAATAAGTTGAGGGATACACCATGTACATCAACGAGTTCACTTCTTTTACGCACACTTCCAATATAACATTAACTGAACCACCAACCACTAAAACATTCAAATTTAAAAATTGTACTTTCAACAATTGTTTTTTTTTTAATTATTCATGTTTATTTTTATTTCATCATCGTTAATTAAAACTTTTCTAATACTTGAATATTATTTAAACCCAAATATTATGGAAGTCAAAGAGATTGTTTAATAGTAAGATTTATTGAAAAATATGTCAAGTGACGTTGATTACTGGGATCCGGATGAATGAAAATTTTAATAAAAATGAAAAAAGCCTTCTTGACTAGTAACGATAACAAAAAAACATAATCATAAAACACTAATATGTAATCAGATGGTACACAAAGAGAGTTGTATTTTCGTAAGCCAATTAATATTTTATTGTATTAGAGTACTTTATTTCTTCTAATCTTTATATACTTTCTTCTAATCGTGTAATAGCCAATTAAATCCCACTCGAGTTTTGATTTCCTCTAATAAATCAAAACAGACTAGTAAAAATTCGGGTCATAAGAGCAGAATGCAAAATTGAGGGACATTTCAAACAAAAAGACATTTAGAACAAAAATACCTTTAGACCACAGGTAAGATGATGTTTCCATACCCAGTAGCTGCAGTGACCCAAGTAGCTTCCACGCGTAGAAAATAAGAAGAAAAGGACAAGCAAAACGTTTGATAATCTCAGAGCAATACATTATTTTAAAAGCCTGAGGTTTTCTACAAAACTGAAGAATAAATCCTTTTGATCTTGCGTACCACACAGGTGTATACAAACTTACATGTAATAGCTGACAAGTTCTAAAGGACAGACAGGCAGATCATTCCAAATATGCTACAAAGAACACATTAAAATAATAACCGGAGGATGACTAACCAACGAGAATATAAATACGTTTGATAATATATGAAGAATATCAAATTCTCTCAACAATTTCAGTACATTATTTTAAAAGAAAAAACAAGCAGAGAAGCTAGAGGACGCCGAGATTTTCTGAGGATGGTGCAAAAAACAGCTGAAAAAATGAAATTGTCGTCATAATTGAAGAATAAAATTGCGTCATAATATAGCGAAAGGCTTTCAGATCATTCACACAATTATTTCACGACCTCATTTTCAGTAAGTACTTTTCTTTTCTCTTCCACATAATTAGGAGCAGCAGGGACCATTTGTCACTCACCTACCTCCTGGCGAGGCAGATCCTGACGCTGTATCAAACTTGGCTTGTTATCCCAGCCGCTGCTGGGTAATGTCACGAGATTATGTTGTTTTTTGTTCGTCACGAGGTCTGTTGTTTAGCAATGAGTTTCTTTTGTGCAAGCTAGTTTTTCGTCAACATTATGCGGTCACCCAAAGAGGGTCCCTCCAGACCACAACAAGACAAGGAAATTGTCTTCTAGGCCATGGTCTAACTTCTTGTGTTCGCTGCAAAACAACTCAAGCTCTCTAAGTCACAAAAAAATCAGCTTGTAGAACAAGAAAACAATCTTGTTAGTGCCAAGAGAACAAGGCTCATCAATTACCGGCGTGGTCGATCCTTGTCACCGCAAGGCAGTATTTGTTACTGAATAAAATGAGTGCAAAGGAGTAGGCAGCCGATATTAACGTCAGAAACTCTTGCCCCTCTGCTTTCATCCTTAAGGGGGAAGAGAAGTTGAAAGTGCGGACGGAAGGAAGGAGATAAAATGGAAAAGGAGATTTCGACTGAAGTTGTGCGTAAAGAGAACAATAACCATACTTAAACAGAATGTAAGAGGTATAAGTGCCGTCCTTTTCACAGTCGTCGGGGACGGTCTACAGCAGTGATGTCAAAGCAAGCGCATTTTTCTGACCTTGACGTCGTGCGCGGGCATCAAGCGCTAGGTATGGAATGAGAAAGGGTTACGTACATGAATAAGCAGCCTGTTGGATTAAGAAAACAGTGGTGCACAAACTTCAAACGGAACGTGAAATTTTATGTCGTTATTTTTATATGGCTTCTTTCTGTTTGATATTACGTCTATTGTCTGAAAAAAGTACTAATACCAATTTGTTAATATTGCACTTGTGTTTTAAATCTTAATAACATCATAGAGAGTTAAGAAAGAATATTCACTTAAATTCCATAGTAGTATAATATTATACTGTATTAAGTGGATGAAACACATCATTCATAAAGAAAGTGATATCCCAAATAAAGATATTGAATATGACAGGATAAGTTGGAATTGATATTGATGATATCTTTAGCCTTATAAAAGTAATCAATAAATTAATCAAAACAATATTACAGTACAAAGCAAAGTTACCTAGGTGCTGTATATGTTTTAAGTGTAACTAATATTATATAACAAAACTCTTATCGCATTATGCTTTTAAGGTGATATTGGTGAGCAACTTCCTATCATCAGAATATTAAATTATTTTCTCGAAATCTGCTGAAGCTATAGAGCTGACATTTTTACAACACATGGGCACGTATCTTTTGCTTATGATGTAACAGTAGTTGCTTTGTTATTTCATTTCCTTACAAACAATTTCCATGCGAATATTTTCAAAATTTGTAATTCACTGTTTTCAGTACGTATTTAAAGTATATTAGATTTACGAAAAAAATTGTTTCAGTACCTGTAAGGCTACTAAATAAATAGGCCGATAACTAAAAATTTCTCTTTCCTATAAAAGAATTGAGAAAATATCCCATTTGAATAAAAAAACAAACTTATGAAAAATGAGCATTAAATTGAAAACTTACATTCTTATAATGCACTTATACTTCTCAGACAAATCTAAAAATTGCCATGGATACAGTTTTAATAAGTTCTCTTCCCTTTATCCATTGAATCAGTGCTGGCCATGCTTGAATATAGCTCGATCAACCGGCATATACTACCTCTTTTGTCTGTGTCTTTCCTTTCCGCTGTAAAGCGCCCAGGCTCTCCTGAGCTCTAAAGCGCGCGCTTGCCGCTATGGGCATCAATTGACATCTCTGGTCTACAGGATCAAAAAATGTCCATACAACATACGGTCTAAACTCGATAGTTTTCCCAGAAAAAAGTATTTGTCTTATTTTATTTCCTTTATACTGCTTATATCGTTAGTAAAATTACGAAAACAATTACATCAGCCGGTATATCTAGAAAAGAGTTAATATGAGTTTGAATAAATATTTGTGTGTTCTATTACGTTTTCGTGAAGTTAAATAAAGATGTATGCTTAAATTTTGTTAATATTCTGGAGTGAGAGACGTGGCAACGTTCAGCAGGTAGTACTCTGCACAGACGTACGTACGAGCCAGCTGAGTTCAAGCTCCCTGTCCATAGCTCTACTGCAGAGCGGATGACAATTCAGTACAGGGTATTCGATAAACAACTTACAATGTCATTCACAGTTCAGGAATATCGTATGTTATTAATTTATGGAGAAAGTCGTCGAAATTCAAGTGAGGCAAGAAGGATGTACCGACAAACTTTTCGTCAAAGAAGAACTTTTGTAGCAGTTTCTCAACGATTATTAGAAACTAAAAGTCTCTTACCACGGTTTCGAAAATCATACAACCAGACATTTGTTTAAAAATGATACTGCTTTACGGAAGCGGGAGAGATTAAAATGTTGCATTAGAAAATAAGTTCGTGAGATTTTATGCAGAAAACCATTATTGTTTATTTTTCAGACACACAATAAAAAATGGAACAATATTGTTACACAAAATGTATATTTACCATAATGTTCTATTAATGAGTCTGAAAGTTTCTATTTGCTGCTCGTTTTATGAGAACAACAGTATTATCATGGTCGCTCCTGCCTTAGAACAAAGCATCTGTTTTGTACCGGTATGCCTGAACCTGCTTGAGCTGTACTGTGTACTTGTAAACCCACTCCTCATCCAGAATATTGTCAACTTTAATTAATTAAATATTGCAATTAGAAAATAATTGTAAGAACATTTTTTCTTTCTTATAACATGAATAAGCTCAGTTGGTAGAGCAGCTTGCTATGGACTGGAAGGTCCGGGGTTCGATCCCAGGTGGTGACAGGATTTTTTCTCGTTGCCAAACTTTCAGAACGGCCCCAAGGTTCACTCAGCCTTCTATAAAATTGAGTACCGGGTCTTTCCCAGGGTAAAAGGCGGTCAGAGCGTGGTGCCGACCACACCACCTCATTCTAGTGCCGAGGTCATGGAAAGCATGGGGCTCTACCTCCATGCCCCCAAGTGCCTTCATGGCATGTTACGGGGATACCTTTACTTTTTACCTTTTATAACATGAATAATCATCAGTAAAAATAATGCTACTTATACTCCTTCCACCCTGTATAATTACAATACAGGGACGATTCAAGAAACGTATGGGCTTGTAGTAACATTCGCATAGTATTCTTCACCTGACATATTTAGGGACATTAAATCCAGACGTTTGAGATGGGCAGGGCATGTAGCACGTATGGGCGAATCCAGAAATGCATATAGTGTGTTAGTTGGGAGGCCAGAGGGGAAAATGGCGTTTGGGGAGGCCGAGACGTAGATGTTATGTTATGTTTTTTATTTAACGACGCTCGCAACTGCAGAGGTTATATCAGCGTCGCCGGATGTGCCGGAATTTTGTCCCGCAGGAGTTCTTTTACATGCCAGTAAATCTACTGACATGAGCCTGTCGCATTTAAGCACACTTAAATGCCATCGACCTGGCCATCGAACCCGCAACCTTGGGCATAAAGGCCAGCGTTTGCCAACCAGGGCGACCGAGAGACGTAGATGGGAGGATAATATTAAAATGGATTTGAGGGAGGTGGGATATGATGATAGAGATTGGATTAATCTTGCACAGAATAGGGACCGATGGCGGGTTTATATGAGGCCGGCAATGAACCTCCGGGTTCCTTAAAAGCCATTTGTAAGTAAGTAAAAAAAGTAAAAAAGTAAAAAATAAATTCTGCTACAAATTCTATTACTTTTCTTGCAGATCTTCTACCATGTGTAAAAGGTTTCATAGATTCAGAAATGTATAAAAGGTAACGGAAACGTTAAAGTTAGGTAAGAGAATAAAGCAATTTGAAGGAAGCTCCATCAATCATAGTTTTCTTCACCTCCCCAGGCAGTGCTTAACAGGATATTTAGCGAATGCAGCCTTCGCACTCTGAATGCTTCCGATATTGACGTCAATCAAACCAATCACAAGCATTAAGCGTGGTGCAGACATTATCTAGTCCCTATTCATCTGCTGTCGGGCTGTGCGCAAATCATGAGCGACAGGAACTGATCGCGTCTATTGCAGTAAGGAAAATGGATTACGACTCCGAATCCTACTCTTGCGTCACTCAGGCATGGCAGATCAAAGCCAGTCTGCAATAATACACACTTCACAGACCTGGAGCTATTTCTCGTATGATTTCCACCTTGTTGACATGTGATAGTAATGGGATTTATCATTACCGTCATAAATGAATAAATGAGTGAATTAATGTAGATACAGGAAAACGCACATTTGCTAGGGAAAAAGGGGATGAGAGGAAGTTTACACGACTGTTCGCCACTTGCCTCGCCCAAGTTTCACCGCTCCCTATGGCCTTAACTCTGCCAGTATAAATAAATAAGTGAATCAGTAAGGAATATGCACCGAAGCTCTGGAGTGAACAAGGCTTTTTTGCCACTACTGTACATACCAGAGTGCTGCATTGGAGTTAAATCGCTCGCTTGAACTCGGTCGAGTGTCGCATCCTCGAGTGAGATACGATCGGTCGTGATATGCTCGTAATAAATAGAAGCACAGTACAAGGTCATCTCACCGACATGTCTTATCTTGTATGGAAGGCGACAGATAAGATGCACATATGTTTTGCTCACACGGTAAAAATAAGGCTTTATTTTCTGCGTTTATGACAAACGTTTAATGGAACAGTCAATGGAACGTACAAAAACAGGAACATGAAGTTATAAATAAAATAGTATGAAAAACTTCGATACACAGTTATTATTGCCAATTAATAATTATTCAATATTTGATTTACCACATATATAATATGATAGGTCCATACATAGTGTTCCGCCTATATACTGCGACAATGTAGAAACGTTTTACAGAATATTATTGATATAGCAGTAGATTAATAATATTAGTACATAGATAACGTCACAGAAAATATAATAAAACGAATAATCATGCAGCACAACTGTTACAGACGCAAAGATTGATACACTAATTATTAGAGATTATTATTATTATTATTATTATTATTATTATTATTATTATTATTATTACTAGAAAACTTGATAGTTCTTGCATTATCGTGATTGTGTTTTCCGTTTATAATAATTACATTTAAATCCAATAACATCTATCAGATGTGGCAAAAACAAAATAACTCCTGTGTAGGGGGGGGATACATTTACCTGCAACATTTATATTACATTTTAAAGCAAGTTTTGTAGTTGTACTATGGAGAGGTTAGTTAAACACTGCAAAGTTTTGAAATGATAAACATCTATGATGTTACTACACAGTTCATCACTGTAACAAGAACGAATGTCTAACGCTTGACTTATACCGTTCGAGGATTTATCGCTCGTGAGAATTTTACCCTTCATGCATGTGCGCTACGTATCGTATTATGCTATGAACTACTAGGCGCTCGAGCGAAAACGTCCGATGCAGACCTCTGGTAGATACTTTGCTTTCAAGAACTGAAAGGGGAATTTGGACCTAAAGTAAAACAACTTGTGGACAAAGATAAGCCATTTAAAGTCATGGTCGATGCAAGTATTTCCGGTAAACTGACAAAAAATTATCACGTGAGAAGTTGGTTAAAAGGTGTCGTTAAGAAAGAAACAGTTGTAGGTTAGTTCTGGATTTCTGGAGTGGTCAGATAGATAACACTATATTAATTTTGAAGTAGGCCTAGTAAACAATACTTTACATGACAAGACAACATTATTAAAAACATAAATTCTCTCCAGAAATTACAAGATATATACGATAATTTATGACTTTATCTCATTCTTTATTTTATAGTTTAGGTACGCAAAGGCTAACACGTGCCTTAAGTACCTCATTTGGGCTACTTCCCCTTTTGTTTTATTAGTGGTTAGTTATCACAGTACAGTGAAAATGCTAAAGATCGCAAGTTCACACATGTTTCATTCTTTGTGGTTTAGGGATGTATATGATTGAATCACATGCTCAGCCAAAACTGTTTCTTTTGGAGTTCATAACGTCCATTTTATTATACACAGCTTCATAATCCAAGTGATGAATTGTTTGGGCTAAAAGATATCATTTTAAATTACTATTACACATTAGAGAGCTTGTTTAGGAAATGTGTGAGTATTTAAATTTTTATAATAATAGTCTAGCCATTTAAGAACAATTTTTTTCTACACTTAATTAACACCTGGTTAAGAGCAATGTAGGGAATATTTCAGTTAATATTCATAATTTTTATGTTAGTTCATATTATGCATGTGCACACTACCGTAAAAGGTGACTTCCATACAAAAGCAAATATCACGTGATTACTTATGATACACCATTGGAGCAGGAGCAGGTGGAAGTTCATTCCTCCGTTCGTTCAGGAATCGATTATTTTCATTCTGCTCATGAGACACCGATTCTTTGTCAACGATCAGTAGGCCTACTTAAGTAATGAACGAATTTGTAACTACTCAGATGAGACAGTCATTCAAAAAATGTCAGTTCAGAAAGAGATAGATAAGTGCATTTATAGATGCGTAATAAATTATACAAACTCATGTACACAAGATCCTTCACACGAGCCGTACGGCCATTCGTGCTGTAACTATGCACAGTTTGAATCTTCAAAGAAAACAAAAATAATACTATTAATAATAAAATAGTATAACAACAGTAATTATTACTAATACCGATATCATTATCACCATTAGGGCCTACAACTAATCTAACTTCATACTACAGTTTACAAAAAAATAATAAAATAAATGTAAGATATGAAAAAGAAAAAAAACACAGTGAAATATATATATATATATATATATATAATATATATATATATATACTTAATTACAAATGGCTGTTAAGAACCCGAAGGTTCATTGCCGCCCTCACATAAGTCCGCCATCGGTCCCTATCCTGTGCAAGATTAATCCAGTCTCTATCATCATACCCCACCTCCCTCAAATCCATTTTAATATTATCCTCCCATCTACGTCTCGGCCTCCCTAAAGGTATTTTTCCCTCCGGTTTCCCAACTAACACTCTACATGCATTTCTG
Organism: Periplaneta americana; assembly: GCA_025594305.2. Classification (NCBI taxonomy): domain Eukaryota; kingdom Metazoa; phylum Arthropoda; class Insecta; order Blattodea; family Blattidae; genus Periplaneta; species Periplaneta americana. Next base: position 3,016,139 of record JAJSOF020000039.1, read on the forward strand.
GATTCGCCCATGAAAATGCTAACATATATATATATATATATATATATATATATGTGTGTGTGTGTGTGTGTGTGTGTGTGTGTGTGTGTGTGTGTGTTTCACTGTGGGTTTTTATATAAACAATTCAATTCCTTATTGAATCTGTACTAAATAATGCAACTAGTACATATAAAGGTAATACATAAAAACATACACACGCAATAAAATAGAAATAGAAAATAAACACAATAAATACAAAAAGAACATTATCCACTAATTACCTCATTCGCTCAGTGTTAATACTACTTCATTACAACACTAATTAATAACTCTTTCCTTATTTCCTCGGCCCTCCCCTTCGGCCAGTTCCACCCTCGACTGTCGAACTTTGCCTTAAATTTTCCCACACAGTCACAGAATTTAGCGTTATTTAATATATCGTAGGTTGCCAAATGCCCCCTGCTAGATGTAATGAAGGACTCTGGCAGGAATCGTTTCCTCAGAGCTTCTGTGGCTTCACACTCCGATAAAATATGGTGTGATGTCTCGCCTGTACCGCAGAGAGGACATATTCTCGCCCTCTCTTCGTTCACGATTTTAAGTGCCCTCCAGGCTCCTAGACGAAACCAGATTAAATCCAGTCTACCTTATCTGCTTCCTCCATAGAGATATAAGTTGGTTCCCCAAGAGAGACAATACACGTCAACTTGGAAGAAAATAAATATTGAAAACTACTAAAATGATTGTTTTCAAACGAAGGTTTGCAAAAAGGAGATAAACTCTTATTAATAACAATATATACTGAACAAGTGATCACTTCCATTTATTTATTCTGTCGCCTTTCTTAATTTTAAGATATTTTAATGTATAAATTAATATTGCTTAAGAAAAGCTGGTAGCACAAATCAGATTTTCAAGCTAATTTTTTTTTCACAGTATAGAATAAAATATACAAGACACATGTACCATACTTGAGGAGCTTATTTTCAAAACACCCTTCTTTATTCCCATAACATTGTGTGTCGATTTCTGAAACACGGACGAAATCGTGGTTCCAAACCTCGGCTTTTTAACCGCGATCGAGGTCTGAATCTTTATGCGATCTCTAAAACGAAGCCGAGACGCGGCTTGAGAAGAACTCGAGGTTCGTGGGTTTTATACACGGACATCATTTTATTTTTACTAACATTTTTAACCTGGCTATACCTTTAGAGAACCGGAAACACAGTTTGTTACCCCCCCTCCACGACTGCAGTTCGATGATACTGGCGTAAAACACAAACAAATCACTCTGCCAGGTACAGGAGGGAAGAAAAGTAGTTCATCCATTTACGTAAACTAGGAAATATCGCGATTTTGAGTTCGATAATTTTCATTAGGTTTTGTTTAATCAAAATACAGTACTGTATTAAGAATAAGTGTTTTACTCACGAACTGAGCTGTCCATGTGGACGTATTCATTATGCAGTGTATATTATACTGTCTACAGCACATTAGCGTACAATATAGAGAAAGAAGTTAGATTGAAAAATAATCATAATAAATATATTTAAACACATTTTTGAAAGGCCGTTCATTTTGATACAAGCTTCAGTTCGTTTGTGCATATTATCGCACTATAGACTATTGTACGTAATTCAAATTACCAGTTTAGTCCTTCGTACTAGTAACTCATGTTGGAATAATTCTGTACCTACTCTATAAAAGAGACCTTACGTACTGTAAATTCAATCTTCACTTCTGCCCGACCCGCACAGATAAAATTACTCAGACATGCTATCTACTGTCCGTCCAAGTGGTTATGCCGCAGGATCGTAGAAAGGGGATATCACGTTACAGTTAATTTCTTAACGAGGCCCTTTTATTTTTGGTATTTTAAACAGTTGTATAATATTACGTAAACGTCCAATTCCTAACAGAAATTAATGTTTTCAGAAAAGAGCTAAGACAGCCCAGGTTTTACAGAGGGGCGAGCAGAAGCAAGTGGGGGAAATCGGGATGCGACGTAGGCAAACGGACAGTACCTGTACGAAAATATGGTTCAATATTGAAAGCTCTTTCGTCACTGGAAAACGCGAACATATTTCTGGAACGTACTATATTCACTAACTCGGTGCTTTTTACTAAATGCGGCCTTGGTTCTATGTGGAGGACAGTTGGAACTTCATTAGTAGAGGGGGTGAGAGTGAAGTACATTCAAAAACTCAGGTACAATAAAAATTGAAGTAAAAATAAAATGATGTCCCTGTATGGCAACGCAGCTTACAATCGATTTTTATTCTTGTAAACAATCGATATTAGAAAGAAATGAACATCAGGATTAATATTTCTGTTGAATTGCTGAAAGTCACATTCTTTTGTTCTCAGCTAAGGTATTGTTGTATTTACTAATTTACAGAATATAATACGTGCGTTTAATGCTAGCATTACTTAGATATATAATAGGGAACGGATTTTTAGGTACCAGAATTATATTGCCCAAATAATTAGCATAAATCGAGCTTTATGTTGTAGTTTATCATGTGTTCATAACTACTACCAACATTAACTACTTGAAAACCCGCTTCTAAGGAATGAATATTCTAAATATGAACTGGATTACAATTTAAATAAAAACTAAAATGTGGTATAGTTCTATTTTCACATATAATACTACGTGGAAAGCCCTAGTAGCAAAAAACTTCAAATAAGAAAACAAAATCACGTTTGCTTCATATTCTTGTAGGCCCACATCATATTCGAGTATTAAACAAAATGTCCAAAACTACTGTAAAGACTAAGAATTAAGTTATATCGTCTTATAGACATAAAAGTACAATTAATGTGAATTATTATATCTTACTTCCCTCAAAGCAACAAGAAGGTTTTAAAAAATTGGTAATCCGCCGTCTCTTGAATTTCGTTCCAGATTATTATTCAGCATTCTGGTGGGATGGAAGAGAAGACCATATGGCCTTAATCCTCTCAGATTAAATAAATAAGTACATAAATAAATAAATAGGCCTAAATAAATAAATAAATTAATTAATATATATAAAATCAATTTTGCGTTGATTCCTTCCAAAATCGAAATATTCGCATGAAATTTTCGTCGTTACATAGTTACAAAGGATTATCCCTGTCTCTCATCACTCTAATCTGGGATTTTATATTCGTAGTCACAAATTTTCCTTTGATAATCATCCTGCTGATCTATTACCTCCATCTTGCATACATGAAGCCGTGGTTTTAAACCTGCCCCAGCCGTGGTCTCTGCTTCAGACCATGGTTTCGAGCCATGGCTCAGTAGAATGAAAAAGTCCTCGTTTTATAAAAAGCCAAACGTGGTTTGAAAGCTGGAACTATTATTTTGTCACGGTCTAGACCTCGTTTTAGAAATAGATTCTGTTTTAGGGAAATCAAGAAAAACGTTTTTTGTAGGTCTAAAATTTCTACATTGCTTACAGCTAGAATATGGAACAAGTCAAAAAACTTAATACTATTACAAAGTCTTAATTTATAGTCACAGTCTAGATGAAATATATACAGACGAGATTTACAATATGGTCTACTAGTACAACACAAAGTTTTAGTATCAATTTCATGAAGTCTTATTGAATGCAATGAATTCACCTACAGAATAGAAGGCGTGAGAAATTAGGTACTTCTTTAATTTGGCCCTAAATAACTTATGTTTTGAGTTTCATTTTTATATCGATAGTGAGGCTATTAAAATTTTTACTGTCATATAACGCACTCCTTTTTGATGGGATGATAAACTTGCCGATGGAGTATGAAAGTCATTTTTTGACGTGTATTTATGCTATGAACTGTTGAATTAGTTACAAAGTTTTCACGATTACATAAGAGGAAGATTATTAATGAAAAGATATAATGACAATCCATGGGCATTATTTGTAGTTTTTGAAAATAGTCCTACACGATTCCCTAGATTTGGCACCTACTATTATTCTAATTACTCTTTTTGTAATAGGAATATACTGTTAGTATCTGTGGAATTTCCCAGAATATTATTCCAAAACTCATTACCGAGTGGAAGTATGTTCAAAGTATATTGTTTTAAGGTATTGATATTTAGTATCTTTTGTGTAGATGTAATAGCAAAACAAGCTGAATTTAGTTTGGGGTTTTTAAGGTTAGTTTGAGGGTAATTTCTTTAATATGATTTTTCCAATTTAACACATTATCGATTTCAAGCCAAGAAATTTGCTTGTTGTTGTTTCTAATAGGGATCTATTGTTAATTATTGCGCTATAAATTTGCGAGGTTGAATTTGGACAGGATTTAAATTGAATTATGTTAGATAACTCTGTATGCACAGTTAACTGTCTTTCCACGAACCGGGCATAAATGTTACAGATTGCTATGCGAAGGGTGACAATGATATTCAGTTTTCTTTACTAATCTTTCGGAATATAAAAAAGTTAAATTATTTGAAAAGCATTAAAGTTTTATTTTTACACTTACATACGAGTATTCAAAAAGAAAATACATGCATCAATCAATCATGAGGACTTGGACGGTTTTTCCAGCCATTTATCACAGTTGTCGCTACTGCGGAGTAAGAGGGTATCAATGTCAGAAAAACGTTCTCAACCGGAACATGAATACGTAACACACCACTCAATTTTAAATAGAAATCCCTATCGAATAGGTTTTTAGAGCTTTCTCCATTAAAAGAAGCAATCGGAAAGTCCTCATGCAAAATACGCGCCAGAGCAAAGCTTCCTGCAGATAAAAGCCGAGGGGATGTGGAACTGTCAAAGTACTTGTACGCACATCACTCTTAGCTCATTCCTTGCTTATGTGAGTTATGGCGACTTTCATTTTAATGTGTAACGGAACATTGTGACATGTGACAGTCGCTGTTTACACTTTTAAACCGATTCGGCAACAAGATTTATATCAATATGTAAATAAAATAGGACAGCGTATTTTCAACAGATCCTGCGCTTTATCATTTGAAATGTTTAAATGGTATGTTCTACCTTGACCTACAATTAAACAGTATGTATTACACGTACATGTGGTGGGGATCATACTAGGTGAAGTTAGAACACGCCTGATTCAGTACTAAAACACAAATCTTCACACAGGGTGTTTCCGAGGTGTTGTTACAAACTATCAGGGATGATGGCGAAGGGCACATGTATCAATTTGAAATAAGGAACTCTGTTCCGGAAATGACTGAGTCGAAAGTTATAAATAAAAATAGTTGTGTGGAAACGGAATTGTAATTTGGCACCACGTGCCCTCCTTCCCTTAACCTTTGGACAGTCGTGGAAAAGTAGTATGAGCCGGATGTCTCCTATGTGGGTACTTGTCCCGGTACAATCTGTGAGCTTGTCTACTGTTCCCATTGGCTCATCCGTATTCGAAAATCAGGTCTGCTTATTCCGCTCTCGTGTACTCCTCCATTTCACTAGGACTGATCGACTGGACACTGCAACTTGTACACATACACTGCTGTCTACAGACGTGCATATCAGGACCGACCATGTCCGTTACACATTACGCTATCTGCATTGCTTTAGTGTAGTTTCCTGTCCCCATCCCTCAGACAGCGCACTGAACGGAATACTGTAATTAGACAACGTAAACAACGTCAGATGAATACAGTAAGTGTAAGATGTACAGATAAATAACATAAATAAGGTGTACAGAGGAACAAAATTATTTCATTTCCACACAACTATTTTTGCTTGTAAGTGTCGACTCGGTTATCGGTATGGCATAGCTTGCGCCCCGAAGAAATCAGGTAGCAGAATGGACATGGCATAGTTGCGCCCTGATGGACATAAGGGACACACGAAAGTAATTGTCATAATACTGGCATATAAACAAATTACTTACAAATATTACAGAATAGCTGCATTGAAAGCAGGTAGGCCTAAGCAAATGATCAATTTTACCATTTAAAATAGCACTTTTTTATCGATAACACACAATAAATGAACTGCATTTTTTGTTTGTACATCGATATCTTAACCCTACGGTACAGGGTTTCGAAATTTGAAACTTAGAACCATTGTGAATTATTAACTCTTTACCCTTTTCACTAAAGTTAACATTCATTTTAAATTAACCTCACTATACGTCACAGACGGTGTGAAAATCATTAATAAAATATCAAAGACTGCTAAGCCCCATATTCCAACGGCTCACATAGCCCCTGAAGAAATCATTTTAATATGTCAGTTAATAAATGGACATGGCATAGTAAGAAATCAGCCAACTTCATGGTGTTCATTTTAACGGTAGGCTATCGATAATCACTGCATAAAATCAGTAGAAAACAGTTAATAAAATATTGTCAACTTCATGGTGTTCATTTTAACGGTATCGATAGTGAATATTAAATCGCATAAGAAATCAATAAGGTTGGTTGATTATGATTCTCGAGTTCCACGTAATGTCTTTTTAAACTCTACCTATTTCATCGATAGGCATTGAAATCACGTAGGCCATGCCCTTTCAATCCACCTGATGGGAACGGGCGCAACTTTATGCCCACAAAAATGAACCCTTTTTTGTCTGTGCATTTATCTGACCGTCAGGGTTTCGCAACTTGAAACTTAGAACCATTGATTATTAACCTTTACCAGGGTTCCTTATTTCAAATTGATACATCAACCTCGTCATTTATCCCAGAAAGTTTGTAACACTATCTCTAAAACCCTGTATACATATATATTCACACATGTACATAGACTAGACAACAAATTGCACAGTGGTTTACTCAGTTTAGCCAAATTGTAATTTTAAGCAGAAAGAAATAAATCGAAGTCTGCGATTTTAGATTGTCAGGTATGCGTCTTTTTCTCTACCTAGTCCAACGGCGCAACTATGCTCACAAAATAGGAACGTTTTTTTTCTGCTGCATTTTATCTGGCCGTGGGGCGCAACTATGCCCTGCCCTCGGTTATTTCCGGACCAGGGTTCCTTATCTCAAATTGATACATGAGCCCTTCGTCATCATCCCTGAAAGTTTGTAACACCACCTCGGAAATACCCTGTATACATATATACACATGTACATAGACTAGACAACAAATTGCACAGTGGTTTACTTAGTTTAGCCAAATTGTAATGTGAAGCAGAAAGAAATAGGAAGTCTGCGATTTTAGACAGGTATGCGTACGGAGTCCAAGAACTCTATGGCTTGTCGGAGTTGCAACTAGTTTTCCAATAGCTCCATATAAACTTGTTTACTTACCTGTAAAACAAACATCCCAATATAATCCGACAAATGTTTCCATTATGAATATAAAGGGAATGCATCTCTCTTGTTTGTTCGACGCTTGTAAAAAGATCGATGAAAAATGACTGGCAACGCCGTTTTATACCCGGGCTGTCCAAGAAGAGGTACGAGGGCCTCATGAGGCCTGCAAAATCTTATCACTGTACTCTAAATGCATTAACCGCTACTTTGCCGCTAATTATACTAAAGTTGACGTGCTAACTTTCGGGATTACGTTCTGGCCTGGTTCACAATACTACGAAGTCGAATGACACAGAACTGATCCATATGGTCTAGTGAATGCATCGAGTAAACCTACACTGGGCTGACATATACACACATATGTATATATACAGGGTGATTCAGACCACCAGTAAAAGTAATTTATTTCGGAAACTAGAGCATTAAAAGTTTCGAGAAAAAATATTTATGACTAAACCACATGTGAACTTTCACTTGTGGTTGATTTAATTAATCAGCTCTAAAGGTCAGTGGCGTATCACTTTAAAATTTCAAATGGGAGTCGGGGTCAAATTGAATACCATTTGGTAGAGCTCTTGAAAACAAACAACTTTCATAGGAAACGTTTCTAATAATTCCTACTCTTTCAATGAGAAAACGTACGAAAAGGTAATGAGTGGTTCGGATCACACGTAAGTTATTTATTTCGGAAACTAGTGCATGAAAATTTTCGAGACAAAAATATTTATGACTAAACCACATGTGAACTTTCACTTGAGCTTGATTTCATTAATCAGCTCTAACAGGAAGTAGGGTCAGTGGCGTATCACTTTAAAATATCAAATGGGAGTCGCGTCAAATATGCTACCATTTTATAGAGCTCTTCAAAACAAACAACTTTCAGAGGAAACGTTTTTATTAATTCCTACTCTGCCAGTCACTTGACCACGCCGAAGTATTAGGAGTCACTGACAGTGTTAGAAGAAGAGTACAGGTGTGTGCTGCTCAGAACGGCAGACAGTTTGAACATTTGTAAAAAAATTAATGGAATTGTCCAGCCTTTCAGTAACATGTCAACATTAATTGTCTTGTTTACATTTTCGTCTTGTAACATTTCTCAATATTGATGACATGGTTTTTCGTACGTTTTCTCATTGAAAGAGTAGGAATTGGTAAAAACGTTACCTATGAAAGTTGTTTGTTTTGAAGAGCTCTATCAAATAGTACCCTATTTGACCCGACTCCCATTTGAAATGTTAAAGTGATACGTCACTGACCCTACTTCCTGTTAAGGCTGATTGATGAAATCAAGCTCAAATGAAAGTTCACATGTGGTTTAGTTATAAATATTTTTGTCTCGAAAATTTTAATGCACTAGTTTCCGAAATAAATTACTGTTACGGGTGGTCTGAATCACCCTGTATATATAGATTATTTTTTAAGACGCTGTATCAACATCTCAGGTAATTTAGCGCCTGAATGAGATGAAGGCGATAATGCCGGTGAAATGAGTTCGGGATCCAGTACCGATAGCTACCCACCATTTGCTCATATTGTGTTGAGGGAAAATATTGGAAAAAACCTCAACTGACTTGCTCCGACCGGGATTCGAACCCGGGCCATCTGGTTTCTCGGTCAGACGCGTTAACCGTTACTCCACAAATGAGGACTCTGATATATAAGCGAATGAATAAATAAGTATACTTATTAACTTGCGAATGGATTTTCACCTGGTGCAGTTGCAAAAAACAAAAAAGATAATTATGTATAGGCCTAGGAATGAAAATACGCCACAAATCTAAACATTAAAGCAGTGTATATCTAACTATCTATTTGTAAAAATTTAATAGAAATCCATGTTGAATCTTACGTACACTACTTTTAACAGTTGGATATAAATAATTTAATAAATGGCGATCTTACTCGTGTTAATTGTGTAAGCACATGCGGCTTACATCTGTTTCGGTGCTACTTGACACCATCCTCAGAGCCTTCTGTGTCTCGGCACCATCTCAACTTCACTGCCTGTTGTGTGGGTGTGTTCGTGTGATGAAGAGTTGAGTCAAATAGTGTGTGTGTTCTGAAATTGATCTGTGTGTTGAGAATTTGATCAGGGTGTGTTTTAGTGTGTCTGTATATTTCGTATTGTTCTAATGTGTTCAGTTTTTGGTTTTTGGGTTGTATGTGTAGGATTTCCATGTCTGTATTTATGTTATTGTATGTGTGGTTGGCATTAGTTATGTGTTCGGCATATGTAGATGTATTGTGTCCTCTGGTTATTGCTTTAATGTGTTCTTTGTATCGAATTTGGAATGATCTGCCTCTCTGTCCAATGTAGATTGCCAACCACACATACAATAACATAAATACATACATGGAAATCCTACACATAGAACCCAAAAACCAAAAACTCAACACACTAGAACAATATGAAATATACAGACACACTAAAACACACCCTAATCAAATTATCAACACACAGATCAATTTCAGAACACACACACTATTTGATTCAACTCTTCATCACACGAACGCACCCACACAACAGGCAGAGAAGTTGAGATGACGCCGAGACACAGAAGGCTCTGAGGATGGTGTCAAGTAGAACCGAAACAGCTGTAAGCCACACATGCTTACATAATTAACACGAGTAAGATCGCCATTTAATCAATTATTTAATAGAAAACTTTGCTGCTGTGGCCGATATTTTTAAGGAACAATATCAACGTTTGTTAGGCATAAGACTCTAACACATGTCAGCATTTTCTAGTCAATGTGACACAGTTCTCTACTGACTGATAGATTTCGGAGTGTCCTGCATCACGCCTGTAATGCGGGTACTAAATCTCCTCAAGTGTCATCATTAGCTTTTAGTGCACACAAGTGAGTATCGTAGTTCAGTTGCGACAGCTGTGATCTCATTTTTCTTACTCAGTTTTCTTTTCGAAGACTTTGCTATGACCGTAAGGGTTCCTATAATCCCGTCAAACCAATTCAAGGCACAGCTGCCCAAAGAAAGATTAGGCTGTAAGAATAGTTAAAGTCCCAGATGCAAGACACTGCGCATGATCGGAGACCAAGGGCACAGACACAAAAGGTAACGCGTGATTGAATTATTGAAATTCAATATATTCATTCTGCTAGAAGATCTCTTTCCGAAACTAACTTAAAAAACTGAAGATAAATGTTAATTTGTTGGATATGACAGATAAATATTATAGAAATATATTCTTAACTAGCCGTACCCGTGCGCTCCGCTGCACCTGTTTAGAAATAAATATAAAGTAATTACATAATTAAAATAGGACGTTTGATCCAGGGAACAACTTTTACAACAGCGCAAGATAATCTGCTTGGCTCATTACCCATTTTTTTTTGCATTGCATTTATTGCATATATATTTTATGTATTTTAACACGATTCAATTGACCATAGTTAAAATTTGAATTATAAAATAATGGATTGCTAAGCTAACGTACTATTACTGCATACTAAATCAATACACTCTCGTTATTCATTAATTCTCTGAGATTAAAATGAGTGTACATAAATATTATTTTAAGAAATAAAGAAAACGAATGTACAAAATAGCCTATCAAATTTTCTGTGCATAAGAAGCTATTTTAATCTTACCTGTCCTCGATTTACTCAGACGTTACTGTAATAACATTATAGAATTATGTCCATCTAGAGAAACTACACTTTCCAATGGTGAAATAATAATTAATTATACAAATCGGTTAATTTAGCTTCTGATATTACTTCATAAAAACACAGAAACATTCTTTGTAGGCTATGTTTAATAGCTTTCGATTATTGATGTCTAAGGCCCCTGTTTCGATTGTTGTTGTCCAAGGCCCCTTATAGACGAAGTCATTTGTTCTTAATTCATTGCACCGTCTTAGATGGCGTTATTTTAATTTTAAAACTCATTTATCTCATTAACTATCAATGCTATCAAAATTTTGTAAATAACACAACGTATCGGAAATAATTTTTAAAGAAACTTTTGTAAGGTAACATTTTTCAAAAATATTAATAATAAGCGAGACATTTCGATTTATTTAATTCAGTCTCCCTTATAACCCCCCTTTTAAATAAAGTATTTTGAATGCCATATAGCCTAAGATCTAAGTTACAACGAACTTAATTTATATTCCAATTTTCATATAAATCGGTTCAGCCATTATCGCGTGAAAAGGTAACAAACATACCGACAGACATACAAACAAACATTTCAAAAATGCGATTTTCGGTTTCAGGGTGGTTAATTATATATGTTAGGACCAATTATTTTTGGAAAATCGAAAATTACCAGAAAAATTTCGGCTACAGATTTATTATTAAATAGATAACGTAGCTCTAAATTCTTTTATGAATTTAGAAATGATACAGTTAGCAATGATGTAGATGAAACAAAACCAATTAATTTCATTTTGTTCATAAATAAGGAAAAGTGATCATAGATTATTTGTTTTAGGTTTATTTTTATTCCCTCCCAAATCGCAAACGAAATGTAGAAAAATTTTCAATTTATTGCTTTACTTAACAATGTGTTTAACAAAAAATAAAATAATTGAAAGGTAATGGGATAAAACAAGGAATGTCCATTTTAGCTATTTTAGGATATGTAGGGCATTCTATAGGTGGAAACTAGGGGTACAGAACAGTCCAATCACTAAATGTTATTATTCTCCCATATACGTCTCGGCCTCCCTAAAGGTCTTTTTCCCTCCGGCCTCCCAACTAACACTCTAGATGCATTTCTGGATTCGCACATACGTGCTACGTACCCTGCCTATCTCAAAAGTCTGGATTTAATGTTCCTAACTGTCAGGTGAAGTATACAATGCGTGCAGCTCTGTGTTGTGTAACTTTCTCCATTCTCCTGTAACTTCATCCCTCTTAGCACCAAATATTTTCCTAAGAATTTCAAGCTAATCCTTTTTTTTATTTGACTATAATTATTTATTTATTGTGCCACCTTTGCTTATCTTAAAAGTTAATAATTCACATTAACGTTTTCGATACATTTGTATCATCTTCAGATGTGGAGTATTAAATTAACATTTATGTTGAAAACCTTGCCTTATGGTATGAAACTTTTTGTGATGGTTTTCGGATCATGTTAGTGTGAATTGCTCTAACTTAACTTAGGTTAGTCTATGATACACTTGTTATATTAGGTTAAGATCACTTGCAGTGCATGTAGTACAATTAAAAGATATAAAATTATTTAAAAGTTATATAAAACTATAAATGTGATCAGAGAAATGTGAAACATTGTAAAAGCAGTTTTAAAAAACACTGTAAACACTTGTTAGCCAGTTTTTGACGTCGTTAGATGGGGCTGCTTCAGTTGTTCTTGATATTTAACAACGATCTAAAACACAGTATCAATTTTATCACTAACATGTCTATATTATTAAATGTATATTGTTAAAGCATTTCATTAGGTGTGGTCGATAAATGTGAAAATCGTAGATATATGCTTCTGGTACAAGATGGCTAACAAGTGTTTACAGTGTTTTTTAAAAAGTGTTTTTACAATGTTTCACATTTCTCTGATCACATTTATAGTTTTATATAACTTTTAAATAATTTTGTATCTTTTAATTGTACTACATGCACTGCAAGTGATCTTAACCTAATATAACAAGTGTATCATAGACTAACCTAAGTTAAGTTAGAGCAATTCACACTAACATGATCCGAAAACCATCACAAAAAGTTTCATACCATAAGGCAAGGTTTTCAACATAAATGTTCATTTAATACTCCACATCTGAAGATGATACAAATGTATCGAAAACGTTAATGTGAATTATTAACTTTTAAGATAAGCAAAGGTGGCACACTAAATAAATAATTATAGGCAAACATTAACAGCTTATCGGCATATTACAACATGAAATTGATAAACGCTTTTTTTTAAATTAGGAAAAGTAAATTTACTTCAATTATTTCTCAATTTGTGCAGTTACACAATGTCATCAGAGTTCCTGTATGGTGAAATGCGCTTGGTATTCTGTCCTCTACGTCTGTGGTTCTGTCTAGCCAGGCGCAACCGCTTCAAGGCCGGATATCCGAACGAATGTCCAACCTCGCCGGTTGATCTGCAAGCGGTCGAATATAAACCGGATGTAAGCGCTGATCTGCGCACTCTGGTTCTTACTATATGCTATGGTGCATGTACGCATTAGGTTTCACTAGATAACGAATTGTCTGTATCAGAGGTCTGCATCGGACGTTTTCGCTCGAGCGCCAAGTAGTTCATAGCATAATCCGATAGGTAACGCACATGCATGATGAGTAAAATTGTCGCGAGCGATAAATCCTCGAACGGTATAAGCCGAGCGTTAGACATTCGTTCTTGTTACAGTGATGTCATAGTGTAGTATCATCATAAATGTTTATCATTTCAAAACTTTGCAGTGTTTAACTAACCTCTCCATAGTACAACTACAAAACTTGCTTTAAAATGTAATATAAATGTTGTAGGTAAATGTCCCCCCCCCACACACACAGGAGTGATTTTGTTTTTGCCACATCTGATAGATGTTATTGGATGTAAATGTAATTATTATAAACGGAGAACACAATCACGATAATGCAAGAACTGTATCAAGTTTTCTTATAATAATAATAATAATAATAATAATAATAATAATAATAATAATAATAATAATAATAAGTGTATCAATCTTTGCGTCTGTAACAGTTGTGCAGCATGATTATTCGTTTTATTGTATTTTCTGTGACGTTATCTCTGTACTAATATTGTTATTAATCTACTGCTATATCAATAATATTTTGTAAAACGTTTCTACATTGTCGCAGTATATAGGCGGAACACTATGTATGGACCTATCATATTATATATATGGTAAATCAAATATTGAATAATTATTAATTCGCAATAATAACTGTATATCGAAGTTTTTCATACTATTTTATTTATGACTTCATGTTCTTGTTTGTCATAAACGCAGAAAATAAAGCCTTATTTTTACCGTGTGAGCAAAACATATGTGTATCTTATCTGTCGCCTTCCATACAAGATAAGACATGTCGGTGAGATGACCTTGTACTGTGCTACTATTTATTACGAGTGTATCACGACCGATCGTATCTCACTCGAGGGTGCGACATTCGACCGAGTTCAAGCGAGCGATTTAACCCCAACGCAGCACTACGGTCTGTACTAATTAATGCTTGAAAAAGATTTTTTTTTTCTTGAAAAGAAAATGTAAACAAATTGACAATTTTTGTTAAGGGAGAAGTTCACAATAAAACTGAAATTGGATGCTGTAATAGTGTTTCCGAAATATGTAAGAAAACTAAGGATGGATGGACGGTTGGATGGATGGATGGACACATACATACGTACGTACATACATACATTACATACATACATACATACATCCATACATACATATTGTGACAGCCACGTGAGATTCCATCTCACGACCGGCAGGAGAAGGCAGGGTCGGCCGTAGTTCGGCGCGGAAGTTGCGCGCGCATCTGCTTCCTGGGGCATATGCTGTGGCGTAGAGAGGAGAGGAGAGAGAGCGACCGCGGCAGAGAGGGGAGAAGTCCAGAGAATTCGAGAGTGCCGTCTCTGGACATCCGTGGAAAATTCTAGCGTCGTACTTTCTCGTAACTATTGTTTGGTTATAAATTACGACACGCGAGTGAACTTGAGCAGTAATTGTTATAGTCAGTGAACAGCAAGCCAGCCAGTCTTGTGTAGCAGTGAAGCCAGCTTCGAGACCGGAGTTCGACTGGAGTGTGTCCGCAGCTGTGTGAGCCGGAAGTACTGAGTTCGAGTGCAGTGGACCGCAGTTGGGGACCTGAGTTCGAAGTTCAGTGGATTGTCTCTGAAGGTCTGGTGTTCGAGATACTGTGAACTCGAGTGACTGAGCTAGACGAACTAGCCAAGGCAAACGAACTGTGAACTGAGAACAGACAGTTCTGACTTGTAAATAGTGCCTTGTGAACATTAGTTAAGATTAACAGTTCATTGTTGTTCTCAATAATCCAAGTAAATTGTCATTATTGTCTGTGGAGTGCGATAACGAATACTGTGTTACTGTGTGAAGTGTGATTATTATTGGTGTGAGAATAAAATTATATTATTGTTTTGTAATAAAAGTTACAATACATACATACATACATACATACATCCATACATACACACATACATACATACATACATACACACATACATCCATACACACATACATACATACATACATACACACATACATCCATACATACACACATACATACATACACACATACATCCATACACACATACATACATACATACACACATACATCCATACATACATACATACATACACACATACATCCATACACACACATACATACATACACACACATACATACATACATACATACATACATACATACATACACACATACACACATACATCCGTACATACACACATACATACACACATACATCCATACATACACACATACATACATACATTACATACATGCATGCATACACACATACATCCATACATACATACATCCATACACACATACATCCGTACATACACACATACATACACACATACATCCATACATACACACATACATACTAACATTACATACATGCATGCATACACACATACATCCATACATATATCCTGCTAGCATCAGGGACTGTCGAAATAAAATTCAATTCAAACGCAAACTTACTAGGCACTTGGTCAGTAATTGAGACTCGTTCAGACATGGTTTCTTGTAAATAGTTCTTTTAATCTACCACAAAATATCTCAATATCCGGTAATTTCATCACTATAGAATTTTGTTATTGTAGGTTTAATTTGTAATTTAGTAAATACAAAAATATTCTTTGTTCTTAACTTCTATGATAAAATGTCTAGCTTTCATTAATCAGGTATTCTTATTTAATTTTTATTGTAATTGTAATTGTAAGTTTAATATTAATTGTAATCTTATTGTTCATGTTATAGTTGTAATCCCCTGGTAGAGGGGCAGAGAAGGCCTGACGGCCTTATCTCTACCAGGTTAAATAAATAAATCTAATCTAAATCTAATCTAATATATCCATACATACATACATCCATCCATACATACATACACATACATACATACATACATACATACATGCATACATACACACTATTATGTAACTAATTATTGTAATATTTTATGTAAAGCATGTAGTATTACTCCAATGTAATGGAGCATGCTGATATACAAAAAAAAATACATACACACTTACATACATCCATACATACACACATACATACATACACATACATACATACATGCATACATACATACACACATACATCCATACATACACACATACATACATACACACATACATCCATACATACACACATACATACATACACACATACATACATACATAAATACATCCATACATATACACATACACACATATACACATACATACATACACACATACATCCATATACATACATACATACACACATACATCCATACATACATACATACATGCATACATACACACATACATACATGCATACATACACACATACATACATGCATACATACACACATACATCCATACACACATACATACACACATACATCCATACATACATACATCCATACATACACACATACATACATACATACATCCATACATACACATACATATACACATACATACACACATACATCCATACATACATACATCCATACATACACACATACGTACATACACATACATACATACATACACACATACATCCATACATACACACATACATACACACATACATCCATACATACACACATACATACACACATACATCCATACATACACACATACATACATAAATACACATACATACACATACATACACATACATACATACATACACATACATCCATACATACACACATACATACATACACACATACATACATACACATACATACATGCATACATACACATACATACATACACACACATGCTTTCAAACAAAAATGTAGAGAAGCACGTTCAACAGAACTGTGCATTGAAAGTCATAAAATACAGACAATGCAACTGAAGAGCTGAACCTCGTCCTGCGGTGCTCCACTAATCCTCTTCAAAGGCTCAGCGAGGTGCATCACTGTGTACTTTCAGCCACGACCTGTAGCTGAAGCCGCTTCCTAGTCTATTCTATACGCTGTGCACACAAACATGCGGGCCCACCGGGAAATGAACGAGGCTTTGAGTATTTAGAGTAAAGAGGAGTTGAATGAACGGGAGGGTGGGGCAGGATGCAAGCCGCACGGCAAAGGACCTCTGCACGGCATTTGCTTACTAATGTGGCAGTGTAGGAAACTTCATCTTTGTCATCAACATCTCCAATATTGTCTCAGCGTCATCGACGCATCCTATTTGTTACAAATGTCACTATTCCGTTATCATCATCATCATCATCATCATATCATATCATATCATATCACATCATCATCATCATCATCATCATCATCATCAATATTGTCTCAGCGTCATTGACGCATCCTATTTGTTACAAATGTCACTATTCCGTTATCAACATCATATCATATCACATCATCATCATCATCTTCAATATTGTCTCAGCGTCATTGACGCATCCTATTTGTTACAAATGTCACTATTCCGTTATCAACATCATATCATATCATATCATATCATATCATATCATATCATATCATATCATATCATATCATATCATATCACATCACATCATATCATATCATATCATCATCATCTTCATCATCATCATCATCTTCATCATCATCATCATCTTCAATATTGTCTCAGCGTCATTGACGCATCCTATTTGTTACAAATGTCACTATTCCGTTATCAACATCATATCATATCATATCACATCATCATCATCATCTTCAATATTGTCTCAGCGTCATTGACGCATCCTATTTGTTACAAATGTCACTATTCCGTTATCATCATCATCATCATATCATATCATATCACATCATCATCATCATCATCTTCAATATTGTCTCAGCGTCATTGACGCATCCTATTTGTTACAAATGTCACTATTCCGTTATCAACATCATATCATATCATATCATATCATATCATATCATATCATATCATATCATATCATATCATATCATATCATATCATATCATATCATATCATATATCATATCATATCATATCATATCATATCATATCATATCATATCATATCATATCATATCATATCATCATCATATATTCGTTATCCTTGTCATCTCTGCGTAACCATTATTTCGGAACACACAAACTATTTGACACAACTCTTCATCACACGATCGCACTCACATAACAGGCAGCGAAGTTGAGATGGCGCCGAGACACAGAAGGCTCTGAGGATGGTATCAAGTATAAACATCTGTAAGCAGCACATGCTTATCATAAGTTCATTTACTCAATTATTCTAAAGTAAGAGTTTTAAATACAAGAGCTATACTTATTATTAGTTTATTATCATTATTATTCTTATTATTATTATTATTAATCACGACGTAAATACCAGATCACTTATCTGTGGCACGCTAAGTATACCTCTTCATAGAACATCTTGTTATTCATCATCAATTCAATTCAATTTATTTGGCCATTAGACATAGAGTTTTAGGCTTCGTCGGAATACAATGAAAAAAACATATACATACATTTAAAAAACACTAACAACAGAAACAGTAAAATTTAAGTAATAGAATGAAAACATGAAATAATCTGAAACTTTTAATTGAAGAAAACTAACTAAATTGCAATTAAACTTATTTAATAAAAACAATTTCGTACAAATTTGTGTTGAAAAACTCAGCAACAAAACAAAAAGGATTTTTTAAATAACCAATTGTAAAATCTAGTTTTGAAACTATTGATTGGTAATTTATAATATTGACTGGGGAGCTTATTATATAATTTCATCCCCATAATTAAAAAGTTTGTGTTGTTCTTGTGTAATCTACAATATGGAATATTAATTTGTTCACTATTTCTAATTTCATGATCATGTATATTGGCCACTAATGAGTAATTGTCGATATTTTGTCAGTGTATCTTTTACAGTATCCACCTCGCGTCAATGGAATTCCTTGTCACAAAGTATTAAGGGCTGCAAGACAATAAACAACTTTAAAAATAGCTTAAAAGATAACCTTAAACGCATTTCGCTCCAATCACACTGATTTAAACTATCACTGACTACATTGTCACTTCTTTCTTTAGACATCATCCTGATTGTGCTGTATTTTCAAAATTGTCTCATTATAATCTCTTTGTATTATCTAATATTATTTGAAATATATTAACATTCTATGTATTTTAGTTTAATTCTGCTACACAGTTTATTTCAGTGTTCAATTAATAGTTCATAGTAAGTTCATGCATATATATATATATATATATATATATATATATATATATATATATATATATATATATATACTTTTTGCTGGTTGAGTGGAAGAGAAGGCCTTACGACCTTAACTCTGTCAGCGAAAATAAATTATTACTATTATTATTATTATTATTATTATTATTATTATTATTATTATATCCAAAGAAATATTAATTAGCTGAAAATACCCAAATATTATTATTATTGTACAGAGGATACTTATAGGTTCAATATGTTATGATTAACAACTGGAACACATCTAATCCGCCATGACGTGACCAAATATTGATGAAATAAAATAATAATAATAATAATAATAATAATAATAATAATAATAATAATATTATTATTATTATTATTATTAATCTCTGTTTGTTGATATAATTCTTGACTTCTTAGCCTTACCTAAAATTACAGTTGATGACGTTTCATTAGCCACAAAAAGCTTAAACCTAATAAATCCAAGGGCACTGATGGCATTCCTAATTTTATTATTAAGGGATGTTCTAATATTCTAATACCCGTTTTAACTTTTATATTTAATTTAAGTTTATTAACCGGTACATACCCTATGCTTTGGAAAGAAGCATCCGTTATTCCTATCTTTAAGAATGGTAAAAATGTTGTTTCCAATTATAGACCTATTTCAATATTAAACAATTTCTCAAAAATTTTTGAAAAAATAATCCACAAACATGTTTCATTTTATGTTAAGAATAAAATTAATTCAGCACAACATGGTTTTACTAAAGGTAAATCAACAACTACAAACTTAGTATCCTACCTTAATCTTGTTATGCCTGTTGTTGAAACCCAAGGTCAAATTGACTCAATTTATATCGACTTTAGCAAAGCGTTTGATGTTGTACCTCATATTATGATAAATAAATTAAAAACTTTGGTCTCTCTTCTAACTACGTGAGCTGGTTTGAAAACTATTTAAATAATAGACAATGTTGTGTTCGTCTAGGTGATTCTCTCTCGGACCCATTTAATTGTTTATGTGGAGTTCAAGGATCTATTGGGCCCTGTATTATTTTTATTATTTATTGATGACATATGTAAAAGAATAAGTTCAAACTAACTGTTATTTGCTGATGATCTCAAAATCTTTCGCTCAATAAATAGTTCTGCCGATTGCCAAACTCTTCAAAATGATATTAACTCCATTGAACTTTGGTCTGACATTAATGGAATGAAAATTAATGAAACAAAACTTTTGTCATTTCGTACTTAAAAGCTACTTCCATAAAATTTATTTTCTCTTAACAACGTCTGTATTATTAGGAAAAATTCTATAAAAGATCTTGGTGTACTTGTTCTAAATTATACTTTCACGATCGTGTTCAATCAATTTATAATCATTCAATAAGAATGCTTGGCTTTATAACCTATTCTTTTTCTACTCCTGAGTCACTATTAATTCTTACTTTACTTTGGTTCGCTCTAAACTTGAATATGCATCTGTAGCCTGAATTCCATTACTTCAACCGATTCGGTTAAATTGCAAAATATTCAAAGAAAATTTATTTCCTTATGTGCTTTTCGATATATACCCAATTCCACTGACTTTAACTATGAGATTACCTGTAAATATTTTAACTGTTGTAGCCTTTATGCTAGACGTCTAAATCTTGATTATCAATTTTTTTGCAAAGTGATCAAGGGTGATATTGATTGTGAGTCTATCATAAACAACATCAGCCTTCGTATTCCTACAAAAGGTTTAAGGTTTCAAAAATTTTTTATAACCGAAGTTCTTTTCTCCAGTCTGTAGATGATTGCCAATTTGCATGGGCACAATTTAGATCCTTTTAAGGTTTAGTTTCGTTTTGATTATTAGTTTTTACTGTTTGTACTCACTTTTATTTATGTATGTTTTTGTTATTTAAGATATTATTTATTTTTGTTTCGCACCTTTGTATCTTCTGTTTGTGTATTGTGCTGAACTATAATTGATTGATGAAATATTAATAATAAATAAATAAATAAATAAATAAATAAATAATAATAATAATAATAATAATATTATTATTATTATTATTATATTTAAAGGTTGTCAGTGTGACTATTTTGGTATTTTGACCCAAATAAAGTGGCATGAACAGAGCCGCAAAAACTCGGACTTTTATGCCCAGATTTTCACGCGCAAGGGGTTGGCAACGCTGTATGTCAGATTCGTCTCAGAGAAGCATTCGGCGCTTATCTGGACATTGTGCAATAGCATCATCGTTTATGAAAGAACAGTCAAAAGGAACTTGAAGAGGGTGTGCGGAATGGACACACAAGAATCGAGGAAGCTCCATTGTGGAGGAACAATTTCGTCAGTAGTCTGTGCCTAGCCTGGCATGTGTTGGAGAATGGAGGTAACTCTGAGCACGTGTTACAAACG
The DNA here is from genome assembly GCA_025594305.2 of Periplaneta americana. Classification (NCBI taxonomy): domain Eukaryota; kingdom Metazoa; phylum Arthropoda; class Insecta; order Blattodea; family Blattidae; genus Periplaneta; species Periplaneta americana. The sequence goes on from JAJSOF020000039.1 coordinate 3,038,165, forward strand.
AAAAGCACTGACCTAACACTTCGGAAAAGTCGTTAACTGCAACGCATTTCTAGCACTTGCGATCCCATTCCGACACTTACTTTAGTTCTTATTTCATACGCGGCGACACGCACTCGTGGGTTCGATGTATTCAGCTCACCATATACATCATATTATGTACAGAACCTTATTTTGAAAATTCTGAAAGCTTTAAAAAGTGGTAAAAATGTAACAGTCATACATCGTACAACTAGTGGCTAAAGTGAAACTTCATATTACGAGTGGTTGAATTAGCCTATCGGTACCACCCAGAGGCGAGTGGCGTAAGAACCACTAGTGAAGTAACGTTACTTTAGTCACTCGTGGCATAGGCTACATGGAAATCTGATTTCAAATGTGAGGAGATAATCAAGTTTTTAGAAAATAATCTGTACAGCTTACTGTACAATAAAATAAGAATTACGTCGATATAGTTGTATGTATGTATTTATTTACACTGCAAGTGGGCAAGCACCCGGTGGCAGTGGTATATACAATATTAACAATACACAATAAAATGATAACCAATACACAATAAAATTTAAAATACACAATACAATTTTACAACACATATACAATTTTATACACAATACAATAATAATACACAATACAATTTAACACAATAATAATAAAACATAAAATAAAATACATAATTTTAAATACAACCTACATAATTATCTATAGGTCCTACATAAGTTTCAATAGTCTTTCACTTTAATCTCATCTCATTCCCTGTAGTGGCACTATGACGCATTTCACTGACACTTTAGACACTTTCACTGACACATTTCACTGACACTATAGAACACATTTCATTGACGCTATAAATTATCACTGATCGGAACTATTCACTGCACTGTAAAACCATAACTTCACTGACTCACCTCGCTTCACTGATACAACAGTTCAAATAAGTCAAATAATTACATCCTTATGCATACTTATAAACAGAACTACATTTAAACTAAACATTTCTAGTCTAAGGCCCTCTTACACGCTAGTTTTAAATAATTTACAATTCAAACCAAGGAAGTAAACTCTTCAGCCTAGATAAATACATGTCACCTTAAAAATTTGTTGAATTTTTAATTTTAATTTATATACAACTTTTTAAATTATTCTTGAATCTCCTTAAGGAAGGACAGCCCTCAAAGACCGCTGCAGGTAGGTCATTCCAATCATTTATAGTTCTATTTAAAAATGAGAATTTACCTACATCCGTTTTCTGTTTCCTACATTTGATTTTAAAATCATGATCGTTCCTACCATAGTACGTTGGCTTTTCTAACCGAGCCGTTATGTCTACCCATGCTTTCTGACCTAGATGTTAAGCGTTAAGCGATATAATGGTCATTCGGATAATATGAAGTACCAGTAGACGAAATAAATTCCTCATAGGCCTATATAGGTACAATGCAGGATATAAGGTCATCGATCTCTCTTTCCGTAAGCTACACTTTCAATTGTGGAAGTTTGCGATGCCTTCTATATTAACGATGAAAGAGTAATGGAACGGAGAAAAATTCTCTCCGGCGCCGGGATTTGAACCCGGGTTTTCAGCTCTACGTGCTGATGCTTTATCCACTAAGCCACACCGGATACCCATCCCGGCGTCGGACAGAATCATCTCATTTAAGTTCCAACTCTTGGGTTCCCTCTGGTGGCCGCCCTCTGCACTACGTCATAGATGTCTATGAAGGTAGGACTGAAGTCCACACATGTGCTGAGGTGCACTCGTTATGAGTGACTAGTTGGCCGGGATCCGACGGAATAAGCGCCGTCTTAAATTCCAAAGTGATTTACGCATATATTATTTTAATGTACCGAAGTGCATATGATATTTCCATGGAGATATTCTGCGTTATCATACGATGAAAGAGTAGTGGATAAAGCATCAGCACGTAGAGCTAAAAACCCGGGTTCAAATCCCGGCGCCGGAGAGAATTTTTCTCCGTTCCATTACTCTTTCATCGTATGATAACGCAGAATATCTGCATGGAAATATCATATGTACTTCGGTACATTAAAATAATATATACTTCTATATTAAGTTTCCGTTGGTGTCTCTGTGAATATGTTCTTTTATTTTTCTCAAGTATGTCCACTGTTTTACTCTAACTAAACACGACATTTCTCTCAATGAATTTTTCCCTATTTCTTCAATTTTCCCCAGATGTTGCCAACGATAATCTCAATAGAGTTTTCAATTTATCTAGAAAAAATCAAAACTCGAGTGGGATTTAATTGGCTATTACACGATTAGAAGAAGGTATATAAAGATTAGATGAAATAAAGTACTCTAATAGAATTCTATTTCATTAATGTTACCTTCACCAAAAACTTTGAACGAAGCCGCCATTTTCAGTCGACTGTCTATGCTGTAAACAAATGACGATGGCAAAACATATTTTATAGTAACGTAAAGAATTTGCAGTTTGAAATGTTGGCAAACAAAGAAACAAATGCTAGGGTAGTGATAAAAACAAATGCTAGGAAAGCCTTAACATTAAACAAATGCTAGGGAAGCGATAAAATTGTGCGCTAAGCAGCCATGATTGGTTGAAAGACGTCCTTTCGTAGCTTTTTATTGCTCAAAAGTAGTATGACGTAGTAAAAGTGTAAGTCATGAAAATTAAATTTTCATTTTGCATAATACCAGCATGATATTCGATCTCTCTTCTATTTAGTATGAACGAAATTTGTTCCTTTGCAGTTTTATAATTAGATAAATTCAAAACAGAATCGGTCTACATTTAAACGTCATATATTTTTGTATTGGATAAAGTTTCAGTTTTTTACGTCATGCTGTAATACAAACCACGCGTAACATTCAATAGCATGAAATCTAAAATTTAAATCTAAGGCCCAGTTTCACCAAATATCGTTAAAATAACGCTAACAGCATGTTAACTAACGCGTTGTTAAAAATTAAACATCCTGTTAGTGTAATAGTGTTTCACCAACTATTTGAGATACTTTGGTTAGGTAACATGATGTTAAGAGTAATTTAACAGGATCAAAGAAGCAGTGATTGTATGAAAGTTTACCGAATGTGCCTTTAGTTGGTGTAGTCATTTGTTTTAGCGGAGAATTGTATTTTACATTATGGAAGTATTGGAGACTAACATAATTATAACGGAAATCGAGAAAAAGAAAGTGTAAGGAGCAGTAACTTTACCTCATATGAGAAATATAATTATTTTAGTAGATGTAGCAATTATATTTATTTAATGGAACTCAAACGTAATGATGGAACTTTCATTAGGAAAAAGGAGCAAGCATGGATCTCTTTAACCCAATATTTTCAATCGCCATTTGGATGCGAAAACACGAACTATGAAACAAATCAATGTTATGAAAATATTAAAAGAAATGCTAAGACGGGTCATGCACAAGATACAGTGGAACATTTTAAAACTGACAGTGATAATTTCACTCTCGAAGTTGATATTTGTACGAAGATTTTATTCAATTATCCAGGATAAAATAGAACCAATAGAAAATGAAAATAATTGTGATGCTGAATATTACAACGGTAAGCGTTAACATTATTTTCATATCTTATATAGCCTATCTAACATATTTTCACACATCATTGGTAATAATTACATGTGAACTGTTGAATCAGTGAAATGAAGAAATATCGTTTTGAAGATTTGCAATTATATCTGAGTATTAATACGAAATAATTATCACATAAATTCTTACGTTAATAAACGCATATCTTCTCTTCACTGTGGATGCAGTGCTAATAATAATATGAATCATTTTAGTATTTATGAACATATCTATTCTGAATAACTAAAAATGCTGAAGTAGTGATTGCAGCTAATTGTTTTTTACTGCAAATATACCCCGATATGATAATGCGGCGTGTAACATATGTTCTCTGGTAGCCATGATTCACGATGTAACAGGATTTTAAAGATTTAACTGCGGGAGTATGTCATGTTAATTTAACAGTGGGTTTAACATGATGTTAGCAGTTGATGAAACATCTCTTCCGTTACGTTTACTGTTAAACTGCCTTAACGACATATTAAATATTTAAAAATGATTGGCGAAACTGGACCTAAATCTGTTATTGTTGAAATATTTTAGAGTATATGGGTAGATATAACGGCTCGGTTAGAAAAGCCAACGTACTATGATAGGAACGATCATGATTTTAAAATCAAATGTAGGAAACAGAAAACGGATGTAGGTAAATTCACATTTTTAAATAGAACTATAAATGACTGGAATGACCTACCTGCAGCGGTCTTTGAAGGCTGTCCTTCTTTAAGGAGCTTCAAGAATAATTTAAAAGTTGTGTATAAAGTGAAATTAAAATTAAGGTGACATTTAACATTTATTTTTTTAAGGTGACATGTATTTATCTAGCCTGACGAGTTTACTTCCTTGGTTTGAATTGTAAATTATTTAAAAATAGCGTGTAAGAGGGCCTTAGACTAGAAATGTGTAGCTTAAATGTAGTTATGTTTATAAGTATGCATAAAGGTGTAATTATTTGTCTTATTTGAACTGTTGTATCAGTGAAGCGAGGTGAGTCAGTGAAGTTATGGTTTTACAATGGAGTGATTAGTTCCGATCAGTGATAATTTATAGCGTCAATGAAATGTGTTCTATAGTGTCAGTGAAATGTGTTACAGAGTGTCAGTGAAATGTGTCCTAAAGTGCCAGTGAAATGCGTCATAGTGCTACTACAGTGAGTGAGATGAGGGTAAAGTGAAAGACTATTGAAACGTGTGTAGGACCTATACATAATTATGTAGGTTGTGTTGTAAAATTAGGTACTTTATTTTATGTTTTATTATTATTGTGTTAAATTGTATTGTGTATTCTTATTGTATTGTGTGTGTAATTGTATTGTGTATTGTTTATAATTTTATTGTGTATTGTTTATATTGTGTATACCACTGCCACCGGGTGCTTGCCCACTTGCAGTGTAAATAAATACATACATAACGAACTTCTATACCATGTGCCTACTTAGTCTTTGAATGGATGAATTATCATAGATCTCGCCGAGTTGTAGATTCAAGTCTTGCAATTGTTTCATTCTTAAGTTTATAGTTTAGTTCAATGAAATTTAATTAATAAGTTACTGAATTCAAGCACGTAATCAGGGGGATGTTTTACACACGAATATGTTAAATTAATTTGTGGATGTTTCCAGACACGGGATCTGAAGTGAGGGATCTCACTAATTGAAACTGTTGGACAGCTCGTAATCCTCGCTGCGTATCGATTGTTAATTAACTTTATTGCTGACAATGTTATAATATTATTAGCATATAGATAACGCCCCCTCCCCGGAACGACAGAATCCCTCGATTACCAGACGGATCCCTCCCTTGCACTGCGTATCTTCAATTATATCTCCAAGTTACAGGGATCGATATGTACAGAGTCGCGTGGCAATGTACGATTGGAAACTGTGGCCTTGTAATGTGATAATAATGAAGACAACAACAACAGTAATAATAGTAATAATAATAATAATAATAATAATATAATAATAATAATAATAATAATAATGATTAGAGTCCGGATGTTTGGCAAAATGCCTTATTTACTGGGTGGAAGTAAATAATTATTTCCGTAGATATAAATGTGATTTGGAGTAAAGGGTAAATTTTTATTGTGCCTATTTTGAGTTTTAAGATGTTTCTTACTAAGAAATGCCTTTTTTGTCATTTTAAAGAAATATTTCTTGTTTATTTGCATTTTCTAATTAATTGTAATGTGATGTGTATGAAATTTAAATATTTGAAACAATGACTAACTTTACTAACAATTGTAATTAAAAGTAATTGATTTTGGTGCTTAATCTGCTAATAATCGTGCTTTAATACTATTTGTGTAATATGAAATATGAATATTGACATGTCTTCACGATACCAACAGTCTATATATATAATTTGAACTGGTAATGGAAATTCCGGGAAAACGGCTGAACGGATTTTAATAAATGACCCCTCATATTGAAGCTTGGAACCCAACGTTTTCCAGAAAAATAGTAGTTTTCAGTGAAATATCAATTATCCTACATTATTTTCCTATTTTCCAAAATCCATCTTCCTTCAGTTTTGAGAACTAATTGGATTTCAGTACGGCAATGATTTAAGAATAAAACAAAACACACACTACAATAAACAATAGCTATTACAAGAAGGCCATGACTTGCAGGACTGCTGACATATTTAGAGTTCAAATTCAAAAAGTTATTAAAAACTTGACGACTCGCTAATTTGCAGGTCTGATTCTACAGTGTGTAATTTTCTGAGTACAGCTGTGTATTGGATATTGAAATCTACAAATCTTGAAGTAGTTTGATTACATTATTACTACTAGCAATTAAATTTCATTACAGTTAATGCCATGATGTGATTATTTTTCATTAATTATACATATTAATATAATACTTTGATATGAAAGTGAAACGTTTTATGGTTACATAAGTACATATAGAGAATGTGTTAAATTAGATCTTCATTTCTATACTTTACTGAGTGGCGGCTATTATATATATATATATATATATATATATATATATATAATATATATATATAACTTACGTAAGATAATATTGTTATTAAAAATCAAATATTGTATAGTTATTAAGTTGGGTTGGGTCTTTTTCATATACTTAATGGCGGTGTAGTGTAGATATTTATATGCGTCATTCTCTTCAGTATCGGCTCGAGAGAGCACAAAAATTACAGTTCCTAAGGAAAGACGGTATTACTTACTGATGAAATAAGAGGCCTACAAAACTTTGTAGTCTCTCGATCATTTCAGCAAGATCTCTTAGCAGGATGAAATTATTTTACCCTCTACATTTCAAGCTCTCCATGCAGCAGCTATACCAAAATGCTATGTCTATTGTTCCAAAGCATAGTAAACCTGACTTTTACAATCCACAATGACCTGAAATAGCTACTGCTTTACTCCCACATGAAAAACCCACTGATCGCCCTAACATTGTTACTTGCGGCGTTTTCTCGTTCAAATTCAAGATACATTGGATACATAGGTTCAAGAAAAAGTATTGGACATAAAAATCATTCGAGGGAGTATGTTTCATTATTATGGAAGTAAATAACTTTCAAAATGTCTGGTATTTTTCATTGAAAATAAATCTGAAAAAATTTATTTGAACGTCTAATGAACTTAGTTTGCAGCATTTGCTGCACAAGCCACTAGTCAGCTTTATAATTTTAAATATTAAGCTAGTTCTCATAAAAGTTGTCACGTAGCATTTCCAATTCTTTGCTTTCATATTTTCAAATCTTTCTGTTACAATGTTGTGCTACACGTGTTCATTACTGTAGGAGAAAGAAATTTGAGTGAGGAACAGTCAGTTATTGTCGGGTGACAGAAGGTAATAAGATCGGTTAGCTAGAATGCCTAAATTCAGTAAAACATTTAAAAGTAAACTTCATGCTTACGTTAGTGAATTTGGTGCCCTTGTGTTTTCAACCGATGGAACAGTTTTGTTATGTAAGTTTTGTGAAAAGATAGTTAATCACGAAAAAAGGCTTTTATAAGTCAACATGTGTCACCTACGAAGTAAAATGTGAGTTATGTTGACATAATTTAAATTTATTGCTAAAATATATGATGCCTTTTTAAAATTTATAATGCAATTTTAAAATTTATAATGCCTTTTTTTTTTAGTTTTTATTGCCTCTTTTGCCTGCTTATTTTAACTATTATAAATGCCTAAATATCCGGGTTATAATAATAATAATAATAATAATAATAATAATAATAATAATAATAATAATAATAATAATAATACCTCGCTAACAAAAGAACGCTTTTTGCAGAAGATGATGCCAAATGTGCTGTATTAGAAACTAAGGCACAATTTCATTGCCAAGACTATAGGCAGTCCGTACTCAAAGATACTGGAATCAGCAAATTATTCACAAATTCATATCCCGAAATTAAAGCAGGCTGAAAGTTTCACCAGTGTATAGGGAACTATACGAGTAAGTATGGACACTTAGCGTCGGTACCTCTGATGTAGCATGATTGATTTCAATGACCTTCAAATCAGCTTGAGCGCGAGATTCTGCTTTTTCCCTAGAGTTGGCGCTGACATCACACCAATCAGCAGTCGACACAGCGATGCATAACTGAAACAATATATTGATACAGCTAGGGCACGTATTCAAATAAGATAAATTGGACCGATTAGATAATAAATCCGTCATTATCTGTAATGTCTAGACTCTAGAGTTCCTTTATAATGAGAGTTGAGACTTTGACCTCAACAACAATTAAAATATGTAATGATTTGTTAGCGCTGAAAATGGAAAAACAAAACTCCTATGAAAAGTAAAACTATATGCCTATATATTGTATACAAATATTAAACAAATTTGATACATCATTTTGTATTGTATTACATTATTTTATAATATAATTTACTATATATAGACATATAAAAATATTATCACAGCTAATTCATCAACAGTAATCTCACTAGAAGTTTTGATTTATCTAGAGAAAATCAAAACTGGAGTGGGATTTAATTGACAATTACGCGATTACAAGGAAGTATATAAAGATTAGAAGTAACAAAGTACTCCAATACAATAAAATATTAATTGACTTACGAAAATACAACTGTCTTCAAATGTATTATTGTATCATCTCAACATAACGCTAGATGGCAGTGGTCTGTTATGATTATGTTTTCTTGTTATCAGTTGTGCCAACTCTGGAATCTTCAATGAACTCTGTGGACGGTTACTAGTCAAGAAGGCTTGGTTGATTCAATTTCATTTTTATAAAAATAGTTGCATTCCACTTTAATCTTCCGGATCCCAGCAATCAACGTCACTTGACAGATGATTTTCAATAAATCTTAGTATTAAACAATCTCTGATACGTGACTATCCATAATATAACATAGCAGAAGCTATAGCATAACCTAAATAATAATGTAAACAAGTGTTAGAAAATTTTTATTCAGGGATGATGAAATAAACAAGAAACGTTTTAACTAACGGTGATGAAAAAAAAAAATAAACATGAATTATTTTAAAAGAAACAATTATTGAAAGTACAATTTTCAAATTTGAATGTTTTAGTGGTTGGTGGTTCAGTTGATGTTATATTGGACGTGTGCGTAAAAGAAGTGAACTCGTTGATGTACATGGTGTATCCCTCAACTTATTTATGATTTCTGAATGGTGCTCTCCATTTATTTGTAAATAGGATTTCAGGGAAGATGCATAGCTATGACCAGTTACCTTCATTAACTCTTGTTCTTGAATGCCAATGCGAGTCATATTTGAAACTGCTGTGCATCGACTGGAGTGGTTTGTAATTTTTGTTTTTGTTTTTTTTTTTTGACGTCCAGTTTGGAATGTTGGCAAACAAAGAAACAAATTCTAGGGAAGCGATAAAATTAAACAAATGCTAGGGACGCAATAAAATTGTGCGATAAGCAGCCATGATTGGTTGAAAGACGTCTTTTCGTACCGTTTTATTGGTCAAAAGTAGTATGACGTAGTAAAAGTGTAATAGTAGCTGAGAAATAATTAAGAGCTGTGTACTCGTTCATGTGATACTCAATAACATTTCTCTTTAATATAGCCTATTTTAACCCCTATCATGGATTATAAAGAACTCTTCCAAGTACGTTGTGGACTTCAATTTTATATAGGAATAAACTGGTTCAAATGCTGAGTTTATTGGATGTAATGTAGACCTAAGTATTTCCATGGCAACCGAAGTATAATTTCGTTGCATAATATCCTTCCATTTTTTCTGTCGTATAAATGTTACACGTCATTAGAATGGAGAACATTTTGTGATATGAAAACTTATGACTGTAACATTAATTGATGGAATATGGAAACGCTCTATCCCACGGAGTGGTATATGTTTTAAGCATTGTGAGTGTAAATTGTCAATATTATTTTCTTTTTAATCTTGCTGTCTGGCGTAACCAAAGATACTGAAGGACAAATAAATTTAATATCAATAAATTCTGACATGCTTCATATTAATTCATAATTTGACATTAATAGTGCAATCTACGTGTACATGGGAATTTGACGTCACTGTTCTCCGGTGTGGCGTAGTTAGCAATTAGGTGAGCTACAATATTATAAATCACGTGATGCAGCTGAAAATGTTTTTGACATATAATTTCCTTCCTCAATGTTATGATCAGTGATACATAAAAATATGAAAAGCTGGGTCACTAACTTTGCAGAACAACTCTCTATGGACTGGAATGTCCCAGGTTCAACCCCGAGTGATAGAGAAATTTTTGTCGTTGTCAAAACTTCCAGAACACATTATCTCTTTCATTTCCATTTATTGTATTCAATAAATCTTACTTTATCACTGCCGTTTCAAGATGTGGAACAAATCAAAATGTTATAAGATTGCAATACTTGGTAAAAACCCACACAAAATGAGACGATATACACAATCCAACAAATTAATAAGATATTACTTTCAACACAAATTGTACTACCTTTAAGGGAACCAGGTAGTGATTAGGGGTCAAAAATCCGATTTTTTATTTTGTGTTTTAAAATAAATTACAAAACTGGTCTTTAAAACAATATAAATATTGTGGAGGGTATTTCTGCAGATAAGCCTTTTAAATGACCTCTTTAAATTTGGCGGTGCATGTAATTCATACATTCTTTTTTTTTATACAGTTTTCCATAAGTTCACATTTTCAAACTTAAGTGCATTTTTCTCTGAAATTACTGAATCAATTTACATGAAATTTTTACAGTGTTTTCTGCAGCCTGTGTTCTACATTGTAGACCTACGGTTTTAAGAATGTCACACACATAACACGAGAAAAAAATGTATATGCATTGAAAAAAATTGTAAAAAATTTTAAACAAATTTCAATATTTTTTTCTGTTTCACTAGGGGTGAAATATTTAACTAAATTTTTCTTTGGAATTTACAATACACAATACTGGATAACTTAAAAAAAACAAGGTATATGAGTGAAGATAGTAGCAAGTAATGTGCACCTGAAGAATGAGGTACACCTAGAAAACTTGGAAAACAGGTTATCAGTTAGGGCCTTTCTTTTGCACTTGGATACGAAACTAATTAGTTGTCTTTTATACCACTGAATTCAGAATGATTGATTGCATAAGCCTGGAAATTTTTATTCCTTTCTGAGCACTAGAAGCCTAGAAATATTCAACTAAACTTTTGTATTGAAATTTTTTAATCGCACAGTATCACTACCCAGTTCCCTTAAATTAAACATGCATGTTTTGTCTAGCGAAATGAATTAGAGATAAAATTCGCACAGTAGAGTTGGTTTCACTTTCTTAAAGAAAACACTCGTGACAAGAAGGTGAAAAGAAAGAATGTTCAAACCAAATATTAGCGACTTGAAGCTTAAAAGAAAAAAAAAGTTCATTGTTGTAAATTACATCCAGCACAGTAAATGAGCCGACAAAGATCATAATGAAATAAATATCTGAACTTACTATGAACCTTTGTTACTTAAGCAGATATTCGAAATGACCTCCGTTTACTTCAACACACTTGTAGAGACGATGAACAAGAGAGCATTGCAAAGAACGCATGTTTCCGCAGATACTGTCACACACGCCTAAGTAATGAACCATTTCATATTCTCTATTGTTGTTGGAGCTTCCTGATACAATATATCTTTCACTGCACTACAGAGAAAAAAGTCTAATGATGTCATGTCGGGCGATCGAGCCGGCCATATCAAAGGACCATCCCGTCCTATCCATCGAATTGGAAACTTTTCATTAACAACCTCTCTGCTCACATGTTGAAGTGTGCGGAGCAACCATCATGCTGGAACAAAATGACAGACTAGTTTCCAGTCCCACAACCTCCATAAATTTTCTCTGAAGATATTTGGTTTAGTAACGTGAAAACAATGTTTTTATCCATAATTTTACTTCTACTCTCCACTTCGGTAGAAAAATATAAATATTCCATTTAAAACAATATAGATACTAAAATAAATGCTAATAGACAACAACACACCACAAGAAAACATCAAAGAAATCATCCAAATCACAGACATCATAACAAAGCAAAACTATTTCACACACAACAAATACTACACCCAAACGGAAGGATTGCCAATGGCATCATCCATATCCAGCATACTAGCAGAGATATTTTTACACAATATAGAAGAAACATACGTACATACTCAACAATGACAACAACAAATACGCAGACAACATAATATACTGGCAGAGATACGTAGACGACATACTCATACTATACAAAGGAAACAAAAGACAAATACACAAACTACACCAATACATAAACAAATTACACCCAAAACTTCAGTATACTCTGCAACTTGAAAACAATAACTCCATAAATTTCCTAGACATCACCATAACAAAAGTTGACAACAAACACACCTTCAAAATATACAGAAAACCAACCACCACCACCACCACACATACACAACACATCTAATCACCCCACACAACACAAACATGCTGCATTCAGGACAATGGTACACAGATTACTCAACATACCCATGAGCCAACAACACTACAATGAAGAAGTGAACACAATCAAATACATAGCACAAGAAAATGGTTACAACCCAAACATAATAGACAACATCATAAGGAAAACAAAACAAAAACTCAACAAAACAAAACACAACACAAACACAAGAACAAGAAATACATCACACTAACATACGAAAACAAAAACACACACAAGATCGCATCCTCATTCAGAAAACAGAAATACAACATAGCACACAGAACAGAAAACACACTACAAAGACATCTCAACACACAAACAACACAAACAAATAAATAAAAACTCAAAGGCGTACATACAAACTCACATGCAATAGTTGCGACAGTTTCTACATTGGACAGACAGGCAGATAATTCCAAACTCGATACAAAGAACACATTAAAGCAATAACCAGAGGACACAATACATCTACATATGTCCGAACACATAACTAATGCTAACCACACATACAATAACATAAATACAGACATGGAAATCCTACACATACAACCCAAAAACCAAAAACTCAACACACTAGAACAATACCAAATATACAGACACACTAAAACACACCCTAATCAAATTCTCAACACACAGATCAATTTCAGAACACACACACACTATTTGACACAACTCTTCATCACACGAACGCACCCACACAACAGACAGCGAAGTTGAGATAGCGCCGAGACACAGAAGGCTCTGAGGATGGTGTCAAGTGGCACCGAAACAGCTGTAAGCAGCACATGCTTACATAATTAACACGAGAAAGATCGCCATTTAATCAATTATTTAAAAACAATACATTTTCTGTAGAGAAATTAGGTACATTGTGTATATATTCTCATTTTGTGAGTCCTAACGTGGGTACATTTCTATGCAAGTAGGTACTCCATAATTTGTTTCGATTCGAAAATATTTGAAGTCTTAAATTTAGATGAAACAACTTATATACTGGTATTTAGTAAATCACTGAATTGTGAAAATATAGACGTTTAATAAGTCTCAGAAAATTTCTTTCGTGCACAAAGAACAAGATATTTTTCCACATTCACAAACTTCTTCTCTTAGCTGATTTTCATTTCATTACAACTCACATGAGATGCATGGTTGTCGTCACGATTTAAATGAGTATGCAGATACTAAACACAATTAATGGTAAGTAGACACTGGATGCGGGATGACTTATCGTTGAATGTAAGTGCATTTTTTTTTCATTCAGACCATTGGCTGAACTGGTTTTAAACGTAAACAGAAGACGTCAACATGCTACTGTATCTCCGTACAGTCAGAAGGAAAAGAAAAATGATTTACTGTAGTACATACCTTGCAAGTTCAGTCCTCGTCATCATTGATGCAATTACCAGCGTTGCAGTAAACGATGATAATTTGTCGAAGCTGAATCGTCTTCGCCTATCGGTTAAACAGTTTTGTATCGAGAGAATTTCTGAAGAAAACTTCTAAAATGTGGATCACTCAATTTCTTTAGAGGAATATTTGTACTGAGCATCATGTTGCACGTGTCGTTAGACCCGCACAACTAAATGATGATGATGATGATGATGTAGATGATGATGTTTCCTCAGATTTCATTTCAACGCATTTCCTGTTCGATGTGCTTTTGCAATGTTTCTCTATAGCCTGAGTTGTTCTGGTTTTTATTTCAATTTCACGTACATTACACACGATATTGTCTTCGTTAATACATAAAATGTCACTCACATACTTCTTAATTGCATTTCGTATCTCTGAGCGAATTTAACGTTTTGCCATTATGAATGGATCAGCACAACATATTCAACGCGTACTAAATACTTGAGCAGGATAACACAACTGCACACAATGCAATGTTACTATGAACGGACCGGGGTTCCTTCGTTTTGTACGCTGCTGTATTCGCCAGGCACACAAAAGACGGACGGCGCGGCACGTGCCATATACTCCGATACGAAACGACTTCACTTTTCCTTAAGTCATTCCTCATACACTTTCTGACGATAAGTTTCAAACGCAATATTTCTATTAAAGACTGAGAAATACTTCAAGTTCGCTAAGTAATCTTTAGGTCTATGAGGTGTCAAGCGTTCTTTGGAAGCATTTGCATGTGGTTTCCATGGTAACTCCAATAACAGATGGTATAACTAGCATTTTCTGTAGTTTTAAAATATGCATAAGGCGAGGAAATAACTTATGAAGTAATTTTTATATGTTTGTCCTCAAATCAGTACTTGATATAATTACTGTATGTTATTCTACACCTTGTGTAATTTGGTTAGTTACGCAGTTAATGAACAAAATTTAAACCTGAACACCGGTGTAATCTAAAGTGGTTAGGAGTTTCTTCAAACTTCAGTGCTCCCCGTCGTGTAGCTGGTTTCTGGAAGTGACGTGTGCTTAACAACGCAACCTAAGAACCACACTTAGCTATGTAGATATACACAGCAGTAAGGAGAACGATAACACGAACCGCAGTACACGAGTGACAATTAATTTAGAATATGATATGGCGATGAAAGAGTATTTAACGAACAGCGATTGATTGTACTGCATTCACATTTATATATATAATTTGAACTGGTAATGGAAATTACGGGAAAACGGCTGAACGGATTTTAATAAGTGACCCCTCATTTTCATGCCTGGCATCCAAAG
Source organism: Periplaneta americana (assembly GCA_025594305.2). Classification (NCBI taxonomy): domain Eukaryota; kingdom Metazoa; phylum Arthropoda; class Insecta; order Blattodea; family Blattidae; genus Periplaneta; species Periplaneta americana. The sequence continues at coordinate 3,053,375 of JAJSOF020000039.1, forward strand.
TTTTTCGGAAAAGTAGTAGTTTTCAGTGAAATGTCAATTTTCCTACAGAATTTTCCTATTTTCCAAAATCCATCTGTTGTCAGTTTTGAGAACTAATTTTTATTGAATCACGGCCAACTTGATTGAATTTCAGAACAAAACACACACTACAATAAACAATAGGCTATTACACGAAGGCCATGACCTGCAGGATTGCCGACATATTTAGAGCTCAATTCAATTTGTTATTAAAAACTGATTCTGCAGTGTATAATAATTTTCTGAGTAGAGCTGTGTATTGGATATTCAAATCTACGAAACTTGAGGTGGTTTGATGGCATTATTACAACTAGAAATTAAATATTATTATAGTTAATATCATGATGCGTCTATTCTTCATTAATTGTACATAACATTGATGCTATTTTGATGACATCAAAGTGAAACGTTTTGAGGTTATGTAAGCAAATGTTGAGAATATCTTAATTTAGATCTTCATTTCTATAATTTACTGAGTGACTGCTATATATTACAATTACAAAACTTAAGTAAGATAATAATATTGTTATTAAAAATCAAATATTTTTATACTTATTAAACTAATGGGGTTGGGTCTTTTTCATATACTTAATGGCGGTGTAGTGTAGATATTGATATGTGTCATTGTCTTCAGTATTGGCTCGAGAGAGCGCAAAAATTACAGTTCCTAAGGAAAGATCAAAAGGTATTACTTACTGATAAAATAAGAGGCCTAGTAAATTTTGTAGTCTCCAGATCATTTCAGCAAGATCTCTTAGTAGGATAAAATGATTTTACTCTCTACATTTCAAGTTCTACATGCAGCATCTATACGAAAATGCTATTATTCGAAAGCTTAGCAAACCTGACATTTTTTAACTTTTGCCTACAATCCACAATGACCTGAAATAGCTACTGCTATCGTCCTGACATTGATACTTGCGTTTTTGCGTTGAAACTCAAGAACTGAAGTTGGATAGGTTCAAGAAAAAGTATTTGGCCTAAAAAATCCATTCAGAGGGAGTATGTTTCATTATTATGAAGCAAATAACTATCAAAAAGACAAGTATTCTTCATTGAAAATAAATCTGAAAAATTTCTATTTGAACGTGTAACGAACTTAGTTTGCAGCAGCATTTGCTGCACAAGCTATTAGTCTATATATATATATATATATATTATATAATTTGAACTGGTAATGGAAATTACGGGAAAACGACTGAACGGATTTTAATAAATAACCCTCATTTTGAAGCTTGTAACTCAAAGTTTTTCAGAAAAATAGTTTTCAGTGGAATGTCAATTTTCCTACATCATTTTCCTATTTTCCAATATCCAACTTTCGTCAGTTTTGAGAACTAATTAATTGCATTTCAGAATAAAATAAAACACACACTACAATAAACAATAGACTTTTACACGAAGGCCATGACCTACAGGTTTGCTGTCACATTTAGAGCTCAAATTCAATTATTGGTTATTAAAAATTTCAAGACTTGCTAAAAAAATTACAGGTCTGATTCTGCGGTGTATTGGATATTAAAATCTACAAAACTTGAGGTGGTTTGATGACATTATTACCATTAGAAATGAAATATTATTATAGTTAATGTCATGATGTGATTTATTTTTCATATATTATAGATATTAATGCTATGGTATGAAAGAGAAACGTTTTGGGGTTATATGAGTAGATGTAGAGAATATCTCAAATTAGATCTCCATTTCTAAAATTTACAGAGTGGCGGCTATATAGTATATAACTACAAAACGTGCGTAACATAAGAATATTGTTATTAAAAATCAAATATTTTTATTATTCAAGTGGAGTTGGGTTTTTTTATATACTTAATGGCGGTGTGATGTAGATATTTATATGCGTCATTCTTTCAGTATTGGCTCGAGAGAGGACAAAAATTATAGTTCTTAAGGAAAGACCAAAATATATTACTTAAGGCTGGTTCACAATAAACCGGGTACGGAAACGAGAACGAGAACTGAAGTAATTTTAAAATAAATGTATTTAAATGTGAGCATTCACAATAGTTAATTGTAAATGCCTCACATTTAAATACATTTATTTTAACAATATTTCCGTCCTCGTTTTCGTTGTCGTTTCCGTTCACCGTTTATTGTGAATCAGTCTTTACTGATAAAATAAAAGGCCTAGAAAATTTTGTACTCTCCCGATCATTTAAGCAAGATTTCTTAGCAGGATAAAATGATTTTACCCTCTATAATTCAAGCCCTACCTGCAGCAGCTATACCAAGATGCTATGTCTATTGTTCGAAAGCATAGCAAACCTGACATTTTTTTAACTTTCACCTACAATCCACATTGACCTGAAATAGCTATTGATTTACTTCCACATGAAAAACCCAATAATCGTCCTGACATTGTTACTTGGGTTTTCGCGTTGAAACTTAAAAAACTGAAGGTGGATAGAGTCAAGAAAAATTATTTGGCATAAAAAACATTCAGAAGGAGTATGTTTCATTATTATGGAAGCAAATAACTTTCAAAATGTCAGGTATTCTTCATTGACAATAAATCTGAAAAAAAATTTATTTGAACGTCCAATGAACTTAGTTTGCAGCATTTGCTGCACAAGCCACCATTATCAACAGTAATCTCACTAGACGTTTTGATTTATCTAGAGAAAATCAAAACTCGAGTGGGATTTAATTGACTATTACACGATTAGAAGAAAGTATATACAGATTAGAAGTAACGAAGTACTCCAATACAATAAAATATTAATTGACTTACGAAAATACAACTGTCTTCAAATGTATTATTGTACCATCTCAACATTACAAATATTACGCTAGATGCATGCTAGATGGCAGTAGTGAGCAATGCCTTCTCGTTGAGAAGTTCTCGATCTATTATACACGATGGCAATGTTACTAGTCACGAAGGCTTTGTTGATTAAGTTTCATTTTTATTAAAATGCAACATTTCACTTCAAGCATCCGAATCCCAGTAATCAACGTCACTTGACAGATGATTTTCAATAAATCTTAGTATTAAACAATCTCTGATACGTGACTATCCATAATATCATATAGCAGAAGCTATAATAACATAACCTTTAATTAACGACTAACATAAAAAATAAACATGAATAATTTTAAAAGGAATAATTATTGAATGTACAATTTTCAAATTTGAATGTGGTTGGTGGTTCAATTGATGTTATATTGGACGTGTTATTTAGAAAAGTTTTAATTAACGACTTTCATGACATAAAAAATAAACATGATTTAGGCTTATTCAGATAATTTTTAAAAGGAATAATTATTGAATGTACAATTTTCAAATTTGAATGTGGTTGGTGGTTCAATTGATGTTATATTGGACGTGTGCGTAATAGAAGTGGAACTCGTTGATTTAGGCCTACATGGTGTATTCAACTTATTCAGGATTTCCGAATTGTGGTCTTCATTTATTTGTAAATCGGATTTCAGAAGATGCATAGGTATGACCAGCGATCTTTATTAATTCTTGTTCTTGAATGCCAATGCGAGTCATATTTGAAACTGTTTTGCATCGACTGGAGTGGTTTATTATATTTTTTACGTCCAGACCAGCGCAGTTTCAAATGTTGGCAAACAAAGAAACAAATCTAGGGACGCGATAAAATTAAACAAATGCCAGGGACGCGATAACATTGAACAAATGCTAGGGACGCGATAAAATTGTGCGACAAGCAGCCATGATTGGTTGAAATACGTCCTTTCGTACAGTTTTATTGGTCAAAAGTAGTATGACGTAGTAAGAGTGTAATAGTCCATATAATCGCAACGTGTAGAACCAATGTTTTAGAAAGCACGACATGGCATTAGTATTATGTTAATTTAACTTCCTGTATGTAACGTTTTAATGATACTATATTGTACCTTCGATCCGAGTGATGTAGGGGTAAAACGCTGTCCTCTAGAACTAAAGGTTGCGGGTTGAAGCTCGGCTGGGGTCTATGGAATTTCAGGACGCAAAAATCCAGAGCGCAAGTCCTTAGGGAGGGATTTTAAGCAGTGTGTTCCATGTCAGGGTTTTCCAGCTCGTTAATGACCTCCAAGTGTAAATTAGAGCTTCTGGATTAAATTTTTCTTCTCTCGCATCCTAGTAATACCTGATTTGCATATTAGGTGTCGTTTGAGGCTATGAACTTCCAAATTATCCCTCTGCCTCCTTTCGTAAAATAAGTGTACCTAATTAAATTTCTTGTAGTTATTAAAACCTCCGCTAGAGGGTACCGATGTTCCAGAAGAATGGTTCAATGACTGAATGAATAAATGAATTAATTTTGTACCCGTGACATACATAAAAGCGAGTAACATTTTAAAGTATTCCTGCACTTCATTAGTATTTACGTTACATTACGTTTGATCTTGTTGCTGGCAATCCTATCTCTAAAATCTGGGAGAGAGAGGGCGTTACTATCATGGCAAGGAATTCGGTTGCCTCCCCAAATGACCCATATGTAATTCGCAGAGTCGGACATAAGCGCAAAAAATGCGCATTTGGGCTGAAGTGCACTTCAAAATTCGCGGTTATGGGCTGATAATTTCCCTGCGAATAGTGTTGAAATGAAATGTGGCAACATAGGCAAAATCAAATGAAAGTATTATGAATTTTCAATATCAGGCGTTTCAGTGTTTTACACATCAACATACAGTAGCGTGCAAATTAATCCGAACAACGTAATTACTTAAGCAAAAACACTCAAACGGGATAAAAAAAATTTTACAGGATCTAAGACATACCTCAGTAATCTATGTGGCCTCCTTGTTCCTAATAAGAGCTCTGAGACGATTTGGCATGGATTCCACTAATTTCCCACAAATATTCTTCATTTCTTCATCGCGAAACCGTATACCAATGAGGGCAGAAATCATCTTCTCCTTTGTAGAACAATACATTTTTGCATTCTTCTTCTGCAAAAGATTGACCATTTAAGTTCTCAATGGGGTTGATGTCGAAATATTCAGTTGCCTGGCCAGGGGAGTACCTGAATATTCTTCTTGTTGAAGAATTCTGTAGTTTTCGAGACGTATGGCATGGTGCCAGGTCTTGTTGGAACACACCTCTGCCATCCGGAAATGATTTTTGCAGCTGGGGTACGATTCTGGTTTCAATAAGTGAATATATTTGTCAGAATTCATCATTCCCTTGATAGGTATTAGTGCTCCAGGCCCTTCATGTGTAAAACAACCCCTAAACATTACTTTAGGGGGTATTTGGATGATTGTTGGAGATGAGCTGCTGTTACTTTTCCGGATCCTTTCCGTACGTAAAAACACGGTGACCGTGGACCTCGAAATGAAATGAGACTCATCGGAAAAAGTACATTCTTCCAGTCATACACTGTCCAGTGTTGATGTAATTTTTTAATCACATTAAGCGTTTTTGCAACAGGGTTAGCAATTTGCTTCTTAATAGGCTTACGAGCCCTTCGTCCAGCTTCAAAAGCCTACGCCGCACTGTTGTGACGTGAATATTCGCCCCAGTGGTAAATTAACTCGCGGGTTAAGTCAACAGCAGTTAGTCTAGGATTTAATTTACTTTTCCTGACAATTAAACGATCATCTGCAGGTGAAGTCTTCCTTTTTCGGCCAAGTTTCCTTTTTTCTGGGGTAAAATTTGATGGATCCAGTCTCCTGTATCGTTTTATGATCGAATTAACAGTAGCCAAACCGATGTGACATTCTGCAGCAATTTGCCTCTATGTCATAGAAGAATGCTCTGCTAATGTTATAATTTAGACCGTTTTCGTGGAGTTGTATCCATTTGTAAGACGACAGAATGTACACAGGATTGTAGTGTATTAAGTCTTCAACACAACTGAAATGCTTATATTATAAAAAAATAATGACAGACCTTCAACAATGGAATTACACCTTGTACTACAGATGTCAATTAAAGCAATGAGCAGCTGTGAGGCCAACAATGACAGAAAATGTAAAAATATGTCGTGTTCGGATTAATTTGCACGCTACTGTATAGGGGCGTAGAACAACAGTGTGTTAGTTGCAGTCCTTCCAAGGTCTTATTTGTATTCTAAGGATTAACATTGTCGAATGGTGTAGTGTTCCGAAGATGAATTTTACAGTCACTAAAACAAACAAGGACATTGGCTCTTTAAATTGTATGAGGATTTAAGTTTAGACATGAGGTTAAAACTTAAAAGATAGCCTACACAATTTTGTTATAATTAAACTAACGGTGTTGAGCGTAGTCAGCACGGGCTGTAACGATCGTAGGAATGTGAAATCTCGTAGATATGATAATTAATCAATGCGCTCATCAATTATGCAAAAAATAGTTCCAAGTTTCGCCACCAGGTGTAAATACCTAATTCAGCCGTTTCCTCAAATTTTTGCATAACTTTCTTCAGTCCATTAATTGACATGGGACCTCTTCTCAACTGTTTCTTTCGACGATATCCCCTTGATGCAGCGTTTCTATTGTTGTCATTCTGGTAAAACAACTTCGGAACAGATGCATTACAGGACCCACCTAAATATAAAAATATGGAAAGCCACAAAAAAGGTCAATTAAATTATCGATATATATTGTTTTCATTATGTTTCCAACCAATCAATATTGTTGTAAATTAGTTTGATCATAATCATGGCGGCAATTTGAATGCTATAGTTAAATATAAAACAGAAGTGGATCGAATTCTCCCTCTTGATTTAAAATGTAGGCCTCGAAATGGAAATTATGGTATTATAAAAAAGTTGTAAACTTTTTAGTAGTTTTATCCATGAATAAAGACATGTAGACTATGTTTATGGTTTTTATTTGAATGTGGTTTACTTAGGAGTGAACTGTTTTGCGAAACATGCAATCCTGGGATGAGACTGAAGAAATTTAAAAGTAAACGAGGTGAACTCTTGTGGAGATGTCATTGGAAATTACAAGGTATTGAATGATAGACACAGGAACACCGTATCGTAGCACTTTGTGAAATCACTCTGCATAACGGAGAAGATGAAACGGAACATCTCCAGTAGGTCCATGGTAAAATGCTAATTTTACACCAATTTTAAATTTTAATTCTTTGGTCCAGAGAAAATATTAGTAAAAATGTGTTTTTGTGAAAGACTAGTATTTTCCTGGACCAAAAATGCATATAAATGGAGTAGAATTAGTATTTTATAATATATTATAAAGGTGACTAATATGAGCTTAATTTAATTGTTGTTGGTTTTATTCAATTATACATGTTTATAGTACTATGTACTTAGTTTTTTTAAGATGGCATAAATGATATAATAATCGAAAATATACAATATATAATCGATACTAAGGAATAATCACGGGTGGGTCCTATAACGCATCTGTTCCACAACTTCACTAGCATTGCCCGGTCTCTCTTCTCAATAGCCATTGCATTTCACAAGGAAAAGTTCAACCTTCTAAATCTTCAAGGAACATTCACTTCACTAACGGAATCAACACGAGTTACCAAGCAACAGGGAACTGACACAATGCAATGCAACCGGAAGAACATACTGACGTCAGAGTTACAGACAATTACATGTTTTGACTGCTTACAGCGCCATAGTTACAGCTTGATCGTGTGTGTTTGTTTTCTGTTTTCTTGTATCCACGGTGTTTGTTTTCTGTTTTCTTGTATCTACGTGTCTTGAGTGATGCAGGCGTTCTAAACAGCGCTGTTCTTCTGAAATGCGTTATGATGGAACACAATGACGGACACTGGAAAGTTTTCTTTTCTCAATCGTACAATCAGGGACTGGAATGCTTTACCTGCAGACTTACTAAAGGCTTTACCAACAACCAAAAATGTATTTAAAAATAGGCTTAAGGGCCTTGCTAATAGACGGTAATTATACACAGTATTTAAAGGGTGTAAATGATATGTTGTTATTGAAGTGTTGTATCAGTGAAGAATTATGTTGTGTCAGTGAAGTGTGTTGTATCAGTGAAGAATTATGTTGTGTCAGTGAAGTGTGTTGTATCAGTGAAGAAGTATGTCGTGTCAGTGAAGTGTGCTGTGTAAGTGAAACGTGTTCCTGTCAGTTTATAGTGGCAGTGCAAAGAATTTGAACAGTGAAATGTTTTTGAAGTGTTAGTGAAATCAGGATAGAATCAGTGAAATGTGTCGTAGTTCCAGTGCAGTGAGTGAGTTAACAGCGAAATGAGTGTAATGTTGAAAGGTACTTGTGCAGATATGAACATATCATACTCGTGGGTTTTAGTTCGATCTTAGTTTTAAGATACAAATTAGATTTATTTCAAATGTTATTTTAAGTGATCGTTTCATTTAATTTAGTATATTCCCTGTTGTTGTTGTTGTTGTTATTATTAATTATTTTTAGTATTAATTATTACTATTATTATTATTAATTGTATTTTTAATTAATAAGTTTATTATTGTCATTATTGAGTGTAATTAGTTACCACTGCCACCGGGTATATACCCACTGCATTGTGAATAAGTACATACATAACCCATATCCTTACATAAGGAACGATTGACCAAAAATTACGTTTTTTCCGATGTACTTATAAATGTATTATCTTTATATCAGGCAAGCTACTGAATTTCAGAGTTGAATAAATGCGCGACCGTCAACGTCCCCTTTGAAAGCGATATTCCTTCATTAGACAACGCTGCAATCTTGCGATTCGCGGGAGCTGTGAAGCCGCTGAATGTCACTTGCAGATTTGCCCCGGAGAAAGGTTTCGCGTTCTACGTAAGGCATTTGAATTCTCTGGTTAAAACCATTACCTATTCTTGTCATTTAATTCCATTGCATATTTAATAGTAGAGTTCGTGTCTAAAATCTTTTGAGCCAAGCTATTACACACTTTATGAAGATTCTGGTCAGTGACAGAGAATATAACATTTATTCCGAATATAAAGCACTGTAATTCTGTTTTCACATGAAAGAGTTTCTTGACATAACATCTGTTACGAACAGAGTTCGGGGGAAATATATTCGGATAAGGAAACCACTGTGGAAGCAGTGCATAATTTCCGACAGAAGAACGTTAGGCCTATGTTGAAATAGGTGAGTTAATCATCTCTGTAGGCCTTGAGGAGAGAATTGTAGGAATATTTCCGAATGATATAGGCCTAACATTTTCCCTTGAAAGGATTGTCGAAAAGATTTCGTATGAAAACCACGTGTACTGTATACAAAAAGGTATTCACACACACACACACATACAGGGTGTTTAAAAAATAGAGGGCATAATTTCAGGTATGTATTCCTCACATGTAGACAATACAAAAAGTTCATTACAACATGTGTCCGAAAATCCTTGCTTTCCGAGTTATGGCCCTCAAAATAGTGATATTCACCGGAACGTTTTTCTTCCCGCAGATAGGTGCCGTGAGGACACTCTAATAGTTGATTCCGAGGCGAAGAGTACACTGAGTGTTGTGTTTGGCGTTGTACTTGAGACATGTACTGAAATCAGGAGCTGGCAGAAGTGCACTTCATGTACGGTAAGGCGGACGGCAATGCTGCGCTGGCTCGTCGTTTGTACCAGAAGAGGTGCCCTAATCGATGGATAGGTAGAGGTGTCCCAATTGCTTGGCCTCCACGCTCACCTGATTTCAACCCTATTGATTTCTACTTGTGGGGCCATTTAAAATCATTATTGTATTCGTCTTCGGTGCCTGACATGGAATCCTTTGGGAATCGAATTGTGGCAGGTTGTGAGGAAATACGCAATACTCCTGGAATTTGGGATCGTGTCCGCAGGGCCATGAGACATCGATGTGAGGTCTGTATTCAATCAGGAGGTGGACATTTTAGCAGGAAGTGGACATTTTGAACATCTGTTGTAAAGACAACTACCTGCGGGAAGAAAAACGTTCCGGTGAATATTACTGTTTTGAAGGCCATAACTCGGAAACCAAGCATTTCCGGACACCTGTTGTAATGAACGTTTCGTACTGTCTACATATGGGGAATACATACCTGAAATTATGCCCTCTATTTTTAAACACCCTGTATATATGGGCCGGATTTTTATGTAATATCAAGGTGTGAAATATGTACATATTTATATAAGAAAAATAAGCTGAATATGTACCAAAACATGTAAAATCATGAACATATTTAATACCAATATCTGGCAGGTATAGGATAGGTAAGACTCTCTAGTTGTGATTTCAGAGAGCGCCCGACTTTTTACCGCACACTTGACACATTAATATATTTTCCATCTGTAGTGAAAGCTTCGTTCATCGCAATCCATGATTTTATTTTTGTCGTTAGGATTGAAGATACAGGGGCCATTTTAGTTAGTTAAAAGTAGTAGATAAACTCACTTGCACTTTATACTGTAAGTACTAAAACTAGAGAACTGAGTGAAATGAATGACACAACAGTACTGCAAGCACTGTTTCGCTTTACTGGATTAGGAGAAAATAAGAGATGTGGGACACATTCATTTTAGCTGCTCCATATAAGAAACAAAGTACCTACTAGAACCTCAAACTATAGGCATTTGCAAACTGTCTCATTCAGAAGGGTAGGATTATTCCAGCCGAGAACCATACTTTCTAATTTCTCGGAAAATCCCATTTCCGTATAGGTCTACTAAATTTAAAGTAAAGAGGTCAAGCAATAACCCGAAAAGCTATTTATTTTAATCTTTCAACATCTTTCCAGTTTGTTCCTTTACTTCAGCATCTTTTCAAAAGTCGGCAACTTTATTATGGCTCATGTCAGACTTGACACGGGTTTTCCTTGGAAGGATTAGGAAGAGGGTGGGTAAGGTTGCAAATTGCATGGGAACGGCTTGTTAAGACGTGTGCAGAACAATTATACTTCGAGACAAATCATGTCCTCCTCGTCCCACTCCACCGCAGGAAGGCAACGCTACTTTCTGAGTGATTTTACAATAGTATAAGAAAGTTTGCCTTTTGTTCACTCATATTTACAGAGGGTGGTATGGGGTGAGTACCACTATTATTTCCTGGAACTAAGAATGCTATGTTTCGTCCCGAAATATATCCTTTCTTGGGTAGGTAAAAAGGCCTTTCAAATCTGTGCATTTCAAACTGTAAACTTACCCAACAGGAAGTTTTTTTCCCCCTTTTAGAGAAGTAAAAACGAATAAAACCCTAAATATGTAGATTTATGTAATACCAAGCCATGTGGGGCAAATATGTAGAAATATGTAGTATCAAATTTTAATATATTAATGGTAATTACAAGATTCGTAAAGATTTGTTATTTATATACGGTTAGGTGGAAAGGAATATAATATGTAATTACATAAAAATCCGGTCCCTACATATATAGTTAAATACTTTCTTGTATTAATGCAATGAACGTATTGTCAGTGTCGTATAACATAACGAAACCATCACGGAGTTGTCAGGAAACAACGCGTAAGACAGAACTATTAGAAAATCGAACACCTCCCCTCGATCAGCCCCTGTACCAGTCCACGATTTTAAAGCTGAAAATACTGTATTGGCATAGCGGACATTGAAAGAATTACCCCTGAATAACCGGAAAGCCTGCGGTAAGGTCACGGATGACATTCTGCTGCAATAAAGTCCTATCCTACATTCACTGTGAATATTAACTTACTGTTCGTTCACTCCAGCGAAGGTATTGCACCAGATCTGAAAAAACAAGAAGCAAAATGTGAGACATTCTGATTTGGTTTACAAAATGATAATCTCGGGCACACAATAAGAGTGGAAGCGAAACAATATGCTTCAAAGCACTAAATTTGCAACAGTGGAGTGAAATATATTTATGAACAAAGTAAATATCATTACATACTAGCCGTACCCGTGCGCTCCGCTGCACCCGTTAGAAATAAATATAAAGTAATTACATAATTAAAATAGGACATTTGATCCAGGGAACATTCGTGTTTGATAGAAGGATAAATCGTTTAATATGTTACTTAATTTAAATTGTATTTAAAATATTAAAATGCGATCATTTTGATCCAGAGACCACTCATTTGGTGCAATGACAATTCCTTTAACATGTTTCTTAATTGTTATTACCAATTACTTTTGGAAAAGCGAAAATTAACAGAAAAATTTTGACTACAGATTTATTATTATATTATATTATATTATATTATATTATATTATATTATATTATATTATATTATATTATATTATATTATATTATATTATATTATATTGTATTATATTATATTATGTAAAAAGTGTGTTGATAACGGATGTACTCGAATTAGAAAGTTTTTAATGTGTTGTGGGAGCTCTTGAATCTCAGGAGGAACAGCTTTTACAACAGCGCAACATAATCTGCTTGGCTCATTACCCAATTTTTTTGCATTGCATTTATTGCATATGTATTTTATGTATTTTAACACGATTCAATTGAGCATAGTTAAAATTTGAATTATAAAATAATGGATTGCTAAGCTAACGTACTATTACTGTATACTAAATCAATACACTCTCATTGTTCGTTAATTATCTGAGATAAAAATGAATATCTTCATAAACATTATTTTAAGAAATACAGGAAATGAATATACACAATAACCTATAAAAGTTTTCTGTGCATAAGAAGCTATTTTAATCTTACCTGTCCTCAATTCACTCACAAGTTACTGTAATAACATTATAGCATTATGTCCATCCAGAAAACTACACTTTCAATGATGAAATAATAATTAATTATACAAATCGGTTAATTTAGCTTCCTATATTACTTCATACAAAAACAGAAACATTGTCTGTAGGCTATGTTTCATAGCTTTCGATTGTTGTGTCCAAGGCCCCTTATCCCCTTATAGACGAAGTCATTTGTTTTTTTATTTCAATACACTGCCATAGATGGCAGTTATTCTAATTTTAAAACTCATTTATCTCATTAAATATCAGTCCTATCAAAATGTTTCAAAGTATAAAACTTATCAGAAATAATTTTTAAAGAAACCTCTGTTATATAACATTTTCATAAAAATCAATAATAAGCGAGATATTTCGATTTATTTAATTCAGGCCCTCTTATAACCCCCATTTTTAATAAGGTATTAGGAATGCCATATAACCTAAAATCAAAGTTGCAACGAACTTAATTTATATTCCAATTATCATTGAAATCCGTTCAGCCATTATCGCGTGAAAAGGTAACATACAGACAGACAGACATACAAACAAAAATAAAAAAAAATAAAAAAATATTTTCGGTTTCCGGATGGTTAATTATACATGTTAATACCAATTATTTTTAGAAAATCGAAAATTACCAGAAAAATTTTGGCTACAGATTTATTATTAATATAGATTATTCCAGAAATTGCTAGAAAAAGTTTCGACTTTGGTTGATGGGAATTGTGCACTGCACAAATTCTCTAATTTATAGATTTTTGTGCAGGAAAGAAGATTATAAATGTGATTAATTTATTGTAGGAATAGTATAAATAATAATAATAATAATAATAATAATAATAATAAAACTTATATAAATAGCAACTATATGCAAAACTAGAAAACGTAATCAAATGCGTATGTTAATCCTTAAATTGGCAAAGTATCCTATAGGATGCAACAAGTTAATACGCTATATACTACAATTTTAATGGAAAAATATAAAAAAATTGTAGGAAAATTAAAATTTCAGGATACTATAATATTGTACAGAATATCTACAATCCTACCATTCCATATTACCTCCAAAAGTACCAGCTAAAAGAGCTTGAAGTAATCGGACTTCTGGCTGGAGCAAGAGGTACCGCTACTCTCTTCATGAAAGATGTGTTTAAGAGGCTTGGAATACCTACATCTATTATTCCGATTGTGACCTTAGCTGCATTGAAAGGATCACCTATATTCGAAATGAAACCTAGTTCATTAGCATTCTTTACTTTTTTGTAACACTTGGCTCTCTAAAACTAGGTATATTTCCACCAATCACAAAATAGTAATATACGTTACAAGAGCGGTATGTTGACGTTTTCATGGTCGAGGAAAAGATTGAAAAATCGAAACGTAGTTGAGCTTTTTTAATTTCCGAGAACATGAAAACAAACATGCCGCTCGTGTATCGTACATTATTTTGTGCGAAGATCGTTTATTACATACCTGAAAGACGAATTTCTAATTAGTTGCAATGAAATCTCCATGTTGTTTTCTGTTTAATGACGTCAACTTCGGAACACCAAAATATCTTCCTTCAACATTGTTGCTATAAAATATTTTCTGTGTTTACTATACTCCAGCAGGCCGTGATATACGTCTGTCTTTTTCCCCAGTCTATAAATGCGAACTTAAAACAAACGGTAAAGTTATGTAATGATTTATTCTTCATTTTAATATTTTAACAATATTATTTAATAACATATTGCAGTAATAACATCGGCACCTGGAATCTTGTTGATTTTTCACGGCTTCCTTAATGTTACTTGTATCAGGAATGCAATAAGTTTCGTGGAGTAGTAGACTTTACTTAATTTTTGAAAATATTTAAAAACAATAATTAACATTGCAATTTAGGTGAAATTGCAGTGGTAAGTTTCCAATTTATAATTATTACTATGTTAAACGTCTCTAAAAATAATATGTTAAAAGCCTAAAGCAGTAAAATGAATGTCGCGCTTAAGCGGTAAGAAGAGGGAAATTGTTATGTGTGTTACGTTGGGAATACTGAATGTGGTATTTCACACTTACCGCGTATTGGTTCTGTGCGGAAAACAAGCAATACGCACGATCTCGCACAAAAGTATTTGCAGCTATGTACTAGTAGGAGTTTCATTGTCAAAACAAAATTAATGGTTCCCTGAACTTGTAAAATTTAAATTGTTAAGTACTCTTTGTCCCTTGTGGCAACTCACGAATAGTGAGAAGATTTGAAAATTCTAAATATGGACATTGCAATAGTTGTTTTCTTTACAGTCCGACAAAGTTTAATAAACTAGTGTGAGAAATTAAGTTTTGCCAATTTAAGGGTTAACTATAATTTCAACCATTTCTGTACTGGTACTTTATAAATCTATATATAATTTGAACTGGTAATGGAAATTACGAAAACGGCTGAACGGATTTTAATAAATGACCCCTCATTTTGAAGCTTGGAGCCCAAAGTTTTCGAAAAGTAGTTTTTCAGTGAAATGTCAATTTTCCTACATCATTTTCCTTTTTTCCAAAATCCATCTTTCGTCAGTTTTGAGAACTAAATTAATTGTATTCAATAACTCGATTGAATTTCAGAACAAAACACACACTACAATAAACAATAGGCTATTACACGAAGGCCATGACCTGCAGGATTGCCGACATATTTAGAGCTCAATTCAATTTGTTTTTAAAAACTGATTCTGCAGTGTATAATTTTCTGAGTACAGCTGTGTATTGGATATTCAAATCTACGAAACTTGAGGTGGTTTCATGACATTATTACCATTAGAAATGAAATATTATTGTAGTTAATATCATGATGCATCTATTTTTCATTAATTGTACATAATATTGATGCTATATTGATGACATGAAAGTGAAACGTTTTGTGGTCATGTAAGTAAATGTAGAGAATATCTTAATTTAGATCTTTATTTCTATAATTTACTGAGTGGCTACTATATATAACTACAAAACTTAAGATAATAATATTGTTATTAAAAATCAAATATTTTTATACTTATTAACCCAGTGGGGTTGGTCTTTTCATATAAATGGCGGTGTAGTGTAGATATTGATATGTTCATTGTCTTCAGTATCGGCTCGAGAGAGCGTAAAAATTACAGTTCCTAAGGAAAGATCAAAAGGTATTACCAACTGATAAAATAAGGGGCCTAGAAAATTTTGTAGTCTCCAGATCATTTCAGCAAGATCTCTTAGTAGGATAAAATGATTTTACGCTCTATATTTCAAGTTATACATGCATCAGCTGTACGAAAATGCTATTGTTCCAAAGCTTTTTCAAACCTGACTTTTTAACTTTTTGCCTACAATCCACAATGACCTGAAATAGCTACGCTATCGTCCTGACTTTGATACTTGCGTTTTCGCGTTGAAACTCAAAAATTTAAGTTGATAGGTTCAAGAGAAAGTATTTGGCCTAAAAATCCATTCAGAGGGAGTATGTTTCATTATTATGGAAGCAAATAACTATCAAAAAGACAAGTATTCTTCATTGAAAATAAATCTTAAAAATTTGTATTTGAACGTGTAACGAACTTAGTTTGCAGCAGCATTTGCTGCACAAGCTACTAGTAATTTATAAATTTAACTTCTTTCAGATATTTATGTCATATAAAATATTTGATTTTGTACGAAAGAAATAAACTGATCGTCTTGGTGACGAAGTTTCTGCCAAAATGATTTAAGCTATCGTTTAAACTGAATTTTATCTGATTCAGATATCGTGAGTTTAAAGGAAACATTTTTAAATCTCACTGCTTTCCTATGAACTTAGCAACTTTCTACAGTATTCCCACGATATGATTCCTCAATTTTAATATCAAATTGTAGTTTTTATTATGTTACATCTAATTTATTCAGCTCGTAGAACAGATAGACCCTTCTTATTACAACACATCCCGTACAACTTGTTGGGCTGCGTGATTACAATTGCTGGAACACAGAACCGTGTTGTACCAAAGCGAAATGCTCATCGTTGCAAAACGTCTGCTATATTTTATATCCTTTCGGCTGCCTGCTATTCGCAGCGTTCCTTTTGTGCGAAATGGCGCCTAGGATTCTCGGGGGATTGTTAACACAATTTACTCAATTCGCATGGAAAGGCGGAAAGAGTTTTCTGGTGAGAGGGTATAAAGAGCAAGTCGTGCGGGATTTGTCGCCCACACAAGCTCCCGTGTCATTTTTAACCGCTATGAAGTTAACGCAACCAACTTTTGTATTGTGTGTAACGGCAGATTTTTCATACTTATAATTTTTGAAGTCGCGATTCCCGTAAAGAAGAATGGATAGTTTTGACAGAATACTGATGCAGAACTAATAGGCCTATGGTATGAAAATTATCTTGACTATAAACGGGAATGAACACTGTTGGCTTTCAGTTGATGTTTTAAGTCTATTATACGGCCAAATAACTGACACATTCCGGAGCCTATAATTGAGACAGGGTAAAGAAAAACTCCCTAAATCCAATAAACAAAATTTTACAGGAGACAGAAAAAACTTATTATTTCTCTCACTAACTTGAAATATAATACATTTATCTATTAATATTGTGTAAAATAAAATTCTTTATTCAATATGATAGATTCAATATGAAAAACGTATCAGATTACCAGGGAACAATTGGCATTCATACAGTCCTCTCTGTAGATTTAAAACTCAAAAAAGTTTCATACAGAAAATCAATATCCCGAAATTAAAAGAAAACTTAAAAATTAAACCAAACCCTTTAACTTTTTAAATACTAGCCGTACCCGTGCGCTCCGCTGCACCCGTTAGAAATAAATATGAAGTAATTACATAATTAAAATAGGACATTTGATCCAGGGAACATTCGTGTTTGATATAAGGATAAATCGTTTATTATGTTACTTAACTTAAATTGTATTTGCATAATTAAAATTCGATCATTTTCATCCAGAGACCACTCATTTGGTCATAAATATTATTTTAGGAAATACAGGAAACAATGTACAGAATAGCCTATCAAGTTTTCTGTGTATAAGAAGCTGTTTTAATCTTACCTGTCCTCGATTCACTCAGAAGTTACTGTAATAACATTATAGCATTATGTCCATCCAGAGAAACTACGCTTTCCAATGGTGAATTAATAATTAATTATACAAATCGGTTAATTTAGCTTCCGATATTACTTCATACAAACACAAAAACCATTATCTGTAGGCTATCTTTCATAGCTTTCGATTGTTGCTCTCAAGGCCCCTTATAGACGAAGTCATTTGTTTTTAATTCATGACACGGCTTTAGATGGCAGTTATTTTAATTTTAAAATTCATTTATCTCATTAAATATCAGTCCTATTAAATTTTTCAAGTAATAAAACTTATCGGAAATTATGTTTAAAGAGACTTTTGTCATGTAACATTTCACACAAAAATCAATAATAAGCGAGATATTTCGATTTATTTAATTCAGGCCCCTTATAACCTCCCTTTTAAATTATGTATTTTGAATGCCATATAGTCTAAAATCTAAGTTACAACGAACTTAATTTATATTCCAATTTTCATAAAAATCCGTACAGCCATTATCGCGTGAAAAGGTAACAATCATACAGACAGACAGACAGACAGACAGACATACAGACAGACATAAAACAAATAAAAAAAAGCCATTTTCGGTTTCAAGGTGATTAATTATATATGTTAGGACCAATTATTTTTGGAAAATCGAAAATTACCAGAAACATTTCGGCTATAGATTTATTATTAGTATAGATAGAATATAATCTAAATTTAACAGAAGAAATACTGAAATCAGAAGTAAACACTGAAATAATGAAACAATTGTGTTTAGAGACAATTAATATTAGGTACCCTCCACAAAAGTGGCTTCATTTATACACTTCGGATCCTTGATCTCCAGAGAACAAGGTGCCGGTGCAGGTGTTACGTGCTGTCTCTTCACTTTATAGATCTCTTGGATATGGAACAACAAGTTTTGATGGAGAAATCATTGCAATAAATGAAAGTCTCAGGAATCTTCTATGCCACATCAATAAATTCAAGAATGCAGTTATATTGCCAGACTCCAAAGCAGCTATTCTATCAATAGACTCTAAACACACACCTTCATCTCAAACAGCAGAAATAACTAAAATGCTCTCTCAATTAATATCACTCAATAAAAGAATTGTATTCCAATGGATACCATCCCATTGTGGAATTGTGGAATCCTGGGAAACGAGAATGCGGATGCTTTAGCAAAGAAGGGCAGCACTGCTACTTACAGACCTGTTACTAAATCTACGTATTACTCTGTGAAGAGATTTATTAAATCTACATACTTAGACTTCAACAAACAAAATTTGATAACACAATCTCAAGGGAAAAAATGGAACTCTCTGCATCATAACCCACAGTTAATTCCCGATTTACCACGAAAATCGTCTGTAGCTGCATTTAGATTGGCAACGGGTCATGATTGTTTGGCCAAAAACCTGCATAGAATTGGAAAATATTAGTCCCCTAACTGCCCATTGTGCAACTCAAACCAAGAAATGGATTCGGACCACCTCAAAATTTGTGCTTCAGTGGCCGACCATGATAATATATTTGGAAAATATTGGAGTGCAAGAGGTCAAATGACTTTATTGTCAAACACCTTGCATTAGAAAACAAAACATTCTTTATCAATTAAATACTTCAAAACCTAAATGTTTACATTATCTTACGATACAATTTGAAATAAACACTGCTGGAGTTAGTGGTTTTCTGACTTCCACAGTGTATGAATTAAGAAAAGTAAATAAATATGAGCCATGTGAAGAAAAAAAGATAAGTGTATCATAATTACCTTAAGAAACATTTGCATATACGAGAAAATGGAAGTTTATTATTAAGATTAACATTGCTACATTTCTTTAAATTTCAAATATACGAGACAGAAGATCACAAATTACCATGAAGCACATCAAATTATACAAATAAAACCACAAACAATATTAACATGTTAACACAGCCTCATACATGTTATTCTGTTTTTTTCTCTCACTCTCATGTTATTCCTGTGCACCTAGATTCTAGATTATTACTGTTCGCAAACAGAGTTTGGTAATTCAGCCTACTTTCCTCAGAAATAAACTGCATTAAATTTTGCAGTCCATTTGCTTTCTTCTTTCAATGGCAATGCTGAATTGTACTTTAGTTGACTGGGGAATGATGCATTTGTATTGAGTTTCTGGATGTTAATCGACTCGATATTGTGCCTTTAATAATCTTACTTACATGGATTTCATAGATTTTTGTGACGTTCTGAATACCGTATCGTATCACTTTACTCAGCTGGTTGAACGATAGTGTTGCCACCTACCGGGAAATTAAGCTTGGAATGCAAAAACTCTCTTATTCCATGGAGTAAGTGGAGTTCTGACTTCCACGAGTTTTAAAACAGCCCCAGAATGCAGATGAATGTCGATATTAGTGTATTCTTGCCTTCCACGCATGCGGGACAAACTAAAAGCATCATCCAGCCCATAACTCAATTTTGTCAAAAATTGGAGTTAGTGGTTTTTTGATCTCCTGTCTCAATTAAGACTATATGTTAGAGTTCAAATGTGAATGACCCATTGATAGGTAGGTAGGTATAGGTAGGTAGGTTTAGGTAGGTGGGTAGGTAGGTATTCCCAGGTAGGTAGGTATAGGTACTAGATAGATTAATTTCATAGATAGATAGATAGATAGATAGATAGATATAGATAGATAGATAATAGATAGATAGATAGATAGATAGATAGATAGATAGATAGATAGATAGATAGATAGATAGATAGATAGATAGATAGATAGATAGATAGATAGATAGATAGATAGATAGATAGGTAGGTAATTAGGTAGGTAGATAGATAGATAGATAGATAGATAGATAGATAGATAGATAGATAGATAGATAGATAGATAGATAGATAGATAGATAGATAGATAGATAGATAGATAGATAGATAGATAGATAGATAGATAGATAGATAGATAGATAGATAGATAGATAGATAGATAGATAGATAGATAGATTTGATAGATTAAAAAGAAGATGCAAATATAGATCCCTGTGTCAAATATAAATGAACATTTCCTATGTTGAAGTAGATTTAAAGGAGTTATTAAATGCGTTGATTTCGACTTTTTGTTTTTACTGTTTGCTTTTTTAGAATTTTAGTTTCGTTTAAAGGTTTCAAAGTGATGTGTGCGTATTTACTTTTACAAATCTGTGCAAATGTTGTACAGGATTTCCTTTATAACTCACTGCTTAACCATTTCCCTAATTAACCCGACTTAACTCTGGTTGCTAACTTCAGTCAAAATTTATTAGCCCGAGTTAACTCGTCTGAGTCCCATTTTAGCTGCTAAGGATTATTATTCCGAATATATACGTTTCCATCCTTCCATTAACCTTTTCCTGACTAGATGGCTACAGAATAAGTGATATTGCTATATCTGGTGGTGGGATTCCTAAGTTTGGTATAGGATATCTGGAGGCAATGGACAAATTACTATCGAATGGTGATAATTCGCATAAGATTTTCGTAAAATACACCCCGAATGTTCTATCACTGAAGGCAGGATGACCAGGAAAATCGCTCAACTCACTTCGCCTAACAGGTAGTCATTTTCCAGAAGTTATTCCACGAACTCTGAAGAACAACCCAACCAGACAGGATTTCATGTGTAGAGAGACTCAAAATACAATCAAATTCGACACAAGAGCAGATTAGTTACAGGAGAATACTGTCCGGAATGCAATGTGCCACTGTGCGTAATACCCTGCTTTCGAGTCTATCACACGACAAGCAACATTTAACGCCTTGATAACAGCACTGGCATTGTACCTCATAAATTAATCCAAAGTTGGTAAATAGTTCAGGAGAAAATCAAAATGGACAACTTTGAGAGCTAGAATCAAGATGATAGAGATAAATGGATAATCTATTCAGGTATGAATGGCAGGCTTATCTATTTCATAGTGATTGTTTAGGTATTTGTAAGAAAATTAAGAAAATTAGTTATGTACAGTGATTCTGCAATATTAAATGACCTGTATACAAAAAGAAAAAAATAGGATTCTTTTTTCACAAAATTAGTAAAATATATAGTAAGGGAAGAGGTTAATATATTTTAACCTTTCTCTTGCCATCCCTATAGGTCCTACAATTACAATGGAAAATTAATCTTGTATTCTTATAATTTACGGACTTAAAACATACATATGAGAGGAATAAAAATAAATGTCACTTGCATCCTAGAAACATAATTTTATCTTACAGGCGACATTATGCACAAATGAGCAATCACTGTTGTCAGACACATGTGCAGTTTACTCTTCTCTTCCTTGGGGACTGTAATACATGCAGTTGAGTTCCTGTGGAGAAGACTTTAAGGATCTCTACAAGAAACAGATACAAGAGAACATTACTTCGCAATTAACTCTCTCTTAAATGCAGCGAAGTGCAAACTGACTCATATAACAAGAGCTACTATATTCTTACATAATTACTTACTGGCTTTTAAGGAACCCGGAGGTTCATTGCCGCCCTCACATAAGCCCGCCATTGGTCCCTATCCTGAGCAAGATTAATCCAGTCTCTATCATCATATCCCACCTCCCTCAAATCCATTTTAATATTATCTTCTCATCTACGTCTCGGCCTCCCTAAAGGTCTTTTTCCCTCCTGGCTCCCAACTAACACTCTATATGCATTTCTGGATTCGCCCATACGTGCTACATGCCCTGCCCATCTCAAACGTCTGGATTTAATGTTCCTAATTATGTAAGGTGAAGAATACAATGCATGTAGTTCTGCGTTGTGTAACTTTCTCCATTCTCCTGTAACTTCATCCCTCTTAGCCCCAAATATTTTTCTAAGCACCTTATTCTCAAACACCCTTAACCTATATTCCTCTCTCAAAGTGAGAGTCCAAGTTTCAGAACCATAAAGAACAACCGGTAATATAACTGTTTTATTCCATATTAAAATATGCTTAATTTTGACAGAAGTTACACAATTCATTTTTTCTCCTTTTCCAAAAAATTATGCATATCTATCGGGTTTCTACAACCTTCAGAAGTTCATAAACACACACACACACACACACACACAGAAAATAGTATCAATATACCGAAGACATTTCGGTTGTACATATTTATACAGTAAAATCTGTGTAAGTTGACCACTCTTCATTCCAGTTAAATCTAGTCAACAAAACTGAGCTGATCAGGTTATATAGTTTCTCCAATGTTGTCTGAACTTCATCATGCAAGTCTACCTAATGAATAGAACTTAGAAGGACATTAAATAGCAGTAAATACTCATTTTAAATTTTAATAACTGGTTGTTACTGGTTTTCGCGTCTTCTGTTTGTGCTTCCTAGACATCACAATAACATAAGTCGACAACAAACACCCATTCAAAATCTACAGAAAACCAACAACAACGTACATATACAACACAACACAAGTTGCATTCCGTACAAGGTTACACAATGTACTCAACATTCCAATGAGCCAACAAGACTACAAAGAAGAGTTAAACACGATCAAATACATGGCACAAGAAACGGATACAACCCTAAATTAATACACTACGTAATAAGAGAGACAAAAAAGAATTACCAAAAACATAGCAGTACAACAAAAACACAAAAACTGCAACCTCAATGAAGAAATTAAATTACAACATTGCATAGAGAACAAAAAACATTCTGCAAAAGACACCCAACACAGAAGCAAACAAATACAATCACACAGACGTGTACAAACTGAAATGAAATACTGCAACAACTTCTACATAGGACAGATAGGCAGATCATTTCAAACACGTTACAAATCACAGCCATAACAAAATCACAAAACACTTTCACATACGCAGAACACATTACAAATGCTAACCCTACCTACAGAGACATCAATACAGACATGGAAATTCTATATATTCAACCAAAAATAAATAAATAAACAAATAAATAAATAAATAAATAAATAAATAAATAAATAAATAAATAAATAAATAAATAAATAATAAATAAACCGAAACTAAACACACTAGAACACCACGAATGCTGGGTAACTTTCGGTGCTGGACCCCGGACTCATTTCACCGGCATTATCACCTTCATTTCATTCAGACGCTAAATAACCTAGATGTTGATACAGCGTCGTAAAATAACCCAATAAAAAAAGAACACCACGAAATATACAGACACACAAAAACACACCCTCATGATATTCTCAACACATAAATAAATTTCAGACCACACATACATTCCTTGACTCCACATTACAATACATAAACACACCCCCACAGAAAGCACAAACAGAAGGCGTGAAAACCAGTAACAACTAATTTGATTGTATATGTTTGTATAGTTTGGCTGATGAATTGTATATGCTTTTAAAACGATTGCTAGTCTGTGTAGATCTACTGATGAATTGTATATAGGCCTACTGTAAATTGAATGGTAGTCTGTATAGCTCAATTGATGAATTGTATATGCTGTAAATTGTATAGTAGTCTGTATAGCTTAACTGATTAATTGTTTATGATCATAAATTGAATTAATCTACTTGATATAAATTGCACAATTTCGTATAGCTTAATGAAAATATTCTTGTAAATTAAATTATTCAGCTTACTTTGTATGGTATATATTTGTATAGTTTTGGCCGATGAATTGTATATGCTTTAAATTGAATAGTAATCTGTATAGCTCTGTTTGTAATTTGTAGTAGTTCGCATGATATGTATTATCAATTTCTGTATATCACAACTGGTTGAATTGTTTATGCCTTAAATTTAATTAACTTACTTGTTTTGTATTATACATATAGCTCAACTGATGAATAATCGTTTGCGTTTGTAAATTTAATAATCTGATTGGCTATGTATTGTATAGTTTTAGTAGAGCCATCGATGTAGCTCAGTCGGCAGAATCGCTGGGCTGCTGATCCGGAGCTGCGTTCGGGCTTGGGTTGGATTCCCCTTTGGTCTCATTGAATGGTTTCTTCCGAGGTTTTCCCCAGCCGTGGGACTGAAACCGGATGGTCTATGGCGAGTCCTCGGCATCAACCCCTTTGATTTGATTACCTGGATGGGGTTTTCCGAGGTTTTCCCCAACCAAAAGGCAAATGCCGGGTAATATTTTGGCGAATCCTCGGACCTCACCTCATCTCACTACATCTCGCCAAAATATTGCACAAAATTGCACGAAATTGTAGAAAATTACTAAATTGTAATATTGTAAAACTTTGACTTGTTCCACATCTTAAAGATTCATTGTTCATGTAAAATCTATGGAATAAAATAAATGAATGAATGAAGGAAGGAATGAATGAAGGAATGAATGAAAGAAGGAATGAATGAATGAATGAATGAAGGACTGAATGAATGAATGAATGAATGAAGGAATGAATGAATGAAAGAAGGAATGAATGAATGAATGAATGAATGAATGAATGGACTGAATGAATGAAGGAATGAATGAATGAATGAATGAATGAAGGAAGGAATGAATGAAGGAAGGAATGAATGAGGGAATGAATGAATGAATGGACTGAATGAATGAATGAATGAAAGAAGGAATGAATGAAGGACTGAATGAATGAATGAATGAAGGAAGGAATGAATGAAGGAATGAATGAAAAAAGGAATGAATGAATGAATGAAAGAAGGAATGCATGAATGAATGAAGGAATGAATGAATGAATGAAGGAAGGAATGAATGAATGAATGAATGAATGAATGAAGGAAGGAATGAATGAAGGAATGAATGAATGAACGAAGGAAGGAAGGAATGAAGGAATGAATGAAGGACTGAATGAATGAATGAAGGAATGAATGAATGAATGAATGAGTGAATGAATGAAGGAAGGAATGAAAGAAGGAATGAATGAAAGAAGGAATGAATTAAGGAATGAGTGAAGGAATGAATGAAAGAATGAATGAATGAATGAATGATTAAATGAAGGAATGAATGAATGAATGGACTGAATGAATGAATGAAGGAAGGAATGAAGGAATGAATGAAAGAAGGAATGAATGAATGGAGTAAATGAAGGAATGAATGAATGAAGGAGTAAATGAAGGAATGAATGAATGAAGGAGTAAATGAAGGAATGAATGAATGAAGGAATAAATGAACCACTTCTGAATACAAGTAAAATTTATTGTTTATAATATCAGTCAATCAATGTTTCCAACATTCTAATGTGGAGCATACGATCTCAGAAAACTCCTTCATCGGATTTATAGTACAGGCTACGATAAAAAATGAATAACAGTGCAATTATTGCATATGTATAAAATAATACATTTCTTTTACTCTTTTTGAAAATTGTTTCTTTTTAATATGTGGATTAATTTCTCATTCCATTTTAAAGTGGGACGAAATTTACAGGAATGGAAGCATTTGTAGAACCCTCAAAGTGCATGAAATTACTAGTCGCCACTGGTTATATGGGTCGTAGCAATTCAAATCCTACAACATGGAAACTACTGGGTTGTTAAGTGTTTTACTGTAAAAAATAAAAATGGCGATAGCAGCACTATACATTCAGGAATTGTAAATGTCCTGCCCCAATTTGCATCAACTCCCCTCCTTTCACGGTGGAATGGGGCTCACAGAAACCTCGAAGGAAATAAAAACGAAATGGGAGAAGCATGGGAAAGTTCGAACAACTTTCACTGTCGGGTAAATTACGCAGATAAATATCAGACAGGCAACTACACTTGGAGTTTTATTGATTCGGGGACAATACTGACTTCGCGCATTTTAACATATTTCTAGCAAGACAATTTTATACAGAATGCCATTCAGCATAAAAGAGCGTGTGGAAAAATGTATTACGAAATTAAATTTGGATACGGCGATCGCATTCCAAAATGCGTAATATATTCACGTCGAATCCATTTCCTGGAGAGAAATATTTTGGGTTTATGGGATTCGGAACTTGAAATCTTACACGTTTTGTTATTCACTCGAAAAGGAAGAGAGATTTATAACAATATTCCTTACTCTATCCCCGGCATTGTTTCAGACTTCCGATAAATGAAACTGAAGTATTTATTATGCGAAAGAGATCTGAGTTGATTACAAATAGACTCGAAGTGCTGTGGAAACCCCTTGCGCTGCACAAGAAAACATTTATCAGATACTTGTTGTATCTTACAGCCATAAAAATGTCTTCGTGATAAAAAGATTCGACATAAAAGTCTCGCATTTTCTGGGTAAGTAAAGGTCGTTGGTTGAGTTGACGATGAAAATGACCATAACATTGAAGAAGTTAAAAGTTGTGCTTCAAGAATGAATCTCATATTTTCTTCTTTTTCTTCTTCTTCTTCTTCTTCTTCTTCTTCTCCCATTCAAGTATTAGGCCAAATGGCCTGTTACGATCTCACAGTTGAATTTCCAATCCAGCGCTTCTTTGGACGACGGAGAGATCTCTTCCCGTTTGGACGATAGTGGAGCATGACTTTTGGGATTCTATCTCTATGCATGTGTTGCAGATGATTCATCCAGTTGTTTTGATAATGTTTTACGTGATTAATTACAGGTTCTAGCTGTAACTCTTCCATTACATCTTCATTGCGTTTGTGATCCCATTTGGTATATCCGCATCTGCACTGATATTAAAGATATTTTTTGTTTGTCACTAGATTTAATTTTAATACTACGTCACCAGTGATTTGGTATTTATCTTTAAGTACCTCAAAATCAATGGTTGAACAGCTTTATTGTGTCTCATCTCTGCTCGACAGTAATCTCCATAAATTTCGAAGCCATGTTCCCAAAAGCTCAAAATAGTTTTGAAGATAAGAAGACTTCTTCTAGGTTCGCCTTACTAAATAAATTTTGTCTCCTTCTTTTAATCTAACTTAGATGTATTTTGCAGTAACTTTTTATACATTTCTGATACATTATCCAGGTATACGTATATTTAAGATACCAGTTCATTGTTGACATAATCTATCCAAGCAACTAAAGCAATGAGCCATAATTACTACTTAATTTATGCCCAGCGGATCTAGGTTTTCTCGTCACCGGAGACGTCGTCATTATACCATCTTGTCACCGATTACATTTTAGTCACCGGAGTTCTCGTCACCGATTACTTTTAGTTACCAGCGCTCTCGTCACCGATTACTTTTAATAATTTATTAATATTTATTGGAAAAATGTAATGCGATTTAAATGTCATTGTAAGGTTTTTACCGTAGTTTCGCATATAAGTAGATTTTTGTCGCAAAAAATTTCATGTGTAAGGTGACATTCTTACTTATTTTAGTTATTATCAAATTTATTGTACTGATGGAGAAACACGAAGGGGAATTTCAATTCACTCGAAGTATTAGGGGCTTTAGGGTTATTGCGAAGGTCACTCCCCATACGGTGAAAAGAATAAAGTGGAGGATTTACACAGAAGGATTAGTGGGATCACAGAACGATACCCTGATTATAAAGAAGATGATGTTCTTACGTTCCTCAGAGCGATCGGACAGAATTTGGGTGGCAATTTTGAAACATAAATCATATAACATTTTATGCTATGTGGTAATTTTGAAATATCAATCACATAACATTTCATACAGTGTACCTATGGATATTTTAATTGTCAAATTAAATTATTATTTTTAAGAAAATATGTACTGGTGACCAAAATATCGCGTTACTAAAAAGTCGAAGTGACCAAAATACCGGGTGACAAAATTTTAGTGACTAAGTGGTACAATGACGGGAGTTCTGGTGACGGGAATTCCGCTTTCCATACCCAGGTGACGTGGAGGACAAGAAAATTAAATGTCCAAGGAATGCAATTATCAGAACAAATAACTGTGTAAATCCTGCTTTGTACTAAAGACTCTGTGCAACATCACCAGTTAGGTTGTATTTGTTTGTTTGTCTTGTTTGAGTGTTGAGAAGTTTTTGTAGCGCGTTTCATAATATGTGTGCAGTGTTGTAATTTAATGTACTGAATTAAGATGCCGTCTTTGGTGTGTTTTTGCTTCCGTATGTTACTGTGTTTTTTTGTGTTGTCTTGTTTGCCTTCTATTTATTTTTTCTTGTGAACATGTTTTGTCTTTTTTATGATGTTCTCTATTATGTTGAGGTTGTATCATTCCTTAGTGCTAGCGGATGTTTTTGAAGGTGTGTATTTTTTAAATTTAATTCTTGATGGATCATTGGTTAACCAGAAACAAGCAATGACTTCACTACTTCTGAAGTTGACTAACATAGCAGTTGAAACTTGTCAAAAAATGGTAATAAACAAACTTAGTTTCAATTTAAGACTAGAGAGTTGTTTCTGCAGTATAATTGAATTTTAAGTGACAAAATATATACATAAAAGAAAGTGGAAATATATTATCTGAGCCTGTCACAGTTAATAAAGTCAGTGGAAAGGAGAATTTAATGACGTGTTCCACAGAAGAATTTATTTAGTGTTCAAATTCAAAGAGGCGAAAAATGGCAGACAATAATTTTCATGGAATCCTCCATCAAAGACAAGGTGCTTTACGTGCAGTAAATATCCCCCTCCCTGCAGAGAGTCACGCTAAGGGTGTATCACCCTTCAAATTGCAACCTTCTCAACGGGTTGAACATGCAAACTTAGGTTTATAGACTTAGTAATAAGTGTTCTATTTCATAAATGAAAAAAGAAAAGTGATTTAAGTTACATTTACAATAGACACCAAGTCTTGAAAGAAGAGACGACAAATAATAATACTAATAATAATAATAATAATAATAATAATAATAATAATAATAATAATAATCATCATCATCATCATAAAATCATCAAAAATGTATTTAAAAACAGGCTTAAGGACTTTACTTATAAACGGCAGTATATTATACACGCTATTTAAAGGGAAACTAAGAGGTGAAACTTAAACTGAAATGATTCAATCCGGCATCGGAATTGGAATCCGGTGCGGCTTAGTGGATAAAGCGTCAGCACGTAGAGCTGAAAACCCGGGTTCGAGTCCCGGTGCCGGAGAGAATTTTTCTCCTCTCCACCCATCCTTCATTAAATGTAGGAACCTTAAAAATAGAATCGTAGATAAAGAATAATATCCTTTGGAAATATATGATATTTGTAATGTTTCGAGCACCAGCTAAGCTTTTACAATAATTTACTACAATCAACCTGCCAACTCTACCTTTGTTAATCTCTCAGTCTTGGAATGGCTCCATTCTTTTGTCAGTAATGTTACAGAGGCCCACTACACAGATGCCAGCCATCACGAGAAATAGAATAGAATTTAAGTGATGTGGAGGAAAGAACAATCAGGCAATATGAAAGCGGAGATGGAACGAAATGCGCAGAAAGGCTGAAGATGAAATTACATTTTAATGAGATTCATTATATGCGAGAGGCGTTCATATCGAATTGAAATTGACAGAAGTCTGTACGAAACTGACACCTCCACAGCATAAATAACGCACAAGATCAATACAAATGATCGCCAGCTTTCTTAAGCCATTAAGAGAAAGCAGCAGTGCCTTCTTGAAACAAGATTTCCTTTATTTACATAGGGTTGGTTACATAATGATACAGAAATTTAGATATACTAAGTTTCTTCATTTTTTGCAAGGCATTTACTTAGTATAGGCTACGTCAATTTCTGCATCATTACAGAATCGATGCGGTTTGCATTGCCAAAACTCTACCTAATAAAGGAACTTTACTTAAACGAATTTTGTACAGCCGCATTAGACCGAAAGTTTTATGTCGTAATTCCATTGGCAGGGTTTGGAAATACACTAAACCTGTTCAAAACGGAAGTGACATGGTCCTAATTTTTTTCCGTTGTGGACAGGCTTCCGTATTATTCAGGTGTGACATTAAAATGGAATATCTTATCATTCATATACATGAAAAACAAAATGGCATGTCCCAAACTGCAAGAAGTACAAAATATTCCATTTAACACTCATCACCAAAGCTCGGAACTTGGGGACTTGTGTTTTTGAACGTGGCTAAGCGACCGGACTTCAATGTCAACAAACTCCCGCTTCCAGCACAGAGGTACTGTCAGGTCTGCTATAAAAGTGGTTCCTGGCTGGAACAACATAATGATAATATTATGATAGGTTGAAACACCTAATTTTATAGCATATATATAAATAAACATGCAAAATACATCAAATTTACAGTTCTGCTCTGTATATTTTATTACAGTGTGTGACTACATGCATTCGAAGATTTTCGAACCCATAAATTCTTCGTCTGTTAGTTAAACATGATTTGAAACGAAGGAAACTTATTTCCACGTCACATGAAGTGACGGGAGCAAACTTTAATTTTTTTATTTTATTTATTTTAACTAGCTACCTAGTGAGTACAAATTGCATTTATAAAATAAAAATGTTTATAGCTACTACCGTAAGAGCCAGGCTCGTGTACGGTGTGGTCTTAGTGAATAATATAACATAAAATTTACAAGGACAGTTTACTAAATACAGTAAGTAACTTAATTGAAACCAATAAATACAACACAAGAGCAAGAATAAAGAAGAAAGAGAAAACGAGAGAAAAATACACATTTAATATAAATT
Organism: Periplaneta americana; assembly: GCA_025594305.2. Lineage (NCBI taxonomy): Eukaryota > Metazoa > Arthropoda > Insecta > Blattodea > Blattidae > Periplaneta > Periplaneta americana. The sequence continues at coordinate 3,084,573 of JAJSOF020000039.1, forward strand.
GACAATCCGACAGAAGCCAGTGATATTCAATAAAAACATGAATATAGTCGATAGAAATAAAAGGTTAAAAAAAGTACATTTGTTAATATTATATATCATGGATAATTTTACAAATTTCATTTTTAAAAGTTTCAATTTTAAAAAATTTCAAATTTGGAAAATGGTTTGAAATTTTATTATAAAGTCTTGGGCCTAAATAAAATACTGAATATTTTCACTGTCACTGTTTCCTGTTCGATTTTCAGCAGATCTCGTATCTGAGAAAGATAAGTATATCCTAAATTTTTCTCGCAAATAGTTTTCAATTAGTGTATCACTACTAGGGAAGGTCCCTCTACGACTTGTGTACGTTGTACCTGTAACCTTACTCAAGCGCACGGTACACAAGTCCCCAAGTTCCGAGCTTTGCTCATCACATTAAATCAGCTTTCTGTCGCTCATTACGTTGGTGAATCATCTTGATTAAAATCTAATTTTCTGTATAAATGTTATCGTAACTCACTCATTATTTATTAAACATTACTAAAGTTTACTAATCTAATTCTATTTAATATCTAACACTATACTCTAATACTGTACTGCATATCACTGCACATTATTAATTAATTGGACTAGGAGCCATCTATTAGAAGCCTTGAATTCTGGTTTAATTAATTTCTTTCCCAGTTCAATAGCTTGCTTTGCAGAACAGATCCAGAAATTGGCTTGTTCTTTGAAAGGTCATGAAGAACCCACTCTCACAACAGTTCATTTATTTCCATATAAACAGCTGTTTTCTGGTTCCTTTTGTGTCACCAATATTGGCCGCACGCCACTCACTCATTATGATCTTTATTTTTTAAGTGTCACACCTGAGTTTTCCACAACTGTACTTCAATATTATTTCACACAGACTTTGTTTCTAATTTTCCTTTATCTCGATAACTTTTACTTCATCACTTAATGTTAATGCCACATTTTATGCAACTTTTTTTTTTTTTTTACCTGGAAATCACTACACTTGCGCTCTGTTTAGCTACGACAGTATACGGGTGTGAAGCATTGAATATCTTTGAAGGGACTCGTCTGCCTAGTCAACAGGGTAATAAAATTTATGACCGACAGGACAACACACCCCCGTACCCTCTAAAATTTTGCAAAGAGAACTTGTTTTTTTCTTAGTGACCTACATATTTCGTATATTTCTTGAAATTACAAGCTGTTTCAAAATATAGTTACAAAATATAGTGTGTCCAAAATATTGTTTCCGTTTTGAACAGTAGCAGACAGTTTCCGTTTCCGCGTTGGACAGTTTCCGTTTTATTCAGGAAAAATTACACATAATACATACAAATTTCGCCGGGACCAATAAATTGTTCCGAAATAGACAGGATTCCGGATTATTCAGGTTCCGATTTGAACAGGTTTCACTGTACAAGGTCAAACCTCGAGATTATATTTTTTACCTATTTTTAAAAAATGGGGACAAAACCAAATGTGGTAACTATCGAGGAATATCACTTTTGTTGACGTCGTACAAAATTTTGTCCAATATTCTTTTGAGAAGATTAACTCCGTACGTAGATGAAATTATTGGGGATCATCAGTGCGGTTTTCGGCATAATAGATCGACAATTGATCAGATTTTTTGTATTCGACAGATAATGGAGAAAAAAATGGGAGTATAAGGGTACAGTACATCAGTTATTCATAGATTTCAAAAAGGCATATGACTCGGTTAAGAGGGAAGTATTATATGATATTCTTATTGAATTTGGTATTCCCAAGAAACTAGTTCGATTAATTAAAATGTGTCTGAATGAAACATATAGTAGAGTCCGTATAGGTCAGTTTCTATCTGATGCTTTTCCAATTCACTGCGGTCTAAAACAGGGAGATGCACTATCACCTTTACTTTTTAACTTCGCTCTAGAATATGCCATTAGGAAAGTCCAGGAAAACAAAGAGGGTTTGGAATTGAACGGGTTACATCAGCTTCTGGTCTATGCGGATGACGTAAATATGTTAGGAGAAAATACACAAACGATTAGGGAAAACACGGAAATTTTACTTTCTGGAAGTAAAGCGATCGGTTTGGAAGTATATCCCGAAAAGACAAAGTATATGATTATGTCTCGTGACCAGAATATTGTAGGAAATGGAAATATAAAAATTGGAGATTTATCCTTCGAAGAGGTGGAAAAATTCAAATATCTTGGAGCAACAGTAACAAATATATATGACACTCGGGAGGAAATTAAACGCAGAATAAATATGAGAAATGCGTGTTATTATTCTGTTGAGAAGCTTTTATCATCCAGTCTGCTGTCAAAAAATCTGAAAGTTAGAATTTATAAAACAGTTATATTACCGGTTGTTCTGTATGGTTGTGAAACTTGGACTCTCACTCTGAGAGAGGAACATAGGTTAAGGGTGTTTGAGAATAAGGTGCTTAGGAAAATATTTGGGGCTAAGATTGATGAAGTTATAGGAGAATGGAGAAAGTTACACAACGCAGAACTGCATGCATTGTATTCTTCACCTGACATAATTAGCAACATTAAATCCAGACGTTTGACAAGGGCAGGGCATGTAGCATGTATGGGCGAATCCAGAAATACATATAGAGTGTTAGTTGGGAGACCGGAGGGAAAAAGACCTTTGGGGAGGCCGAGACGTAGATGGGAGGATAATATTAAAATGGATTTGAGGGAGGTGGGATATGATGGAAGAGACTGGATTAATCTTGCTCAGGATAGGGACCAATGGCGGGCTTATGTGAGGGCGGCAATGAACCTCCGGGTTCCTTAAAAGCCATTTGTAAGTAAGTAAGGAAGTTCATCTTCATTTCACAGAATATAATTCCCATGCCTTGCCTTGTTTTTGATCCAAATTGTCATCTTACAGGACATCATCACAACTTGCTAATGTAATGCTGCGAATATCCCAGCCGAAAGCTAAAGAAATTGTTTTTTTACTTAATTACTTAACGACCTTGTACCGATTATTGGGTTATTTAGCGTCGACCGAAACTGGTGATAACGAGATGGTATATGACGAGATGAGATCTAGAATTCGTCATAGATTACCTGACATTCGCCTTAAGGTTGGAAAAAACTTAGGAAAAAATCAACCAGATAATCAGCTCAAGCGTGAATAAAACCCAGGCCCTAGTGCATATACGAATCAGCAGACAAACGCGCTAGTATACCGGCTGAATTTCTCCGGTGGCTGCGAATTTGTTATGTAGACAAGAAAATATAAATAAAAAAGTGATTTCATGAATATGTCAACTCGAGGGGTAAAAACAAACTATGGTTGGGTTGTTTTCTTATTTATTAAATGTTTTCTTAAATATCCCAAGTATCTTATTTACTTCTTACTTATTGGCTTTTAAGGAATCCGGAGGTTCATTGCCGCCCTGACATAAGCCCGCCATTGCTCCCTATTCTGAGAAAGATTAATCCATTCTCAATCAACATATCCCACATTCCTCAAATCCATTTTAATATTATCTTCCCATCTACATCTTGGCCTCCCCACACGGTCTTTTTCCCTACAGCCTCCCAACTAACACTCTATATCCATTTCTGGATTCGCTCATACGTGCTACATGCCCTGTCCATCTCAAACGTCTGGATTTAATGTTCCTAATTATGTCAGGTGAAGAATACAATGCGTGCAGTTCTGTGTTGTGTAACTTTCTCCATTCTCCTGTAACTTCATCCCTCTTAGCCCCAAATATTTTCCTAAGCACCTTATTCTCAAACACCCTTAACCTCTGAATGTGACAGACCAAGTTTCACAACCATACAGAACAACCGGTAATATATAACTGTTTTATAAATTCTAACTTTCAGATTTTTTGACAGCAGACTGGATGATAAAAGCCTCTCAACCGAATAATAACAAGCATTTCATATATTTATTCTGTGTTTAATTTCCTCCCGAGTATCATTTATATTTGTTACTGTTGCTCCCAGCTATTTGACTTTTTCCACCTCTTCAAAAGATAAATTTCCAAATTTTTATATTTCCATTTCGTACAATATTCTCGTCACGAGACATAATCATATACTTTGTCTTTTCGGGATCAAGTATCTTATTTAATAAGAAATAATAACTACTTTCAGAGATCAGAGATCCGCGTATTAGAAGATAATGTTTCTTTCCTCAAACGTATAGTAAGAATCAATATATTAATCAGTCAATTCGTTTATATCGATTAATGTATTATTAGCTGTTTTCAATAATTATTAAAACTAAAATAAAAGAGCTTGGAATTAGAGAATTTCAATGATGAAAATTGTTTACCCCTAGTCGTGTTGTGCGTGATGCATAAAGCAAACAATTTATGTACGGCTTGAGTCAAACACCCTGTATAGTCATGATACAATAATTATTTCCATATCCGCATGGTACTTTGCATTAGTAGCAACACTCATGTAGCTTAAAAGATCTTGCCTTTATTTCATTCATTTCTGGTATAAATTACTCTCACACAGCCCTGGGAACTAACAAGTCGAGAAGGGAAGTAAGTTTCCCCTTCCCCTTCTTCTCTTTTTAGGAGCAAATCCAGTTACATCACTGTCAGGTATTTTTAGTTGCATCAATTTAATGAATCATTTACTGTCCATATTTCATGGAAGAAAACCTAACTACAAAATAAATTGGTTTCAAGTTTCTTTAACTGTAATGACTTTATCCCATTATAATAAAAACTAAACGAAATAAAATAAAAATTATTTTCTTAAACTAGAGTTGGCAACTCTGGAGCACTGAAAATAGCCCTACTTACTCGTATACACATTATTATTCAATGTTATTCAAGCTTGCTAATAATTGCTTGTTTCATAAGATATCAGTGAAAGTCTGAGAAGCTAATTTAGATTAAAATTTGTCACATTTAAACGAGTATTGCGAGGTCCAACAATTCTTCATGAATGTTAAAATTAGAATCAACTCCTCTAATAAATAATAAACATTGAAGTCCTCCCCGGAATAAGGGTGCAACCAACAAAACTATTATTTATGTTTTAGGAGGAAAGAAAATATTTTCAGGATCATATTTCGTTAGGCCTACATTTATTAACAGAAATATTTTGTTAATCAGGATTACAAATTTATTCAGTTACTGAATGCGATAATTGATTGTTATAAATGAATGCTTCAAAATTACTTTTCCACCTATGCCACGTATTTCATTAATTTGACTTTACAACATTTTTCCGGGGAGGTTTTCATATGCGAAGTGTTGCTAATATCAGCGTTTTCATCAAATGTAAACAAAAAACACAAAGCATATTTTTATTTTTATTTCACTTTCAATATCAAACCCTATTTCTTCTATTCTATTTATCACTGCCAAGATTATTTTTAAACTGATTTTCTCAGGGAGTATTTCATCGCTGCTACAATGACAGACTTTCGAACAAACTCGCCGCTTATACAGGTTGTTGAAAAACTCCATACTCAAATTTCTAGGGATGGTAGAGGAGCCCAAAACAAAGATTTTTCGTTCATTATTTTTCTCGTACTACAATATATTAGTAAATTTTACGTTTGTTACTGTAATATTTATTAATTACTTACAAAAGGCTTTTAAGGAACTCGGGAGGTGCATTGGCGCCCTCATATAAGCCCGCCATCGGTCCCTATCCTGAGCAAGATTAATAAATTTTCTACAATCATATCCCTTTTCTCTCAAATCCATTTTAATATTATACTCTCATCTACGTCTCGGCCTCCCAAAAAAGATATTTTTCTCTCCAACCTCCCAACTAACACTCTGTATGCATTTCTGGATTCCCCCATACGTGCTACATGCCATGCCCATCTCAAACGTCTGGATTTAATGTTCCTAATTATGTCACGTGAAGAATACAATGCATGCATTTCTGCGGTTTGCAACTTTCTCGATTCTCCTGTAACTTCATTCCTCTTAGAACCAAATATTTTCCTAAGCACCTTATTCTCAATCACCCTTACCCTCTGTTCCTTTCTCAAAGTTAGAGTCCAAGTTTCACAACCATACAGAACAAACGGTAATATAAATGTTTTATAAATTCTAACTTTTAGCTCTTTTGACAGCAGACTGGATGATAAAAGCTTCTCAACCGAATAATAACAGGCGTTTCCCATATTTATTCTGCGTTTAATTTCCTCTTCAGTGTCATATATATTTGTTACCGTTGCTCCAAGATATTTGAATTTTTCCATCTCTTCAAAGGATAAATTTTCAATGTTCCATTTCGTACTATGTTCTGGTCACGAGACATAATCATATACCATAGTCTTTTTCGAGATTTACTTCCAAAGCTATCGCTTTACTTACTTCAAGTAAAATTGCTTGTGGATATTCTCCTAACATATTCACGTCATCCGCATAGACATGCAGTTGATGTAACCCGTTCAATTCCAAACCCTCTCTGTTATCCTGAACTTTCCTAATGGCATACTCTAGAGCGAAGTTAAAAAGTAAAGGTGATAGTGCATCTCCTTGCTTTAGCCCACAGTGAATTGCAAATGCATCCAACAGAAAATGACCTAAACGGACTCTGCTAGACGTTTCACTGAGATACATTTTAATTACTCCAACTAGTTTCTTCAGAATACCAAATACAATAAGTTTACTGTGGGTACATAAATCTTCTCTGTTATTTGTAAAGAACAAGAATGTAATTGATTGGTACTTTGTAATATTTGTCTTTGTTTCCATGTACTTATACTACTACCACAACTACCACTACCACTACTACTACTACCATCAGCCTCAACAAATTTTATAATTATATTTCCTTTTATTAAATCAATTTAATATTTATCTTAATACATTTGTTATTCTGTATTCCATTTACTTAATTGTATTTGTTAATTTACTTGTTTACTGGTACGTACTTGTGGTTTTGTTTATATACTGATTTTTATTACTTACAACTTAATTACATTTCATTACCTTTTGAATTGTATATTTGTTTTTTGTCTCCTTCGTGTGTTTCAATTCGTTTTTATTTTTAATTTACCTGATAATCTTGTTTGTGTATGTGTTCATTCATGTAGCAGTTAACCTTTGAATTGTAGACTTGATGAATTTGTTATTTTTAATTCTACTAATTTATTTTGTTTCTGTGTTAGCCCTTAAATTATAAATTATTTAGATAGTCAGTATATTTATGTTTCATCATATATATATATATATATATATATATATATATATATATATACATACTTCAAATTATGCATTAATTCATGTAACTACATATTTTCATAATCATGATTTCACTATCTCTGTTAATTACTTTTTATTTGCAGTAATTATTTGTCTGGTTGTTTTGTTATTTTCATTAATTTTATTACTACAGTGTATATTTTATTGTAATTTATAATGACGTTTAATAATTTCTTATTATTGTCATTTTCACGTGAAATTTTTATCCTCGATGAATAAAACGTTACGAAAATTTTAACATCTGGCGTCACTTAGCAACGGATCAGACTCTTGCTTTGATGCGGTGTTTACTAGAAGGATAGACTTACTTTCCTCTGTGAATTATATTTCTCATTGTTCTTATCATAGATTTATAGTTATACTAACGATTCTCCAAGAAATCATTTCAGATGAAATATCGTAGCCCCAATTCAATAAAATTGTATATAAATAATTGATTAAATGGCGAACTTACTCGTGTTAATTATGTAAGTTTGTGTGGCGTATAAGGGTATACTACATCAGTTATTTATAGATTTCAAAAAGGCGTATGACTCGTTTAAAAGAGAATTTTTGTATGATATTCTTATTGATTTCGTATTTCCAGAAACTAGTTCGATTAATTAAAATGTGTCTCAGTGAAACGTACAGCAGAGTCCGTATAGGTCAGTTTCTGTCGGATGCTTTTCCAATTCACTGCGGGCTAAAGCACGGAGATGCCCTATCATCTGTACTTTTTAACTTTGCTCTAGAATATGCCTTTAGGTAAGTCCGGGATAACAGAGGGGTTTGGAATTGAACGGGTTACATCAGCTTCTTGTCTATGCGGATGATGTGAATAAGTTAAGAAAAAATTCACGAACTATTAGGGAAAACTCCAGAATTTTACTAGAAGCAAGAAAAGAGATAGGTTTGGAAGTAAATCCCGAAAAGACAAAGTATAAGATTATGTCTCGTGACCAGAATATTGTACCAAATGGAAATATAAAAATTGGAAATTTATCTTTTGAAGAGGTGGAAAAATTCAAATATCTTGAAGCAACAGTAAAAAATATAAAAGACACTCGGGAGGAAATTAAACTCAGAATAAATATGGGAATTGCCTGTTATTATTCTGTTGAGAAACTTTTGTTATCGAGTCTGCTCTCAAAAAATCTGAAAGTTAGAATTTACAAAAAAAAGTTTCATTACTGATTTTTCTGTATAGTTGTGGAACTTGGTCTCTCACTTTGAGAGAGTAACAGAGGTTAAGAGTGTTTGAGAATAGAAAAGTATTTGGGGCTAAGAGGGATGAAGTTACAGGAGAATGGAGAAATTTACACAATGTAGAACTGCTCGCATTGTATTCTTCACCTGACATAATTAAGAACACTAAATCCAGACTTTTGAGATGGGCAGGGCATGTAGCACGTACGGGCGAATCCAGAAATGTATGTAGAGAGTTAGTTGGGAGGTCGGAGGGAAAATGACCCTTTGGGGAGGCCGAGACGTAGATGAGAAGATAATATTAAAATGGATTTCAGGGAGTGGGATTTGATGGTAGAGACTGGATTAATCTTGCTCGGATAGGAACAGATAACGGGCTTATGTGAGGGCAGCAATGAACAACCGGATTCCTAAAAAGCTATTTACAAGTTCTTTAAAAAAATAAACAGTTCTTTAAAAAATAAACATATATATACTAGTGGGTTGTGCAAAAACGCTGCAAACTAAGTTCATTAGACGTTCAAATAAACATTTCTCAGAATTATTTTCAATGAAGAATACCAGACATTCGGAAAGTTATTTGCTTCCATAACAATGAAAAACACTCTCTCTCGAGCCAATACTGAAGAGAACCACGCATATAAATATCTACACCACACCGCCATTAAATATATGATAAAAGCCCAACCCCACTTGATTAATAATTATGATAATATTTGATTTTAATAATATTATTATCCTACGTAAGTTTTATAGCTTTCAATAACATATACTATATATAATATATAGCCGCCACTCAGTAAAATATAGAAATCAAAGTCTAATTTAAGTTATTCCCTACATCTACTTATATAACCCCAAAACGTTTCACTTTCATATCAACAATATAGCATTAATATGTATAAGTATGAAAAATAGTCACATCAAGGCATTAACTACAATAATATTTCATTTCTAATGGTAATAATGTCATCAAACCACCTCAAGTTTTGTAGTTTTTAATATCCAATTCACAGCTGTACCCAGAAAATTACACACCACAGAATCGAACCTGTAAATTATTTTTAGTACGTTAACTGTTTAATAACCAATTTAATTTTAGCTCTAAATATGTAAGCATTCTTGCAGATCATGGCCTTCGTGTAATATTGTTTATTGTAGTGTATGTTTTGTTTTATTCTGAAATGCAACACGGCCGACTTGATGCTCCCTTCGCTTCTCCTGTGCAAAAAAGCGAAGGGAATATCAAGTCGGCCGTGAATGCTATTAGCTAGTTCTCAAAACTGACGACAGATGGATTTTGGAAAATAGGAAAATTATGTTTAAAAATTGACTTTCCACTGAAAACGACAATTTTTCCAAGCTTCAAAATGAGGGGTCATTTATTAAAATCCGTCCAGCCGTTTGCCGTAATTTCCATTACCAGTTCAAATTATATAGCCTATATAGATTTTATCATAAGGTGAAATATGAATAAACAAATAAAATTATTATTGTGCCAAACGAAAAATAGGCAGTATTGTTGATAGTTTTATGTGAGATTTTCCATCCACGCTAATTAATATCCTTGCTAGGAAATATTTCTTCCTGCTCAGGATGTACGGAATGTAACGGGAAGGTTCTCTATCGGACGAATGTGACGCGAATGAAAAGGGCAGCAGGAGGAGAGGCGGAGGCGTCGAGACGTGACATCTCGAACGTCATTTGTTACTGTCTACATCAACCGTTGCTAGAGAAATCCCGTCCAGGGCCCTGACATCAAACAAAAGAGCTTCGCCACCCGAAACACAGAATACAAAGATTCTTACAAGCCAGAGAGATTGTGCAATAGTGCTGCACTAACATCGATATCGTTGAATTCTCTGACTGCTATGCAGAATAGTTACTTCACGATTAAAGTGGAGAAATAATTTTATGTGTAAGATTGCTATGTTCTTCGAAGTTTTAAATGACAGACTTATTTATTTCCGCTAGTTTGTCTTCAGCTAAACAAATACTGCGGTAAGAAAGGATTCCTATGCCCTATAGAAGGCTATAGCTGCTTGACGTTAATACACTACGGCTAATACCTTGGTAGAGTGTTCTGTGGCAAATATTTCACATAAAAATAACATTAACAATATGCACTATTACGAAAAAATATATTTTACATATGGGCTAGTCCATCTCAAATCGACTGATATATAGAGAAAATTAACCTTACAATTTCTAAATAAAATGAAACCTTTTTTTGTACGTAGAGAACTGTGATACAATGCTTTGTGCAAAGTTTGAGGCATCAGAACTTCATAGTGTTTAAATTAAAAATATTTAAATTTATCGTATTTTCATAAAATTAGCAAATTTAAAATGTTGTAGCTCCGAAACCCTTTCACCCAATGATCAAAATCATGGTTTATTTTGATGCTGAGAAATTAAAGTTTATATTGACATATAAACAGATTTTCTTACTTTTTATGTAAATGGATAAATTTAGATTTTTCCTCATTAAGACGCCTTTGCGAAGGAAAAAAAAAAAATTAAAAATATATACCCTAGTTAGATTCCGCATTGAAAGTACACATAAATACATATTTTTTACTGATGATATGTTGATAAAAAAGTATTGAAAATATCAAATAATGAAAATAAATAGTACGCGCGTGAACTAACCAGCTGACTGTGAGACGGGAGCTAGCCGAGTTAAGCAAGGCCAGGAGACAAACACGTGATATTTCGTCTAGCAGTCATGGCTGGGCTAGTTTTATCACAGGTTTTCATAAACACAGGAGAAAAATGAAGCCCAACGCTCGCTTATCTTCAGCTCTCGGCCAGTGCGTGCGGTACTGCGCCGTTCAAGTCCAGGCGTGTGAAAATATTCTATTTAATATCCTCGAAACTTATTGCCATACCACTAAGCAAACAATGCCGAATCCCTCTTAATAATGCAAGGTTTTTTCTCAATATTTTTTTACATTTTTACAAATTGGCAAGAAGTCTAAAGTAAGTAAAATCAGATTATCTGTCTCTCTGTGTACAATAAAAATAAGGATTACTTCTAAACATAACCTACCAAATGTCAGCTTCAAAATAAGCTCTCGTTCAATGTTCTGCAGTAAATGGTTCCAGAGTTCTGAGCGCTGAAAGAGGCTTGTTTTTATAAAATACGCTAAATTTGTCGCTCAATAATACGAAAACCGTTTGACTTTCGATAGTATATTTTTGAAAATGCACTCTCCTCAGCACCTTGTATAAATAGGAAAAAAAATTAGAGTATAAAAAATGCGATGTTTTTTACTGATCGATTTAATATGGACTAGCCCATTTGTTAGTTATCAAGACGCAACAACATGGGATAGTAAGAATTTTCTCCACTACTGATTCCAATTCGAGAAATTTCAACAGTTTATTATCAGGCTGTCCTTTATTCGAAAGTTTTATTTGGCGATGGGGATATAATTACCAGTGCCCACAAACTTATTATTTTATATAAAATGTGCAAATTTGAGAGTTTATGCAACAAAATCTGAAAATGTGCTATTTTGTATGCACAATAGTCTATTATATGCAGGTACATCTGAAATATGCAAAAATATGCACGATTACATATTCGACATCACAGACGTTCAAAACATGTATAAAATGTTTTTGCATGAATTTCAACCGATCAGTAAAAATATGCATTTGCATACGAACCCTGACCCCAATGATTACGCACTGCAACTCATCACAGATGTCAACCGAGCAGCGGAACAATGTCCACATGTCTGCAAAACACTTATCTACAACACAATATGTTTCATATGCAATGTACAGTAATTTTGTGTATAAAATACAGGGTGGAAGTGAAATAACCTTGCAGATTCAAAAGGATGATAGGGTAAACGTAAATGAATAGGAAACCTATATTACGGTTTGTGATTAAATGCGCTGTTAATTAGAAATAATTATTTATTGACAAAGTATTGAACAAGTTAGATGCTTTAACTATCTTCAGTAAGATATCAAGTCAAGATGAAGCAGATGTCCAACATAAAAAAGGACGATTTAATAAGCTATGTGGCACTATAAAGAGAAGACTAAAAAATAAAACAAGAAAGGACACAATGATTATAGTACATTATGCAACGAGCCTATAATGATAGTAATTAAGAAGCGATTATGGATGTTTGTGAAACGAGCGCAAGCGAGTTTCATAATTTTCATACGAGCTTCTTAATTACCATTATAGGCGAGTTTCATACGACATTTTATGCTCGACCATATTTCTAACTTGAAATTACCGGTATTCAGATGTATACATTTTATTTGTATCTGACAACATCGGAAGTGACCTTGTTCTAGGTCGTGAATTGTGAGATGTGCGCAGACGCGAAGGTATTGATATTTCCGAGAAACAATAATGCCATTTACCATGTGTAATCCCGTTAAACTTGGTATAACCTTGATTATTGAATTCTACATTGAAAAACGAGATGACAATTTGAATTTATTTGAATATTATTTACAATTAACGCTAATTATTATAGTAACAGAACATAACCTTCTGCGACAGTATTGGATTTCCAGTCTTCGTGACTTTTCGCTAATTCTCTTTCGATTGCATATCCGAGAATAATCGATACTTGAGGTTTTATAACGGTACAAAGCTGACTTATTATTGGCTGAAACCTGAAGCTGAGTTGCCATTGGCTGAAAACAGCTGTACTTTAATGAGTAGGTGTACTTTAATGACATGCATTAAAGGACTGCTACCAGGTGTATAATTACTACATTTCGGCATGGTCGAGCATAAAATTTTATAAGATAATGGTTACACCCATTTGTCTACATGGCAGTGAAAGCTGGATATTAAAGAAGACAGATATAAGTAGAATTCAAGCAATGGAGATGAGATTTTTGAGGTCAGTATTAGGCGTAACAAGAGAAGATAGAATAAAAAACGATACGATAAGAAATGAGCTAAATATAAATAATACAAATAAAAGAATTGTGAATTTTAGAAATAAATGGCTAGAACACGTACAACGTATGCCAGAAGAAAGATACCCAAGAAAACCTTTCAGATACAAATCAAAAGGTAGAGGAAATGTAGGAAGACCTCATAAGACAGGCATGTCAACTGATGCCCACAGGAGCAAGTGCGCGCTTTAGAGCTCAGGAGAGCCTGAGCGCTTTACAGCGGAAAGGGAAGAGACAGACGAAAGAGGTGGTATATGCCGCTTGGTCGAGCTATATTCAGGGATGGCCAGCACTGATTCAATAGATAAAGGGAAGAGAACTTATTAAAACTGTATCCATGGTAATTTTTAGATTTGCCTGAGATGTATAAGTGCATTATAAGAATGTAAGTTTTAATGTTAATGCTCATTTTTCACAAGTTTGATTTTTTATTCAAAAGAAATATTTTGTCAACTTTTCGTACAGAAAAGTGAAATTTTCAGGTATATAGTAGCCTTACAGAAGGTTTTTGTAAATCTAATATACCGTATATACGTATTTACTGAAGATAGTGTATTGAAGATTTTGAAAATATTCGCATGGAAATTGTTTGTAAGGAAATGAATTAACAAAGCAACTACTGTTACATCATAAGCAAAAGATACGTGCCCATGTGTTGTAAAAATGTCAGCTATATAGCTTCAGCAGATTTCGAGAAAATAATTTAATATTCTGATGATAGGAAGTTGCTCACCAATATCACCTTAAAAGCATAATGCGATAAGAGTTTTCTTATGTAATATTAGTTACACTTAAAACATATACAGTACTTAGGTAACTTTGTTTTGTACTTTAATATTGTTTTGATTAGTTTTTTGATTCCTTTGTAAGGCTAAAGATACCATCAATATAAATTACAACTTTTCATGTCATACTCAATCTCTTTCTTTGGAATATCACTTTCTTTATGAATTACGTGTTTCATCCACTTAATACAGTATAATATTATACTACTATGGAATTTAAGTGAATATTCCTTCTTAACTCTCTATTATGTTATTAAGATTTAAAACACAAGTGCAATATTAAGAAATCAGTGTTAGTACTTTTGTTTCACAGACAATATAGATAATATTAAACAGAAAGAAGCCATATAAAAATAACGACATAAAATTTCACGTTCCGTTTGAAGTTTGTGCACCACTGTTTTCTTAATCCAGCAGGTTGCTTATTCATATACAGAGCCCTTCCTCTTTCCATACTTAGCGCTTGCAGCCCGCGCACGACGTCAAGGTCAGAAAAATGCGCTTGTTTTGACATGACTGCAGAAGAAGAAGAAGAGGAAGAAGAAGAGGAAGAAGAAGAAGAAAACTGAAGTGATAGCAAACGTAGACAACTCAGAAAGTTGCAGGCAATTCCTGTGTTTCGTGTTAAATACAGCCATGGCAGAAAATGCAGTTTGACAAAGATTATGTGGCGGAAAAACAAAGTACTCTGATTTTTTTTCATGTAAATTTGGATAGAGATGATCTGTATCTGCTTTTCGAAATAACCATGAAAATTATCCTCTTAAGAATATTTCCACCCTAAAATATTTATCAACAATAATCTCACTAAAGGTTTTGATTTATCTAGAGAAAATCAAAACTCGAGCGGGATTTAATTGCCTATTACACGATTAGAAGAAAGTACATAAAGATTAGAAGTAACGAAGTACTCCAATACAATAAAATATTAATTGACTTACGAAAATACAAAACTGTTTTCAAATTTGTACCATCTCAACATTATAAATATTACGCTAGTAGATGGCAGTAGTGCGTTAAGATTAGCTGTTTTCTTATCAGTTGTGCCAACTATGGAATCTTCATTAAACTCTGTGGCCGATTACTGGTCAAGAAGGCTTTGTTGATTCAGTTTCATTTTATTAAAACAATTGCATTCCACTTCAATTATCCCGATCCCAGTAATCATCGTCACTTGACAGATGATTTTCAATAAATCTTAGTATTAAACAATCTCTGATACATGACTATCCATAATATCATATAGCAGAAGCTATAACATAACCTAATTAATATAAACGAATGTTAGAAAAGTTTTAATTAGGGATGATGAAATAAACAGGAAACATATCAATTAACGATGATGAAATAAAAAAATTGACATGAATAATTTTAAAAGAAACTATTATTGAAAGTAGGTATAATTTTCAAATTTGAATGTTTTAGTGGTTGGTGGTTCAGTTGATGTTATATTGGACGTGTGCGTAAAAGAAGTGAACTCGTTGATGTACATGATGTATCCCTCAATTTATTCAGGATTTCCGAATGGTGCTCTTCATTTATTTGTAAATAGGGTTTCAGGGAAGATGCATAGCTATGATCTTTATTAATTCTTACTCTTGAATGCCAATGCGAGTCATATTTGAAACTGCTGTGCATCGACTGGAGTGGTTTGTAATTTTCTGTTTTTTTTTTTTTTTTTTTTTACGTCCAGACCAGTGCAGTTTGAAATGTTGGCAAACAAAAAAACAAATGCTAGAGTAGTGATAAAAATAAACAAATGCTACGTAAGCGATAAAATTAAACAAATGCTAGGAACGCGATAAAATTGTGCGATAAGCAGCCACGATTGGTTGAAAGACGTCCTTTCGTACCGGTTTATTGGTCAAAAGTAGTGTGACGTAGTAAAAGTGCAATAGTCTGTGAAAAATGTTTAGAAAAGTAAAATGACAAATTTCAGGAGAATATCTCGCGGCCCTGTGTAGCTGCTACCAGGGCCCGATGGTTCAGCAACTCCGCTGTAAACAACAACGCATCGAAAAGCTATCCTACCGTAGTTTTTTGCCACATTAAATCCTGCTATACCTTGTAACAACATGAGTACACGTAATTGGTCGGAATTATATACTAACAATTCGGAAAACTGCACTCGAAACAAACTAAACCGAGCTAATTTACTAGTCAACTAAAAGTACTAATTGAAATGGAATTGCTTTGTTTTGTGTGTTTAATCTGCAATGCTTGGAATTTATAAATTTTTTGTGTCGTATTTATAAACACTGTGAATGATATATAATGTTCCGCTCGACAAGAGCAAGTGCTGCTTGTACACGAGTGCAAGAGCTGATAATTAAATACAGATGCGACGCCGGCCAGTGTGGTTGAAGCGGATCGGTACAATGAAAATATAAATTGAATTATTAATCAACAATAATGCAAGCATTCCTGCGCGGTCCGCAATATTTATAAACCCAAGTCTACTGTGTGGGCGTTTGTGGTAATTCAGCTGACACCATGAAGTATTGGATTTTTTTTTTTTTGCATTATGAACATTTATTTAAGTTTCAGGACAAGAGCTACTAATAATGCAGCATTTTAATCAAATACGATTAAATAATGACAAAGCTTGTGAAAGTATTGCTGATATTTACGGTCATCATGCACTCAGCTGTGCGAGGAGCAAGGGTCGCATTCCCAGACATACATCACTCAATGATATCATTAAAAGATCTCTGACTTCGTGTGGCATCCCGTCTCTTTTGGAACCACCAGGTATCAGTCGCGCGGATGGTAAACGACCCCATGGTTTCAATTTAATTCCACGATGTAGAGCAGAGGTCTCCAAAAAGCGCATCGTCATTCGTGCTCTCGATGCTGCCCGCCGAACACAGGGTGCTGTAAGGCTAGAGAAGGGGGAGATACTCGTACCTCAACAGATGGGAGCGATCAGTGGGGGATCGCGGCATCGGTGTACTTATGTTTACAAATAATAACATTACAATAATAAGAAATATCATACGTTTGTACAGGGACATCATTTTATTTTTACTAACATTTTTAATATTAACCTGGATATACCTTTACAAGACCGGAAACACCGTTCGCTACCTCCTTCCACGACTGGAGTTCGATGATACCAGCGTAAAACACAAACAAATCACTTTACTAGGTATAGGAAGGAAGAAAAGTACTTCATCCATTTACGTAAACTAGGAAATATCGCGATTTTGAGTTCGATAATTTTCATTAGGTTTTTGTTTAATCAGAATGCAGCACTGTATTAACAATGAGTGTTTTTACTCACGAACTGAGCTATCCATGCGAACGTATTCATTATGCAGCGTATATTATACTGTCTACAGCACATTAGCGTACAATATAGAGAATGAAGTTCAATTGAAGAATAATCATAATATGGATATTTAAACACATTTTTGAAAATGGTGGCCGTTCATTTCGATACAGGCTTCAGTTCTTTTGTGCATATTATCGCACTATATACTATTGCATCTAATTCCAATTGCCAGTTTCGTCCTTCGTACTAGTAACTCATGTTGAAATAATTCTGTACCTACTCTATAAAAGAGTACCTTATGTACTGTAAATTCAATCTTCACTTCTGCTCGAACCGCACAGATAAAATTACTCAGACATGCTATCTACTGTCCGTCCAAGTGGTTATGCCGCAGGATCATAGAAAGGAGGAAATCACGTGACAGTTAATTACTTAACGAGGCCCTTTTATTTAAGTAATTTTAAACAGTTGTATAATATTACGTAAACGTCCAATTCCTAACAGAAATTAATGTTTTCAGAAAAGAGCTGAGACACCCCTGCTTTTACAGAGGGGCGTGCAGAAGCAGGTGGGGGAAATCGGGATGCGACGTAGGCAAACAGACAGTACCTGTGCGAAAATATGATTCAATATTGAAAGTTCTTTCGTCCACTGGAAAACGCGAACATATTTCTGGAACGTACTGTACTCAATAACTCAGTGCTGTTTACTATATGCGGCCTTGGTTCTGCGTGGACAGTTGAAACTTCATTAGTAGAAGGGTTGGGAGTGAAGTACATTCAAAAACTCAGGTACAATAAAAACTGAAGTAAAAATAAAATGATGTTTCTGTATATTATTTTGACAACTATGAAGCTGGAGCCCCGTCTGTTGCTATAGACACAAGCCATTGCAAATTCAACCTCTTCTGTTCTATGGTGCCTTTCAGTGCCTGGAAAAGATCTTCTCCAGTTGTATTTTGTAATTACATCTAGAAGACATTCAGACACAGTAAAATGTTCATTAACTCCTCGGATGAAAATGGCTAGGTGAGCTTTGTCATTTCTATCTGTGCTTTCGTCCAATGCAAGTGAGTAAGCTACAAACTGGTTAATTGTGGTTTCGACTTCAGATTCAATTACATTTACAATCTTGAAATTCCTTCTCTGAACTGTAATTGGAAACAATTTAATTTTCTTAAACTTTGACTTTGTTCTGGACACAGCATTTTAGTAACGTCCTGTATGCACGATTTTACAAATGATGCTTCTGTAAAGGGCTTTATTAATTATCCAATATTCCAAGCTAGAACATAGCTAGCAAGAAGCTTTTTTTGTTTAAGACTGAGGACACGTGTGTGATTTGTGTTTTATTTTCTTGTTTTATATTTATCAAAATATTTGTAGACTTAAGCATTTCACCTAAAATTAAACAAAAAACTATAAGTATGTCATGCGGAACTGAGTGTAAACGTATTGTAATACACTGATTATTTTCTATAACCAGCAGTTATACAGATAGCCCCAAAATAAATTATTTTCACATGTCCAACATGCCTGTAATTGTATGATATTCTTTGTGAAGAGTCGAGTATTGTCGTCGCATGTTGAATATTAACACACCCTTAAGAATTTTCGAACAAATTAAGCATTTCACATTCTCCCCACTAACACAAAAAAATTCTCTTCCTCTTCATCCTTGAATGTACTACGTCCATGATTAGAAGACATTGTGAAACGGTGGAACACTCCGACCAACACAATGATAATGGCAGTCCGCCACTGCTCTTCGTTTGCGCATAAACATTGAGTACAGTACAGGTGGGGATGGGTGAGGCGGAACGCGCTCATTACGTACTGGCTTCGGTTCCGTTCAGGGGCTTACTCGCGAGTACGGTTTTGGAGACGTCTGATGTAGAGAAAAATAACAAATACTAGTGGCTTGTGCAGAATATTCAGCAAACTAAGTTCATCAGACGTTCAAATAAAAATTTTTCAGGTTTATTTTCAATGAAGAATACCAAACACATATCTCGTATTGTGCAAAGTCACAGTTTTGGATGAGGGGGAAGAGAGATAGCAAAACGTTTTACTAATATGTGAGAAGAATTACGACTAAACTCCCAGCTTACACTCAGGCAAGCAGTGACCAGAGCATTGGAATGAAGACAAGCGGATGTGTTTTGTTTTGCTTTTAGTACTCGGAGGACCACGACCAGGATAAGACACTTGAAACTCAACGGTCAGTCACCGGCAGATATAATAAAACTTCATTTGATATGCATTATTTTCTTCATGTCATGTATTACACATTTATATGACTTTTATTTACTTATTTTATTTACATGAGTTGGATAAAAAGTAATGGCAACAGTTCGATATTTCTGACATGGCTTTATTCACAGGGGTACAACATTTACGTACCTTCTATATAGTCGGCCCCCTTATTTATCACCTTTTGCCAAATGTTTGGAAAGCGTCGTACACCATCAGCGCGTCCATCTTTGTTGATGTTCCGTATTGACCACCCTATAGCACGGATAAGTTCATCTCTGGTATTGTATCGGGTCCCTCGCAGTGGTTCTTTCACTTTGGTGAAGAGATCGTAATCGCATGGACTCATATCGGGTGAGTACGGAGGATGTTCCAGAATCTCCCATTGCCAGCGGCGCAAGAGGTCCTTGACAGCAGCAGCGGTGTGACTCCTTGCATTGTCATGAAGAATGATGGGGTTCTGTACCCCCAAGTGTCGTCGTTTTCCTGAGGGCTGGACGAAGGTGGTGGAGCAAGAACCTGCAGTAGTAGTCCGCGTTTTCTGTCTGCCTTGGAGGTACAGCGTGGTGCAGTATAACCCAATCAATGTCATACGCCACAATGAACATCACCTTCACAGCACTTCCAACAAGGCCTACCCGGAACCCTTGAACCCATCGTGCCACTATGCTTCACGCAGTCCCTGAAAACATTCTTGTGCACTACGACCTCGTGCCTCTTCAATTTTGATCCAGGAACGTTGCTCTAGTTCTGTAAACATGACCTTAGGGCGCTCGCACTATCCCTATGAAAGTCAACGTTCTACACACTGCAGTAGATTGATGGAGTACTGTCGCCGCTGGCTGCACTAACTCATCTAACAGTCCTTGTTCTTGTCCACACAGCTGGCAACTTTCGAAAGAACCATCGTCACGTGACAGCAGTGCTGCCATTACTTTTTATACAACCTATGTAATATCATTTCTTTACAATACATATCGGTACAATTTCAACGTAGAAAATACTTCTATCCCTTTTATGTCCTAAATGACTCACTTAATAAAATGAGCATTTTACTGAACCAGACCAGTTCATGACAGAAATAGGATTACATCACTTATTTATAGTAAATAAACTTGTGGACACAAAATACTTAAATTTTAAAGGAGGAAAAGTTCGTCCAAAGGGCTGGATTCGGGAAGAGTACCTAAAACGCTCATTGCATTTCCGCGTTGAATGCTATACTTCAGGAATGCACTTAATTTATAATTTTTTAATGTTGCCGGCGACAACATCGGCAGCGTAAACGACACGTCCCTGTCACAGATTATGTGATATTGGCACAATGTCCAACACTATGTACAGAGGTGCATTAAGCGTTGACGCAAATAATTAGTGCAACGGAGATCACCAGTAACGCTTTATTCATGATATGGTGTTATATAAGTAGGCATAGAGAATATCTGAAATTAGATCTTCATTTCTATAATAGGTATATTTATTGAGTGACTGCTATATAGTTGTCTATACAAAACTTACGTAAGGTAACAACATTGATATTAAAATGAAATATTGTTATAGTTATTAATCAAGTGGTATGGGTCTTTTTCATATATTTAATGACGGTGTGGAATAGATGTATAAAGCTGAAAGTTAGAATTTATAAAACAGTTATGCTACTGGTTGTTCTTTATGGTTGTGAAACTTGGACTATCACTTTGAGGAAGAGAGAGATTAAGGGTATTCGAAAATAAGATGCTTAGGAAAATATTTGGGTCTAAGAGGAATGAAGTTATCGGAGAATGGGGGAAGTTACACAAGACAGAACTGCACGCATTGTATTCTTCACCTAACATAATTAGGAACATTAAATCTAGACGTTTGAGATGGGCAGGGCATGTAGCACGTATGGGTTAATCTAGAAATATATATAGAGTGTTAGTTGGAAGACCTGAAGGAAAAGATCTTTAGGGAGGCCGAGAGGTGGATGGGAGAATAATATAAAATGGATTTGAGGGAGGTTGGATATAATGTAGAGACTGGGTTAATCTTATATATTATTTTAATGTTCCGAACTACATATGATATTTTCATGCAGATATTCTGCGTCATCATACGATGAAAAAGTAATGGAACGGAGAAAAACTCCCTCCGGCGCCGGGATTTGAACCCGGGTTTTCAGCTCTACGTGCTGATGCTGGGTATCCGGTGTTGCTTAGTGGATAAAGCATCAGCACGTTGAGTTGAAAACCCGGTTTCAAATCCCGGCGCCGGAGGGAGTTTTTATCCGTTCCACTACTCTTTCATCGTATGGATTAATCTTGCTCAGGATAGGGACCGATGGCAGGCTTATGTGAGGGGCGGTAATGAACCTCCGGATTCTATAAAATTCATTTGTAAGTGATATATATATATATATATCTCTGTGTGTGTGTGTGTGATTCTCTTCAGTATTATCTGCAGGAAGCGCAAAAAATTATAGTGTCTAAGGAGAGACCAAAAGGTATTACTTACTGATAAAATAAGAGGCCTACAAAGTGTTGTAGTGTCCCGATCACTTTAGCAAGCTCTCTTAGCAGGATTATTACACTCTTACTACGTCATACTACTTTTGACCAATAAAACGGTACGAAAGGACGTATTTCAACCAATCATGGCTGCTTATCGCACAATTTTATCGCGTCCCTAGCATTTGTTTAATTTTATCGCGTCCCTAGCATTTGTTTAATTTTATCGCGTCCCTAGCATTTGTTTCTTTGTTTGCCAACATTTGAAACTGCGCTGGTCTGGACGTCAAAAATATATATAAAATTACAAACCACTCCAGTCGATGCACAGCAGTTTCAAATATGACTCGCATTGGCATTCAAGAACAAGAATTAATAAAAATCACTGATAATACCTATGCATCTTCCAAAATCCGATTTACAAATAAATGAAGAGCACCATTCTCCTGAATAAGTTGAATACACGATTTAAATCAAAGTTCCACTAAACACGTCCAATATAACATCAATTGAACCACCAACCACATTCAAATTTGAAAATTGTACGTTGAATAATTATTCCTTTTAAAATTATTCATTCGGAAATTCAGAATAAGTTGAATACACCATGTAGGCCTAAATCAACGAGTTCCACTTCTATTACGCACACGTCCAATGTAACATCAATTGAACCACCAACCACATTCAAATTTCAAAATTGTACATTCAATAATTATTCCATTTAAAATTATTCATGTTTATTTTTTATGCCATCGTCGTTAATTAAAACTTTTCTAACACTTGTGTATATTAGTTAGGTTATGTTATAGCTTCTGCTCTGAGAGGATAAAAGAATTTCTGCTATATGATATTATGGATAGTCACGTATCAGAGATTTTTTAATATTAAGATTTATTGAATAGTAATCATTACAGTGTCTGTATAAAGACACTACTGCCATCTAGCATGCATCTAGCGTAATATTTGTAATGTTGAGATGGTACAATAATACGTACATTTGAAGACAGTTGTATTTTCGTAACTCAATTAATATTTTATTGTATTGGAGTACTTCGTTACTTCTAATCTTTATATACTTTCTTCTAATCGTGTAATAGTCAATTAAATCCCACTGGAGTTTTGATTTTCTCTAGATTAATCAAAACGTCTAGTGAGATTACTGTTGATAAAATGATTCTACCCTCTACATTTGAAGGTAGTTCACGAAACATGTGGCAGCTATACCAAGACGCTATGTCTATTGTTGGAAAGCATGGCAAACCTGATATTTTAACTCTCACCTACAATCCACAATAACCTGAAATAGCTAACGCTTCACTCCCACATTAAAAACCCACTGATCGTCCTGACATTGTTACTTGCGTTTTCGCATTGAAACTCAAGAACTCAAGATGTATAGGTTCAACAAAAAGTCTTTGGCATAAAAAACCCATTCAGTGGGAGTATGTTTCATTATTATGGAAGCAAATAACTTCCAAATTGTCTGGTATTCTTCATTGGAAATAAATATGACAAATTTTAATTTGAACTTCTAATAAACTTAGTTTGCAGCATTTGCTGTACAAGCCATTAGTTAGGTACGTAAAGCACACTTTGGAATAAATAAGAATAAGAAGAAAAAGAAAGCCCGACCAAATATATCATATTTCGCGGCGCAGAAGTTACACTTACAAGAAATTAGGCCTACATATGAGAAAAATTTGAAAAGATTAATTTAGGAACTACATTTTGAAAGTAAGTAATTCTTTTTTGCCATTTTCCCTTTCTCTTGTGTATGCTCAGGCCCCATAACTCATTTTATCTCCATTAAATGGAAAGAGGTAAGCACGCCAGTGATGTGATAGCTTCCACCTGCTGCAACTCAGGACAGCCAACGGACTTTACTCAGATCCCCCTAAGCTACCTTCACATGCTGTAAATATATGGTGTTAGGCCTTCACTTCCGGTACGTAGAAAGCCACGATGAAGATATTTATGGTCTTAAAAGTTACGCTATGACGCGTTAGCATTGTAAGCGTGAAATATATAACAAGATAGAAATTTCAGCGGAAGAGGGAGTAACTTACTATTTATTATTTACGGTAAGAGCATACTGTTGTATATACCAATGTTTTCGTCTTTATTAATAGAAACATTTGTGCCTTCAAATTTACGTACGTAATTGTGTAACATTCATGTTTAAAAATATAAGTCTGAGAATTAATGAAATGTGATAATCTTGAAAAATTGTTAATTCTTATTTTGATAATTTTCCAGGATAAATTAGATAAATTACAGTTAGAAGTGGAATACCATAAATCTATCAGAAAGAGAGAGATCTGATTTTATTCGTGTCATATAATGAGTTCGTAAATAGCTTCAACATTATTCTAATACAAATTTGTAAAATACAGGGTTATTCAAAAGTCACTGCATATATTAAATTTAAAGCGTTATACGGGAACATCATTTTATTTTTACTATCAATTTTAATATTAACCTGACTAAAACTTTGGATTAATGGTTCAGAACCGGAAAAACCGTTTGCTACCCCCTTCCACGATTGAAGTTCGATGATACTGGTGTAAAATACAAACAAATCACTTTACTAAGTATAGGAGGGAAGAAAAGTAGTTCATCCATTTACATAAACTAGGAGATATCGTAATTTTGAGTTTGATAATTTTCATTAGGTTTTTGTTTAATCAAAATACAGTACAGTATTAACAATAAGTGTATTTACTCACGAACTGAGTTATCCATGCGAACGTATTCATTATGCAGTGTATATTATACTGTCTACAGCACATTAGCGTACAATATAGAGAAAGAAGTTAAATTGAAAAATAATCACAATATGGATATTTAAACACATTTTTGAAAATGGCGGCCTTTCATTCAGATACAGGCTTCAGTTCTTTTGTGCATATTATCGCACTATAGACTATTGTACCTAATCCCAATTACCAGTTTCGTCCTTCGTACTAGTAACTCATGTTGAAATAATTCTGTACCTACTCTATAAAAGAGTACCTTACGTACTGTAAATTCAATCTTCACTTCTGCCCAATCCGAAAAGATAAAATTACTCAGACATGCCATCTACTGTCCGTCCAAGTGGTTTTATCGCAGGATCGTAGAAAGGGGGGAAATCACGTGACAATTAATTACTTTTATTTAAGTTATTTTAAACAGTTGCGGGTGAGGGAAATCGGGATGCGACGTAGGCAAACGGACGACAGTACCCGTGCGAAAATATGATTCAATATTGAAAGCTCTTTCGTCACTGGAAAATGCGAACATATTTCTGGAACGTACTATACTCACTAACTCAATACTGTTTGTGTTTACTACGACCTTAAGGCGACTTTGACTGTATACGCTAGGTTCTGTGAGGAGAACAGTTGGAAGGTCACTAGTAGAGGGGGTGGGAGTGAAGTACATTCAAAAACTCAGGTACAGTAAAAATTGAAGTAAAAATAAAATGATGTCCCTGTAGTAAATATAATAATATTGGAGCTGGATAAGAAATATAGGGTAGTTCAGTTTAAACATTAGACTGCTATAATAATTATAATATTTGAGATAGGGAAAAAACAAAAACTTCACAGTGTTGGACAAACAACGGGGTTTACAAACATTGGGAAAATGTCCGCCATTCTTTTGTTCAACGTACAGCATTCTGTCTGCGACACCATGCACAGCATTTTGCAGATAATGTCTTGGAATATTGGCAATTTCTTGCGATATGGCATCTTTCAGTTGCAGTAGGGTTGTTGGAAGTGTCAGGAAAACTAGTTCTTTAAGGTAACCCCACAACCAAAAATCGGCCGGATTGAAATCTGGAGATCGCGGAGGCCACATTTTTGGAAAGTGCCTAATGATGACACGGTCGCCAAACATCGGCGTAATTAATTGTTTTGAAAAGATAAAGATGTGGAGTAGAGCGCCATATTGCATGAAGATTATGTTTTCCATATCGTGATTCCTCAGTCTAGGGATGACAAAATTCTGTATCATGCTGTAGTAGCGCTTCCTGTTTACTGTAACAGTCTGTCTTCTTCCATTATTGTCCACACTTGTGGAGTAACGGTTAGCGCGTCTGGCCGGAAAACCAGGTGGTCCGGGTTCGGGACAAGTTACCTGGTTGAGATTTTTTCCGGGGTTTTCTATCAACCCAATATGAGCAAATGCTGGGTAATTTTCGGTGTTGGAATCCGGACTTATTTCACCGGCATTATCGCCTTCATTTGATTCAGACGCTAAATAATCTAAGATGTGATAAAGCGTCGTAAAATAACCTACTATAAATTAATAGTGGAGTTAAGACGCGTAATTGAGGTTCGTTTTCCGACCAAAGTCATCAGTAAGTACTTTCCAACAATGTGGCCTCCGCGATCTCCAGATTTCAATCCGGCCGAAATTTGGTTGTGGTGTTATCTTAAAGAACGAGTTTTCCTTAAACATCCAACAACTCTACTGCAACTGAAAGGTGCCATCTCGCAATAATTGTCAATATTCCAAGACATTATCTGTAAAATTCTGCGCATGGTGTCGCAGACAGAATGCTGTACGTTGAACAAGAGAACGGCGGACACCTTCCCAAAGTTTTATAAACCCCGTTGTTTGTCCAATTATTCTGTAAAATTCTGCGCATGGTGTCGCAGACAGAATGCTGTACAAGAGAACGGCGGACACCTTCCCAAAGTTTTGTAAACCCCGTTGTTTGTCCAATACTGTGGTGTTTTTGTTTTTTTCCCTATCTCAAATATTATAATATTTATAGCGGGTTAATGTTTGAACTGGCTTTTGAAATACCCTATATAACAGTGTTTTTTGCCAACAATGGCGGTTTTCATTTGTTAGTTTGTCCATTTGCATTGCTACCTTTTTGTTGATTAGGAATTAATGGTTTTATTAAGATAGCTACTAGACTTATAAAGTTTCAAGCTGTTTTTATTATTAAATGTAAGGACACACTTGGTACAATGCTATTATGAAGGCAAAAGCAGTCTCTCTCAATATCTGAGAATTTAAATAGGTCTACTTAAAATTTAGTAAAAGTCTTGTGTTCCATTCAAAATTACGGGGACTTAAGACGTTTCGAAATTTGCTCTATTGTGGATAAGAGCAAAAAATGAAGACCAAACGACGTAATCAATAAGAAGCAGATTCCTATGTAATTAAATATTTTTCTTGGGTGTGATAAAACACAATTAACAAAGTTAAAAATTCCGAATGTCAAGTTTAAAACCCGAATTTTATTTCACATAAAAACACCTATTTTCACAAAAATTCATGTAAATACATATTTTCAGAAAATCTAATACAAACACATAAATCTTGGAGTTTTTTCTGTAATTATTTTTTACGAGAACTTATACTTGATTTAGTTTTAAAATACTTAAATCACTCAGAAATACGTTATCTTTTTAAGAATTCTTGGTTGCTTCGTGTTTCTAAGCGCTGTGTGGTGTATCCGTGATCCATTTTCGTAATAGTATCACCTCAAGTTCTGAGAACTGCTAGGCAGCATATCAGTGTTATTATATGAGAATAAATTAACATGGACAAGGAGGAGAGATTTTGCTTCACATAATTAGGAATGTTTGTTTGCTGAAAATGATTTCATTCCACGCTTTGTTTGTGAAACACAACAGAAAAGAGCTCGGGTATGAACATTATTTAATTTAAACAAATATCTCGCCTCTCGCTCATGCCTATCAAGTAAGGCAATACATCTTGTTGTGATTCCCCGTTATCGGACCATAACCATAAGCTGCGTAGTGTAGACGTGGTGGCGTCGCTATAGGAAGCTTTTCTCCGACATTGTCAGTCAGTAGCTAGAAACATTTTTTTACGTTAAGACGTGTGTATATTAGCCTCTTAAGATGACTAAAATCAAATCGAGTTTAAGATCGCGTCTACAGAAATATGTAGATGAATTTAAAAACATTTTTACTACCGACGGAAAAGTGTTATTTTGCCAACCATGTGGTAAATCAGTAAGTGCAGATCAGAGCTCTCAGGTAACCCTGGAAACAAGCACATCGCCACTGCTTCACGTGTGCATTCACGGCAAAACGGTGGATATAAAAAATGTGCAAAGTTGCTGAAGTATTGGAGGGTGTGCCTGTAGGTGAAATTGACGGTGTTTGTGTTTGTGAATTCCTTTCTTTAAATATGCACGTCTGACGTCCTGTGATGTGGACAGATCGTTTTCACAGTATAAGTCGTCGTTGAGAGATAATGGGCATGCATTTGTGATGGAGAATTTGGAGATGACCTTTGTTGTTCACCGCAATTCTCGGACAACTACTAGCACTCAAGTGTGGTTGGTGAGTACCTAGTAACATTTTTTTTTTCAAGCTAAGGAAGGTATTTTTGTCACATTAAACAATTATTTTAGCAACTATTTTCGTACTTTTTAGCACATAAAAGATAAATATATTTCAATTTTAGCACATAAAAATCCGCTACCTAGTAATCAATGATCTGTCACTTGTGCCGAGGTGCTTCAGAGAAGTAATTAAACAAGTAGGAATAATAATTATTAAAAGATTAGTGTTCTCAGGTGTACAAATAAGTTAAAACAGAGTTAGGAGAATTGTATGAAAACATTTTACTCTGTACCCATGTAAATTAAAATCTGTGTTGGTACTGAAAGAAAGTGACGAGCAAAAAAATATATAACAGTTTTATTATGATGATGCTTTATTTGCGCTAGATGAGAGTCAACCTAATCGCTTGTTGGACAACAATACATTTATTTCTGAATTGTGGCGTTAACACACGTAATTATATAATTCATTCTGAATTGAATTCAACAAGGTTTTCATAATACCCGTGTTTCATAAATATTTGAGTAAACTAATGAGCTTACGTTAATGAAACCACTCCACAACGAAGGAGGGACTCAAACAGTTTGTTTTACACCTACGACTGTTCAATGTACTGTATGTATCATGGCTGACATCACACACATTCACACGATAGCCTAGTTCAGGCCTGCAGAACTCGCAAAGTAGGGGAACTATGACGTCAGCCTCACTCCACTTCTATTGGGAATGATCGACTTCCGCCCAGAGAATGAATGTTGATGCAGCCAAGCGTAACTAGAACGCCGTGACCGCACAGGTAGAAAAGGTGGGTGGAGTAAGAAAGGGGAGGAAAGCAGTCGCTCTCAACATGGAAGAATATATAATAGGATACGAAACTTACTGAGTTTCCCGTAACACATACTAGAGGCGCTGTTTTAGAAATTGATCTTGCTGCCACCTGTTTGTGGGAGGGGCGTTATTACATCTAGCAGCGCACCAAGTAGCGAAAAGAGTAATTGCTCTATGCATTTAGCAGCGCACCTGGTGACGAAAATGTTAAAATGTGCAGAAAGTATTCCCTCCCACCCTCATCGATATTCAAAACTAACCCAATTTAAAATAAAACATTTATACTTTTATTCCTCACAGCATCTTCTACTGAAAATTCTTAACGGAGCCAACAGGAAGATAAAAGAGACGATCTATTTTACACTACCCGATTAAAATATAACCAGACAGAGACAAAAAATAAAGCAGAAGGTTAGATAATTGGGATTGTATTCTTTGGGTATTTATTGTACAGCACAATGGAAAAGTCTGCAGGAACTACTTAGATAGTTCAATTTATTATATTACTATTACTTTACAATACATTCAACAACACTATTTTACAACGTCCATAAACATCACTGTTTAACATACACTGCTTATACACGCACGTATCACTTTATGTTCACTTATTAAGCAAGTTTCTGTCTGCTATCTCGTCTTTCTCGTCTCCTCGAGCAATATCTCGATTATCTCGAACGGATAAATAGAGAACTCTGGGTAATGTACCCAACACGTAGTTCTAATGTTCACCACCTACGACGTTGGGCGCTGATCATCTTATTTCAGCCTCCAGCCGCCAGATGGTGCTGACCGCAGTTTCGCATCCTATTATATATTTATCTATGCTCTCAAGAGCTACAGTTCTGCAGGCCTGGTCTAGTTCTTGCCACACTCGCATCAACATGGACCTCTCGATAATGTCAACCTCTGCGATGGTAAAGCTTCCTTAGGTCTGTGATTACGCGCTATGGGTAGAACTAATACCCTTTGATGTAATCTCACAAAAAGACGTCACACAGTACTGGTATTATTCTTATAAAATTATATTTTTAATTCCTAAAGTTTTACGTATTGTTGTACTTTTGACGTATTCATGAAATAACGGAATAATTCTGGGTGGACAGGAACTACAGGCCTAATATAATTACTGATTTCAAGAAAATAAAACATTAAGTTTTCAACCACAGACCAGTAGTGAGAAATCTCATAGTTAGAGTGCACAGCGACTGACAGCAGTAATTACCAAGGAAATAGAGCCTTTTTGGGAGAGGTACAATATGACCCTTTCTAATGCCAAGTACAGTTAAGTGAAAACAAAAGAAGCCTGCAATAAACGAGGTTTCGTTATTTCCAAGAAAGGAATCTTCTGTGTACCGGTACTTAATAATAATGTAATAATATTAATAATTTATTTATTTAATCTGGCAGAGTTAAGGCCAGTAGGCCTTCTCTTCCGCCCAGCCAGATTCTAATTATAATTGTATACAATTGCTTACATAGTTATTACATTAATATCTAGACCATAAAACAACATGAAAGTAAATAATGAAAGTTGGATAAGTAATGTTAGTGTGACAATAATAAACATTGGTAAGAAATAGTTATAATAATAATAATAATAAAATAATAATAATAATAATAATAATAATAATAATAATAGTAATAATAATAGTAGTAATAATAATAATAATGAGATAATTTAGATATTTATCTGTGATATATACAGGGACATCATTTTATTTTCACTAACATTTTTAATATTAACTTGGCTATACTTTTAGAGAACCGGAAAACCCGTTCGCTACCCCCTTCCACAACTGGAGTTCGATGATACTGGCGTAAAACACAAACACATCACTTTACTAGGTATAGGAGGGAAGATAAGTACTTCATCCATTTACGTAAACTAGGAAATATCGCGATTTTGAGTTCAATAATTTTCATTAGGATTTTTGTTTAATCAAAATGCAGTACTGTATTAACAATAAGTGTTTTTATTCACGAACTGAGCTATCCATGCGAACGTGTTCATTATGCAGTGTATATTATGTCTACAGCACATTAGCGTACAATATAGAGAATAATGAACTTCAATTGAAAAATAATCATAAAATGGATATTTAAACACATTTTTTGAAGATGGTAGCCATTCATTTCGATAGCCTACAGGCTTCAGTTCTTTTGTGCATATTATCGCACTATAGACTATTGCATCTAATTCCAATTACCAGTTTCGTCCTTCGTACTAGTAACTCAAGTTGAAATAATTCTGTACCTACTCTATAAAAGAATACCTTATGTAATGTAAATTCAATCTTCACTTCTGCCCAACCCGCATAGATAAAATTACTCGGACATGCTATCTACTCTCCAAGTGGTTATGCCGCAGGATCGTAGAAAGGAGGGAAATCACGTGACAGTTAATTACTTAACGAGGCCCTTTTATTTAAGTTATTTTAAACAGTTGTGTAATATTACGTAGACATCCAATTCCTAACAGAAATTAATGTTTTCAGAAAAGAGCTAAGACAGCCCAGCTTTTACAGAGGGCCGTGCAGAAGCAGGTGGGGGAAATCGGGATGTGACGTAGGCAAACGGACAGTACCTGTGCGAAAATATCATTCAATATTAAAAGCTCTTTCGTCACTGGAAAACGCGAACATATTTCTGGAACGTACTATACTCAGAAAACAGTTGAAACTTCATTAGTAGAAGGGGTGGGAGTGAAGTACATTCAAAAACTCAGGTACAATAAAAACAGAAGTAAAAATAAAATGATGTCCCTGTATAACCATTAAACATTGAGAAACCTGAAACAGCTGTTATTGTTAACAAGAATTGTTAAACAAATATTTCGTTAGCTTATTCTTAAATTGGTTTGATGTCTGACAGTCCCTGACATTACTCGGTAGGGAATTCCAAAGCCGAGGAACAACCACAGTGAAAGAAGATGAATATGAGGATGTTCGGTGGGAGGGAATGGATAATATTGAGGAGTGTTGTGATCGTGTGTCTAGGTTATGATGGGTGGATAAATTTTGAAAACGAGACGCAAGGAGTGGAGAAATGCAATATGTGAAAGAGAAGGGAAAGACAGTGGATTTTCCTACGATCTTCTAGACGGAGCCAGGACAACATTTCGGGGGATGGTGTTACGTGATCAGCCCGGCGAATATTGCAGACGAAACGGACGCACATATTATGAACACGTTGTAGTCTCTGCGCCGAAGTAACGCTTAGGTCAGTAAGCAGAATATCACAGTAATCGAAGTGGGGCATCACGAGTGTTTGCACTAACATAATAAGATTGGTAAAACTCTAATGGAATTAATTTGCGTAATCTCGTGGGGTGCGGCGATATGTGACCACCACCACCACCAATGCTACTAGTGTTTGTACTAATAGTAGAATTAGTAACAGTAATAGCATTGGTGGTAGTAGTAGCAGTATTAGTGTTTTTAAACTTACGGGCAAATACGTTTTCCTTATGTTACTCTGTCTATGGTACCAAGCAGCGACAGCGCTCCTATACGAAAAAATGAGTATCAGTAGTTCTACCACATCATTTACGTCATTTTTGATGAAAAGCACTTTTATTCACAAGTATTTTAGAAGGAACGCTTACATCACTATAAGATCGTTCAGAAACGGTTGTTTTTCCGAGAACTGCGGCTAGAAATTTAATGTCAACAAAGACAGCAAAGCAATTCTTCCTGCGAACTTAAAAAAACACGTAGGTACTATGTAAATTTCAGAATGTGTACCTTCGTTCAGACGTGAGTTAATATAAAAAATAGGTGAAGTTCACAAGCGCTGAATACCCGACTTGTTTAACTACCTAAAAATCTGTTTATGAAAAGTAAGAAAATACATATAATTCCGTATAAGCCAATTTCTATCTGATGCTTTTACAATGCACTGTGGACTAAAGCAAGGAGATCACTATCACCTTCACTTTTTAACTTAGCTCTAGAATATGCCATTAGGAAAGTCCACGATAACAGAGAGGGTTTGGAATTGAACGGGTTACATCAGCTGCTTGTCTATGCGGATGACGTGAATATGTTAGGAGAAAATCCGGAAACGATTAGGGAAAACACGGAAATTTTACTTGCTGCAAGTAAAGCAAAGACAAAGTATATGATTATGTCTCGTGACCAGAATATTGTACGAAAAGAAATATGAAAATTGGAGATTTATCCTTCGAAGATGTGGAAAAATTCAAATATGTTGGAGCAACAGTAACAAATATAAATTACACTCGGGAAGAAAATTAAACACAGAATAAATATGGGAAATGCCTGTTATTATTCGGTTGAGAAGCTTTTATCTTCCAGTCTCCTCTCAAAAAAGCTGAAAGTTGGAATTTATAAAACAGTTATATTACCGATTGTTCTGTATGGTTGTGAAACTTGGACCCTTACTTTGAGAGAGGAACAGAGATTAAGGGTGTTTGAGAATAACGTTCTTAGGAAGAGGCTAAGAGGGATGAAGTTACAGGAGAATGGAGAAAGTTACACAACACAGAACTGCACGCATTGTATTCTTCACCTGACATAATTAGGAACATTAAATCCAAACTTTTCAGATGGGCAGGGCATGTAGCACGTATGGACGAATCCAGAAATGCATATAGAGTGTTAGTTGGGAGGCCGGAAAGTAAAATACCTCCGGGGAGGCCGAGACGTAGATGGGAGGATAATATTAAAATGGATTTGAGGGAGATGGGATATGACTGTAGAGACTCGATTATTCTTGCACAGGACCGATGGCGGGCTTATGTGAGGGCGGCAATGAACCTTTGGGTTCCTTAAAAGCCATTTGTAAGTAATAAATATATGTGATACTTTTTATATTTAATTTTATACAAATAGAAAATAATGTAAGGAAATTTTAGAGTAGATGTGAAGATACACTAGTTGAATAAAAGAAAGCGAAATCAATAGTATGGCATATTCACTGTTGAAACTGTTGTAATAGAACTATAGATTAGTATAATATTACTCATTATCGTTAACTCTCTCATCAGGATTCTCTGCCATTTATGCGATGTTGGATACACTATTTTCAATGAAATAAATTTATCACACTATTTCCATTGAAGAGTTGCTTAATGTTACACGACGATTAAGTCAATTCATAGGCCTACTCTGGATATAATCACAGGTAACTTACAAAAAGGGACTTCTTTTTCAAAATGTAGATCACATTCCCAATGGAATTGTTTTCTCGGGGCCAATGAAAATCGTTATTCTGATTTATCCTTGAGTTTTCTGATGAACGGCATTACTAGCGGGTATAATGAATCACCAAGTACAAATCTATCTGTTACAGGCATCCAGCACTGTTCCATTCCAATGTACACATTTGTTTCCAAGCGTATTTAACACAGACAAACGGATTTGCATTGTAAAGATAAAATATATAACCACATCCGCAGACTAATGTTACATCTATTGACTGTTTTCCGTGGTGTTCTACAAATATTGATTCATATTCACACGGAGCATCTATTTTAACTAACGTGCCATTATGCCTCATACTGGTGGCATGGGTATCCAGCTATTTCTTAAACCTGATCACTATGTAATTCCTATTACTAAAGGTGGTGAAAGGAGTGTCATTCATTCCAAGGACAACCTTTCAATTAACACGAAAGGCACAGCCCTTAAAACTCATACCATATCTTCAATTGCACAGTAACGGACGCTGTACTAAAACTATGAAGGGCTAGTTAATGTGTGTATTTAATTACACTGTAAGTGGGCAAGCAACCGGTGGCATTGGTATACACAATATAAACAATACACAATAAAATGATAAACAATACACAATACAATTATATACACAATACAATTTAACACTACAATTACAATTAATAATAAAACATAATTACCTAATTTTACAATACAACCTACATATGTATAGGCCATACATAAGATTCAATAGTCTTTCACTTTATTCTCATCTCACTCACTGTAGTGGCACTATGACGCATTTCACTGACACTTTAGGACACATTTCACTGACACTTTAGAACACATTTCATTGACGCTATAAATTATCACTGATCGGAACTATTCACTGCACTGTAAAACCATAACTTCACTGACTCACCTCGCTTCACTGATACAACAGCTCAAATAAGACAGATAATTACATCCTTATGCATACTTATAAACATAACTACATTTAAGATAAACATTTCTAGTCTAAGGCCCTCTTACACGCTATTTTTAAATAATTTACAATTCAAACCATGGGAGTAACCCGTCAGGTTAAATAAATACATGTCAACTTGAAAATTAAATGTTAAATGCCACCTTAATTTTAATTTGCACTTTATACACAACTTTTTAAATCATTCTTGAACCTCCTTAAGGAAGGACAGTCCTCAAAGACCGCTGCAGGTAGGTCATTCCAATCATTAATGGTTCTATTTAAAAATGAGAATTTACCTACATCCGTTTTCTGTTTCCTACATTTGATTTTGAAATCATGATCATTCCTACCATAGTACGTTGGCTTTTCTAACCGAGCCGTTACTAATCGAGCCGTTAAAATTGTTTTCTGCTGTTTTCAGGTTAATGAATGATTCCTTATAATATTATTAAAGAATCGGGGCTTTGTATTTTGTAACACAGATTGAAACTGCATAAAACTTAATCGGAATATTTCATTGCATTCATGTGTGTATTCCGAAGTACAATCATGTGTGTGCGTGCGTGCGTGTGTGTGTGTGTGACAGTTACTTCACATGCTTTTGTGGACTTCTGTGCAAAATTTCACTCAGATCGGAGAAAAACTGCACTCATTACAGTACTTTGAATGTTACAAAATGTTGAAAATTAGAAAATCGAGAATACGAGTATCAAAGTACAGCATGTATATGAAATATAACCTACTATCGATATCCTTCCTTCCTATATATGTTTCTTACATAACAGCGAGAAATATGAACTGAATAAAAGTAAAATTGGTTAGAAAGAAGAAGAAAATCTGTCAGAATGACAGCTGAGTGTCAGTTTAAGGGGTTAGGTACAGCTTACAGAAATAAAATTTTTGAAATGTCCAGAACATTTTTCCTCCATTACTGTATCTTGTATAATAATGAAATTTAATATGTGTAAAACACTGTCCTTCTGCTATATGAAAAATAAATTACGATAAAAAAATTATAAAAGCTATCCTATATTCTGTGATAAAAGATTTTGTGTTTATTTATGCATGTCATATCTATAATATAATGCAAGATCACTTCTCTACATTTTATAGATAGTGTGATAAAAAATAAGCTCATTAAGAAAATTATCAAATATCAGTACTTTCTTTTAACACAAAATAAACAATATTATTTACTAGTCGTACCCGTGCGCTCCGCTGCACCCGTTAGAAATAAATATAAAGTAATTACATAATTAAAATAGGAAATTTGATCCAGGGAACATTCGTGTTTGATAGAAGGATACATTGTTTAATATGTTACTTAATTTAAATTGCATCCAAATAATTAAAATGCGATCATTTTGGTCCAGAGACACTCATTTGGTGCAATGACAAGTCCTTTAACATGTGTCTTAATTGTTATTACATGCAACCATAGTTTAATGAAGATTGACATCATTTAGATTTAATGTGTATATTTTATTTAACTTGTTATAGGTTTCCATTGAATTATGGTAATAACTTAACTTTAACCCTTGTTTTCTACGTATTCAGTAAATGGCGCTTGGCACCACTATGGTACTGAACTCTTCAAATAACTTAAATTATATAATATAATATTATATTATATTATATCAGAAGTTACTGTAATAACATTATAGCATTATGTCAATCTAGAGAAACTACACTTTCAATGGTGAAATAATAATTAATTATACAAATCGGTTAATTTAGCTTCCGACATTACTTCATACAAACACAGAAACATTCCTTTAGGCCATCTTTCATATCTTTCGATTGTTGCTGTCCAAGGCCCCTTTAGACGAAGTCATTTGTTTTTTAATTCATTACACGGCATTAGATGGCATTTATTTTAATTTTAAAACCCATTTATGTCATCAAATATCAGTCCTATCAAAATTTTTCAAGGAGTACAACCTGACATTATTTTTAAAGAAGCATTTGTTATGGTACATTTTTCACAAAAATCAATAATAGGCGAGATATTTCGATTTATTTAATTCATGCCCCCTTATAACCCCCCCCTTTTAAATAATGTATTTTGAATGCCATATAGCCTAAAATCTAAGTTACAACGAACTTAATTTATATTCCAATTTACATTGAAATCCGTTCAGCCATTATCGCGTGAAAAGGTAACAAACATACAGACAGACAGACAGACAGACAGATAGACAGACAGACAGACAGAAAAACAAAAATGTCAAAAAAGCGTTTTTCGGTTTCAGGGTGGTTAATTATATATGTTAGGACCAATAATTTTTGGAAAATCGAAAATTACCAGAAAAATTTCGGCTACAGATTTATTATTAGTATAGATTAAGGAATGTAGTTGAAAGGGCATGATATTGTAAACACAAGTTTCAGCAGGGAGAGAACATGAAAAAATTAACAAGTTTATGAGTTATGAGGGAAACGCTTCATCACTGCACAGTGAACTATCATTTATATAGCAGAAGGACAGGGTTTTACACATACCAATTTTCATTATTGTACAAGATATAGTAACGGAGAAAAAAAAAACTTGAAAGTTTCCAAAAATTTTACTCTTGTAAGCTGTACTTAACCCCTTAAAGGACTGCAGCTCCACCTACGCGCTGGTCATTTTAAATTCGTCCTGAGGATCTCTAAATTGTCATAAGGCCGAAATAAGTACAGATTTAGAAAACTGAAACACTATTTAATATTAAATATTTAGTAGGTCGAAATACAACAGTGTTCATAAGTTAAGATTCATAATAATGGAGATAATTATTACAGTTGTCTGAACCACTGATGATGGGGAGCACAGGCCCCGAAACATATAAAAAAATAAATAAAAAAAAAAAAAAATAAAAATAAAATAAATAGTGTTCAGACAACTGTAATAATTAGACTTCGTTGAATTGCCACACGCAGCTTGCAATCAGGTTGCCGATGTACGGTAGTATAGAGGAGGTGAGCGACCGCCCGGTCTCGTAGTATAAGCAGTTCATGTTAAGAGTTGTGATCGGTCCAAATAGATAGAGCAGCTACAGCTAATTTATACCTATGTAAGCACTTGTTTTTGCATTACTGTGGTTGGAATAGTCAAAGCTTAACATTTGTTCAGTGCAGACAAGAATTCAATCAAACATACTACAATGAGAGTGTTGCTGTTCCAAATAATTGCCCCTGCAATACCCTTACCCCCGCAGCCAGTCTTGACCCGTTGGGGAACGTGGTTGGATGCTGTTAATTATTATGCAGAACATTACGGCAAAATAATGGAGGTAATTTATGCATTGGATAGTACAGACAGTTCCGCTGTTGCAGGTGTAAAATCATTGTCTTCTGAACAGCTATTGGAAGATATTTTGTTCATTGATTCTAATTTTAAAATCGTGTCCAAAAGCATCATCCTGTTAGAATCGTCTAAACTACAACTCTCAGAAGCCCTTAATATAGTGGATAAAGTATCACAAACCGTTATCCAAAATAACAATTCACTAATTTCAGAAAAAATGAAATGTAAGTTGAGAAACATTATTTCTAAAAATTGTGCCTTTTCACACCTTCATATGGTAAATGATGTACTATCGCATCACAAGACATCTGAAGTAGTGGCTTTCCGTTCTTCAAATATGTACGTATTACGTCGTGTGATGTTGAACGTACATTTTCCCAAAATAAAAACTGTTTAAGTGACCATCGGAGGAGGTTACTTTGCAGTCGCTCAAAACGTACGTAACTCTTCACTGCAATGCACATATTCAAGGATGATGTGAGTATATTACATTAAATTTTAAGAGTTAATATATCTCACTATAAAATAATTGTGTATTTACATGTTTAGACATTTCCTACTTCAATGATTATTCA
Source organism: Periplaneta americana (assembly GCA_025594305.2). Classification (NCBI taxonomy): domain Eukaryota; kingdom Metazoa; phylum Arthropoda; class Insecta; order Blattodea; family Blattidae; genus Periplaneta; species Periplaneta americana. The sequence continues at coordinate 3,123,859 of JAJSOF020000039.1, forward strand.
TTATATTTCTTGAATGCAGGATACATGTTTTATTGTAACCGCAGTATACTGCTCAGTGTTTACATCAGAGGCATACTCCATCCGGTCCACGCCCCCTTCTCATACAGTCTATACAGCGTGCGCCGTAAACCTTGCGATTCTTGTGGCAATTCCACGAAGTATAGTAATATTTATCTCCATTATTTTAAATCTTAACTTATGAACACTGTTGTATTTCGACCTTGTAAGTATCATTAAGAAGAAAACTTGGTCAACCAGTACCACGATATGCGCCTTCAGATAGAATTGTTAAACAAGAAAGTTTGGTTCAACAAAACATGTCTTAAAGAGGAGTAAAAAGAGTCCTCTTTAAGATACGACACGCGGTAGAACATCTACACCGTAGTCATGGTACAACCACTGATGATGGGGGAGCACAGCCCCGAAACATGTAAAAAAAAATAGTGTTCAGACAACTGTAATAATTATCTCCATTATTTTAAAACTATTTAATATTTTAGAATTAATCACAAAATTTCCATTTTTAATCTCCCCCCTCCGTTATGTACACCGACCCATAGCTTTAACTGATAGAACAGTTACACAGATAATGATTTCTACCTGAATGTGTTTTTAAAATGTAACCATAAATGCAGTAGGCTGCGATAGCATTATGTCACCAAGTATGCTGAGTTTATTTTGTTCAACATGGAATCATTATTATAGACCTGAAGACAGTCATTCGTGATAGAAAACGTTTGTTAGAATATGATTGATTAAAATATTGAAATCAATGGTAAACCTCATGCGTTAATGAAATATAAGTTTATTTACTGATTACCATTCATTACTTTACGATATATGAATCTAACTTACCGGAAACAGCCTTTAAAACTATTTTCGGTAATTCATCTCACTGTAAATTTCGATCAACCAGAGTTCCTGTAAACGTTAAAGAATAACCAAGACAGGTTTATGAGTTCTTTGACAGTGAATGGGAGCCAATTTGAGCACTTCCTGTGAACTGATGTCAGTATATTTCATTAATAATCTTCCTCGTATGTAATCGTGAAAACTTTGTAACTAATTCAACAGTTCATAGCATAAATACACGTCAAAAATGACTTAATATTCCATCGGCAAGTCTATCGTGCTATCAAAAAGGAGTGCGTTATACGGCAGTAAAAAATTTTAATAGCCTCCCTAACGACATAAAAATGAAACTGAAAACATAAGATTATTTAGGTCCAAATTAAAGAAGTACCTAATTTCTCACGCCTTCTATTCTGTAGGTGAATTCATGACATTCAATAACGCTTCATGAAATTGATACTAAAACTTTGTGTTGTACTAGTAGACTATATTGTAAATCTCGTCTGTATATATTTCATCTAGACTGTGACTATAAATTAAGACTTTATAATAGTATTAAGGTTTTTGACTTGTTCCATATTCTAGCTGTGAAGCAATGTATGAATACCGTGGAATGTTAATAAATACAATACAACACGTGACACAGTTGCGAAACTGTTTTAATGACTTTTCATTGTAGGTGAATTTCAATTGTGCGTATTAATTTTCTAAGCCACTAATGTGATTTTTTTATTTATAAAAATTCTTACTGTGCTATATATGTTTTAAAACTTGAGGACATGGGTCATTTTCAGATAACACTGTTCTACAAAAAAAAAATGAAATTCATTTTTCTGAGTATAACATTCTTAATTAATATGGAAATTTACCTCCTGAATTCAAATCTGTAATTAGTTTCTCTGTGTCACGCATAGTTTTCAAGTTATATGTAATTTCATTTTTTAAATATTTTTCGTTTCCACGCTATGTATTTATGCAGGCAAAACATGTAATTATTAATATTTTAGTCACTCACAAAGTTAGAAGATATGAACAAAATACACTTTTCCTTAAGAATTTAAAAGTGTTATTTTTTTCTCTTGTGTTCAATTTTGCAGTCTCTAATAACGTTGCAGCGGTAGTCAGCAAGCATCAAAAGCATCCATTTCCCTTCATACCGCTTTTCCATGGACATTATATCTTAATGGATCATTTCACCATGTTCGTCGGAGACATCACTGCAGCTCTCAGGAAAATAATGTATATGTGAATCTATGAAATGAACTTTTAAAGACATCTGACATCTTAGATTCCTATATGCATTTATCATTTGTTGAACCAGTTGTTCGAAGTCGTTAGCTCTTTTTCTTCCCAGAAAATTTTGCGTTACTTTTTTGAAACAAGACCATGCTCTTCTTTCTTTTGGTCCTTCTGAAGTTCTCTAATTTGGGGACCTACAAAAACGCCATCTTTTATTTTTGCTGCAGAAAGACAAGGAATCTTTTTTGAAAGGTACATAAATCCTATTCTAGATGTGTCCATAACAATAAGGCATAGCTTGATGTGAAGAGAGGGCAGCAGAACATCTTCACTGGCTACCAATTTCTCATTCAGTATATTTTTTTCTCCAATTTTCCACTTAAGTTCAGGCCAAATCTTTCTTTTATAATGGGAATACCTATCGCGACTACCCCACTCACACAGAAAACATCCATATTTGGTGTAGCCTTGTTGCATACCTAATATCATGGCAACTATTTTCAAATCACCACATATTTTCCACTTGTGCTCTTTATATTTGAATAATCTCAGCATATTTTTTAAAATATCATGTGACTCTTTAGTCATACTTGCATAGGCAACTGGGACAGAAGGCATTATATTCCAATCGTGGAGGAGAACTTCCTTTAGACTGTATTTTGAGGCATCTATAAAAAGTCTCCAATCCTGTGGCTCGTATTTGAAGTTCAAAGTATTCATTAGATCACAAACATCATTGTAGAATGTCATCATGAGTTGAATTGTGCATATGCAGAAACAATATTTCATGTAAACAAACAATACTCACTTCCTCTAACAAGAATTCCAGGTTAAACTCAAGATTTCTCTCTCTCTCTCTCTCTGTTAGAATCTGTTTATTTTACTTCTATGATTTAAGAGGTTTCTGTAAAAGAGAAATATGTAAAGTTTTACATATTTTATATACCAAGATGTCGGATTTACTCACATGATAAGGAATGTCTCCACCATCCAAATAATGCCAGTTTAACGCGCTATAAAACCTCAGTTTTATAATCCTGTAATAATAACTTGCTTATTAACATAAAATTTTACTATCAACAGGAATGCCACAATTTCAAAATGAAACAAATGGAGAACAAAATTAATTGTTGGCAACTGTGATTAAGCCAAGTTCACCATCTTAATCACAAACTTAAAATGTCAGTTAAATGAGACGTATATTCTCGTATAACTAAAAAAACTCTGCCTGATAGCGAATTTCTGTTTTCAGATTTGAATTTGTCATATGAAAATCCTTTGGAAACACATATTTTCACATAAGAAAAATGACCCTTGTAGAACAGTGTAATTTATATGAAACTACTGTAACTTGCTAAATCAATAAATTGTTCTGGTTCTGCGTTCGTTGCAAACTCGGGATTAAAACGTACCAAGTTGAAATCCGATCTCTCTCTGTGCAGGAATCTCCGAGTGAATTTCTCCTACAGAATTATACTGCGAACCAGGAAGATGCAGCGGTGTGAAGTGGGTTATGAACTTGTAACTCCAAGTTTGTGATTGCGGCTCCAAATGCCTCCAGTGGTGTGCGAGGTCTTTGTATCGCTGCTCAATCCACTGAGAGGATCAGTGTCTTCCGGAGTTCCTCCAAGTTTCTGTTCTAGAGTTGCAATTCAAACTTGCAAGCTTGAGTCAAGTACAGAGACTTTCACAACGTACATACTGTTTCATAAGGACTGCTTAAAGGGAAGAAGTGATACGTGATATCGTCAGAAGCCTCTGAAGTTACTGCCGGCCATTACGGATTTTGATTCTGTATGATATTCAATGTAAGATATTGTTGCTTATGTAAATTTCTATGGATCTGATACCACATGCTTGTAACGACGGGCATTTTAAAACGAAGATCTGAATTAAATTCTTGCTTACTCCTGTGATATATGAGATACTTACTTACTGGCTTATATTATAATATTATATAAAATTTCTCTCTTAATCGAGTCATAAGCCTACTCTATATTAATAATAAATCTGTACCCGAAATGTTTCTGGTAATTTTAGATTTTCCAAAAATAATTGGTCCTAACATATATAATTAACCACCCTGAAACCGAAAATCACTTTTTCAAATTTTTGTTTCTTTGTCTGTCTGTCTGTCTGTCTGTCTGTATGTTTGTTACATTTTCACGCGATAATGGCTGAACGGATTTCGATGAAAATTGGAATATAAATTAAGTTCGTTGTAACTTAGATTTTACGCTATATGGCATTCAAAATACATTATTTAAAAGCGGGGTTATAAGGGGCCTGAATTAAATAAATCGAAATATCTCGCTTATTATTGATTTCTGTCAAAAATGTAACATACCAAACGTTTCTTTAAAAATGATTTCTGATAAGTTTTATTCTTTCAAAAATTTTGATAGGACTGATATTTAATGAGACAAATGAGATGTAAAATTAAAATAACTGCCATCTAAGGCGGTGTATTGAAATAAAAAACAAATGACTTCGTCTATAAGGGGCCTTGGACACAACAATCGAAAGCTACGAAACATAGCCTACAGAGAATGTTTCTGTGTTTGTATGAAGTAATATCGGAAGCTAAATTAACCGATTTGTATAATTGATTATTACTTCATCATTGGAAAGTGTAGTTTCTCTAGATGGACATAGTGCTATAATGTTATTACAGTAACTTGTGAGTGAATTGAGGACAGGTAAGATTAAAATAGCTTCTTATGCACATAAAACTCGATAGGTTATTCTGTAAATTCATTTCCTGTATTTCTGAAAATAATGTTTATGAACATATTTATTTTTATCTCAGAGAATTAACGAACAACGAGAGTGTATTGATTTAGTATGCAGTAATAGTACGTTAGCTTAGCAATCCATTATTTTATAATTCAAATTTTAACTATGCTCAATTGAATCGTGTTAAAATACATAAAATATATATGCAATAAATGCAATGCAAAAAAGCTTGGGTAGTGAGCCAAGCAGATTATGTTGCGCTGTTGTAAACGCTGTTCCTCCTGACATTCAAGAGCTCCCACAACAAATTAAAAACTTTCTAATTCAGTACATCCGTTATCAACACACTTTTTACATAATATAATATAATATAATATAATATAATATAATATAATATAATATAATATAATATAATATAATATAATATAATATAATATAATGTAATATAATATAATATAATATAATATAAACAAATTAATAAATCTGTAGCCAAAATTTTTCTGTTGATTTTCGCTTTTCCAAAAATAATTGGTAATAACAATTAAGAAACATGTTAAAGGAATTGTCATTGCACCAAATGAGTGGCCTCTGGATCAAAATGATCGCATTTTAATATTTTAAATACAGTTTAAATTAAGTAACATATTAAACGATTTATCCTTCAATCAAACACGAATGTTCCCTGGATCAAATGTCCTATTTTAATTATGTAATTACTTTATATTTATTTCTAACGGGTGCAGCTGAGCGCACGGTACGGCTAGTTAATAATAATAATAATAATAACAATAATAATAATAACAATAATAATAATAATAATAATAATAATAATAATAATAATAATAATAATAATAATAATAATAATAAAAACAATGCTGATTAGTGAACCTTGATTACACAATTAAAGTCTAATAACATTAGATTTTAAGTTTTGTATTGAAGTAACTTTGTCTTATATAAGATACTCTTATTGAATTTGGTATTCCCAAGAAACTAGTTCGATTAATTGAAATCCGTCTCAGTGAAACGTACAGCAGATTTCGTATAGGTCAGATTCAGTTAGATGCGTTTCCAATTCACTGTGGGCTAAAGCAAGGAGATGCACTATCACCTTTACTTTTTAATTTCGCTCTAGAATATGCCATTAGGAAAGTCCAGGATAACAGACAGGGTTTGGAATTGAACGGGTTACATCAGCTGCTTGTCTATGCGGATGACGTGAATATGTTAGGAGAATATCCACAAACTATTAGGGAAAACACGGGAATTTTACTTTCAGCAAGGAAAGAGATAGGTTTGGAAGTAAATCCAGAAAAGGCAAAGTATATGATTATATCTCGTGACCAGAATATTGTACGAAATGGAAATACAAAAATTGGAAATTTATCTTTTGAAGAGGTGGAGAAATTCAAATATCTTAGAGCAACAGTAACAAATATAAATGATACTCGGGAGGAAGTTAAACACGGAGTAAATATGGGAAATGCCTCTTATTATTCGGTTGAGAAACTTTTATCATCCAGTCTGCTGTCAAAGAATCTGAAAGTTAGAATTTATAAAACAGTTATATTACCGGTTGTTCTGTATGGTTGTGAAACTTGGACTCTCACTTTGAGAGAGGAACACAGGTTAAGCATGTTTGAGAATAAGGTTCTTAGGAAAATATTTGGTGCTACGAGGGATAAAGTTACAGGAGAATGGAGAAAGTTACACAACACAGAACTGCACGCATAGTATTCTTCACCTGACATAATTAGGAACATTAAATCCGGAAGTTTGAGATGGGCAGGGCATGTAGCACGTATGGGCGAATCCAGAAATGCATATGGAGTGTTAGTTGGGAGGCCGGAGACGTAGATGGGAAGATAATATTAAAATGTATTTGAGGGAGGTGGGATATGATGATAGAGAATGGATTAATCTTGCTCAGGATAGGGACCAATGGCGGGCTTATGTGAGGGCGGCAATGAACCTCCGGGTTCCTTATAAGCCAGTAAGTAAGTAAGTAAGTAAGTAAGTAAGTAAGTATGTGCAAAATTCGGTATAAGAGAGAAAGAGAATGTAACTTTCTCCTCTCATTTAACCTTAGCCACAATAATTTATCGAAAGAAGGCGAAATGTGATCGTAGTAGCGGACATTACAAATGAAACTAACACACGCATTATGAACTCGTTGCAGATACTGGGATAAATTCACCCTGAGATCACTTGCTATAGTTACTTACTTACAAATGGCTTTTAAGGAACCCGAAGGTAAATTGCCGCCCTCACATAAGCCCGCCATCGGTCCCTATCCTGTGAAAGATTAATCCAATCTCTATCATCATATCCCACCTCCCTAAAATGCATTTTAATATTATCCTTCCATCTACGTCTCGGCCACCCTAAAGGTCCTTTTCCCTCCGGTCTCCCAACTAACACACTATATCGTATTTCGAGGTTTATTGTAGGGATTCGTAACAAGCTGTTTTTTTACGGTGATGGATTGTTAGCTCTTCGCACAACCCCCAAGGTGGAGGACCAACCCTTATCACCTGTCCACGACTGCTTATTCAATATATTCACAGCTACCCTCCATATCTGGAGGCCGTCTCCTCTATCCGCAACCTGAGGACGCGCCATGCCGTGGTGATAGGGACCCACAATACATGGACTTGCTATAGTTTTGTATTTATTATTAGGAACAGAGTAATTAATGGTAGAAAACAATATATTTCATACCTTAATTGCAATTCTACGTTTAAAGCTTCTTCCCTGGCGTGTCTTAAAGATTTATCCTATAACTCTCGCATAAGACAAATATTCATTTTTATCTCTGAGTGTTTCTTTTGTGTATTTCAGCCCTACTAGAAAATTTATGTCGCTGTAATGTGTGATTAATGGGCCCTTGAATCAATGTAGCACCAAAATTATTTACTGGGAAGTTAGAGAATTATCACCTGACAAATCTTCCGCCTCGTATTGTTACTGTTTTTGGTTCTGCTTCCGCCCCACTGTGACGTTGTCGTCCTACACAATGGGAACAACTTTTGTAATCGATAAGCTTAACAATAGAGCCATGGAACAGAAATACAACACCCACACCTTCCAAAAGAATGTCTTTATATTAGCGAGGCTTCGTGGATATAGGCTAAAGTGAAATGCAAGGTTTCTATGGAGCATTCGGACCAACCGACCCCGTTATACCATTATGCCCACGTGCATCAAAGTCGGTTAGTGTAGCCATCGGTTAAAATTGTCACCTAACCCCTGATTAAGCATTTTTACGGTGGATCAACCTCGGTTACGATTTAAATAGGAGGTTAACCACAGTAATCTCTAACCAGCCAAATTCGAGCGGTTAAAGGAGATAACCAGCGATTAGTAGAGCAAGTAAAGAAAAATGGCGGCCAGAGCCACAGGTGATTATTTCGAAGACGATTATTATTGTACAGTACTTGAATTACTTGGATAGAGCGTGAGCGTGAAGGTTCTTTAGTGGAAAGAGAGAATTCTTACGAGGAATTGGGTGACAGAAAATTTCAGGAGGGAATTCATTTATCAAAATCTACAAATGGATCACTTGAAATAACATAAATACAGCCATTTTTCTCCTACGAATCGACCTTTTATATTACGATTCTATGTAATTCTTATTTTCTGCATTTTAAGAGGGAATACTCGAATATCTCTTTCTCTATGTCACTGGCTGAACAAAGAGAGGTTATTTATGGATCTTAGGATAATGAACAGTTCCCTGGTGTAAATGGGGTCCAAGATTGTACACACATTCCTAACTAATCTTCTGCATCCTTTTCCTTTATGGATATTCCATCTTTTTTATATAATATATTTAAATCTAGTAATTAAGTCTATCGATACTTCAGCTTCACATTGGGATATATTGATTTTTGCATTCAATTTTCCGTTTTGTACGATTTTAACCTAACAGTACTGAAAAAAAAATAAATGCAACTCGCAAATATAACAACGCCTGAAGACAAACAAATGCAACGCGAAAATTAGGACACGTTCATTTCGATGTAGAACGTAGTGAGCGCAGTCGTTTTTAGACGTTGACTATTATCTTTGCAGTGGTATGGATGCTTTCCTTTAGTCATTTTGTAGAAACAATGTACCATAATAGACTTTACTCTGGTTAAATTAGGTGTCAGCTAGCCATGTTTTAGTAATCGGTGATTATGAATGGTGCACAGAAATTACATTTTAACCATTGTTACTGTTTAACCGTCGTTCCGTAATCTATGATTACTGCATTTTTAACCGATGTTCATGCACTTCGCCATAGTGAGGAATCTCCTACATTATAACTATGTACGAATAGATCAACCATGGGGAAAAATGGCTCCGAAGGGCCACTGCACTCAAAGCCGCCTTACCCCACTCCACCGACCCTCTCCTCCGCCTGGTGCTTCTCTAGACACGCTTCATTCAGTGGCGGGTATGGCTTCGATCTCGGGACGTCAGTTTCAGGAAGAGCGGCAGAAAAAATTTTTGTTACTTACAAAAAGAAAAAAGTATATTGCTTAATATGTGGGTTTAAAATTGCGCATATAAAACGCTTCAATATTAAACGTCACTTTAATCGGAAGCATAGGCTAAAGCTGACTTTGGTGATCTTACAAGTATTTATTTACAATTTTAAAAGCTATTTTCTTAATATTTGTGAAAAGATACAAAAGAAGATATGTGTATGGTATTTTCAGGATTTAGATACTTGTTATTTTATTAAGTAGTATCTGGAACTGAACTTATTTAAAACTTTGAGTGCATATTAGGCCTACTTGATGCGTTCTCTTTCCAAGAAAGATTTTCAGAAGAACTGCAATGGACATGGAGATGTGTCTGTTCAATAATCCATTTGTATTTGATGTTACCCAAGCATCAGAGCCACTATAGAGGTGCAAAAGAGCACGCCACTAAAGTGTTTAGGAAAAAATGGATTACCTACCAGAGGAGCAATTCCCTAATCTACGCACATTTTCAATGCGTATGGTATCTATGTTTGGCTCAACGTACTGTTGTGAGCAGTTTTTCTTTTCAAAATGAATATGACCAAAAGTATCTCCAGATCTAGGATCTCAGACATGCATTTAGTTTCAGTATTACGGTTGAGTTGTTCTATTTTAGAGCCAAATATATCCTTTTTAGTTAATAACAAGAAATTTCGAGGGCAATCAACAACAAAAAAAAAAAAATGAAAACCAGCAGTATAGGCCTACAGTAGTAATTCGTTTCATTCATATCTAATATATTTTGTTTAACATGTTTTAAAGTTAAATGACAGTGGAGCTTAGTTTTACTTTCTTTAGTATTTATAAAAAGAAACAATTGATTTTGTTGATCATTATATTGTGTTTAACCCTTAAAAGCCTGAATTATTTTTCGTCAAGTTTTTCGTTTATTTCGTTATAGACTAATTAAATGGAGGTAATTGAACACAACAATGCTTTTGTTTTCTATTGTTGAACCGAATATGTGGCATTACAGGGCGTGACCATATGGTAACGCTAGGTCATTATGTTGTCAAATCTTAAAGAATGAGTTATTGTCTTATAATGACATCTTTCAAGCAATTTATTGAACTTAACTGAACTTTAGCATACAAATAATATATTCATCACTCATTCAGTGTTCTGCCCAAGGTCAGATCTTTCATTGCAAACCCAGCATTCTCCAATGTTTCCTATCTTCTGCCTTCCTGTTTGTCTTTTCATATGATCCATATATCTTCATGTCGTCTGTCATCTGATATCTTCTTCTGCTCCGAACTCTTCACCATTCACTCCCGTTCACCATTCCTTCCAGTGCATCCGTCAGTAGGCGTTTCTTCTCAGCCAGTGACCCAAACAATTCGTTTTCCTCTTCCTGATCAGTTTCAGCATCATTCTTTCTTCACCCACTCATTCCAACACGGCTTCATTTCTTATTGTCTGTCCACTTAACACGTTCTATTCTTCTCCTTATTCACATTTCACACGCATCTATTCGTTTCTCTTCACTTCGTCGTAATGTCCACGTTTTTGCCCCCACACAATACCACACTCCATACAAATAATACAGAAAATACAAAAATAAGAAAATTACTTTCACAATACCCGAACAAATATACATAATAGAATTATTGTCGCAATATACTCTTATGAACAAAACACATTTTCGCAATATAACGTTTTACATTATTTCTTTGTATGATTTTCACATATTTCGGTAGTAAGGTAAAACATTTCTTATCGTATGACAAAAAACATGGGCTGCAGAGATCTACACCAAATTTTGAGAAAGCTGTATGCCAGAAGAGCATTTTCACTTGCACATCCATGTATCGGAATCACTAATGTTCCATTCCATCGTATCTTATATAATCACATGTTCTGCGAGTGACATGCAGAAAGTAAGTTTACCCGGAGCCGTTTACAGGAAGAAAACACAATTTCATGAAAAGATTTATTGGAATAGATACAGCAATTGTTGAACTATTTTTAAACATATTTCCCATCGGAACTGGGACATTTGTCACACCATGGTATCAACTTTTGTCCCTCGTAGAAGTCTCCCGCCTGGAATCGGAACAAGTATGTGACAGCCGTTTGCACCTCTGTTGATTCCACGGTATCAAAAAGTCTCAATTCAGGTGGAAATATGTTGAAAAAATAGCTCAACAATTCCTTTATCTGTTCGAATAAATCTTTCCATAAAAATTGTATTTTATTTCTGCAAACGGCCCAGGGAAACTTACTTTTTGGACACGTCTCGTAGCTCCAATGTCGCTATATTTGGAAGTACATGGTCACTCCTTGCCTTTTGGGGTGCTCCCAACTTCTTCAAATCTCCCATTTGAATTCTAATTCATTCAATGGTGAGCCAGATCTTCTACTTGGCTTCCAAGCATTTTGTATAGCAACATCTAACAATCATGTAAAAAATGGACTAAAACAGTTTTTACATAGATAAAGCGAATTTTTATAAAGAAAAGAAAATTTGTCACATCTCTGTCTTTAAAAGTCACTCTCTGGAGAAATCGATTGAACTGTTACAACACACTGTTTTATCCACTTAGGTTCCCCTAATGGCACCATTTCCACACATTGCAAATTGACGGTATCATTCTCTTTCCATCACAGATGACTCTTCAATTTCCTCTTCTTCTATAAAAGAAATATCGCCTGGTCCACCTGTTCTGTCGCTATTAACAAAAATAGTCCAGCTTCAGTACTTAGTTTCCTTCCACTTAGCTTGTCGAACATGCCCCGCACCCTCTACATCAGCAGAGTTCTCGTCAGATACAAAGTTGGGCTTTGGTGGCTGCATGTAGAATGCTCTAATTTTTCGTTTTCTAATTCCAAAAGTATCTCATGCACTTCCACGCATCTGTTTGTAACATTCATTTTGTTACTTGTACTTTCTTGCAACTCCTCCATCTTACTGTTAGTAGCAAGAGAGTACAAAGAATGAGTGACAACATATTAGCCTAGCGTTACCATATGGTAACGTAAGAAACAATGTATTATATACACAACAATGTTACGGATTGTAAACTTGTGCTTGATGTACACGAATACTCAATCAACAATAAGTAAAATACCACAACAAACATTACAATCAAGTTATCAAAGTAACAAATAAATGATCTTACTTCTTGTTGCTCTCCAAAATTGCTGCTGAGAAAGCAACATCTAAATCGCGCAGCTGCTCTTGCCCAACTGGTATAATAAATTTGTAATTTCATAATGTAATAAGAAAGAACCAATCATGTAGCTTGGATTCACAAAGAAAAATTCCAGTTTTATTAATTAAGGACGGATATGAAGCAAGTTATATTGCCTTCTGTACTGCGTTACCATATGGTAACGCTAGGTTAAAATGGGTTAATATGTTTTCCAGTTAAATGACAATGGAGCTCAGTTACTTTATTAGTTTTAAAAAGAAACAATGTATTATGTTGAGCATTGTATCTTTGAATATATTGTGCAGTTAAATGATAATGGAGCTTTGCTTTTTTATTTATTGTTTAAAAAAAGAATACTTTATTATGTCGATCACAAGGCAGTTCAAGAATTTTTTTGTGCACATGATAAAGGAGTAGTTATACAATTGAAAAATATATAATTTGCCCAATGACAGTAGGTGGCCGTCATAATTCTTGTATGATACGTGTACTTCCTATAAACAAAATACTGTAAAGATTTTGAAATAAGAAATAAAAGCGGAGAAATTACTGATGAGCAAGTATGTCGAATCCACCACTGCACTTGCCTTAGCAAAACAGCTGCGTTACCCCTCGCCTGCCAATCAAACGAATGTGGGGTGGGTAGGAACGTTCCTCCCTACTTTGCTGATAGTCCCCATAGCTGGAATAGATGATGGGTTAACATAACATGTACAAACGAAATTTTGCAGACAAATGAGTTCTACAGAGGACACAAGTGGCCGGTTTATACAAGTATTGTTAGAAAATTTAACGACTGTTAAACTCTAAACAGTTTGTTATAAATAAAATTGTATGTTTTCAACACCAGTTTGGTTTAACAGATTGTTAACAGTTTGTTAATTTTAAATGTAGGATTTCGAGCAGTTAACTCGTTTAACAGTTAGTTAAATATGGCCGATGTCTCCACAGCTGTTCGAACAGAAGTTGCGAAATTAATATTTTGTGTCTCTCTGTAGGGAATGTTTAGCATATGACTGGTAATATAACATTTAAAAAATACTTTGGACTGTTTAAATACATCAGTGTTATTTTATTTCTTTCGTACTTCGTATCCATAATAGCAATGAGGAAATATAACCTTACTTTGTAATTATTATTCAGCACGTCACCTACAACTTTCATTTGTCAACTGTTTGTTTATGGAGCGTGGCCTATTATGACAGGTTGTCATTTTATGCAAGTTTCATGACTCACTCTATAATATAGAATTTAAAGATTAATTTTAGCCAATCAAAAATTGTCTTACATGTGTAGAATCATTACCAACTGCTATTGAGTAGTTAAAATAGTGCTAACAGACGTTATAGTTAAGTGTTGGTTATCTTAAACAAAATTATGTTGAACAAATGGAAAATACATTAACAAAGCGTTAAAAATAAACAGACTGTTAATTTAACATTCGTTAAGCAAAATTAAACATTACTTGGACAAACTGGCCAAAGGAGTTCCGTGCTGTTTAATATTATACTCTAAACAACGCAAAGCTTCTAATGTATGCACACGACATTGTGATGCTTTCCCCGAGCAGTACAAGTGTTCAAGCCTCGACAGCTTGAGGGCGTGGACACAAGAAAACAAGCTAGAAATTAAAGGGAGAAAAACAAGAGTCATTGATGGTCTCACCTTAATTCCATTATCTAGAGGAAAATCTTTAATTTGGGACTCCACTTACGTTGACACTCTAGCTCCATCTCACTTGCCGAATACCTCCAGACGCCCAGCATCTGCTGCTGAATTAGCCGTGAAGAAGAAAGTCAATAAATATGCTCATCTTTTAGACAATTATATCTTTGTCCCCTTTGCTGTGGAGACCTTCGGTCCTTGGAGACATGACGCTAAAGTTTTGGTATCTCAAATCGGCCAAATTTTGATCTCCATTACTAGTGATCGCTACTTATTTGCGTCAACGTTAAAGTATTGCTATTCAACGCGGAAATACAATGAGCGTTTTGGGTACCCTTCCCGAGTCCAGCCCTTTGGATGAATTCTTTCTCTTGTAAAATGTATTTAGTATAGATAGATATTTTTAGAAGTAATTAATTTTTTTCATTACAAGATAATATGTTATACAAAAAATTATATAATATTATATTATATCATACACTGAGAGACATATTCTATATAGTATTTTGCAATCATATTGTATTTTTAAATTTATAGATATACCGGATATTATTTGTCAATAAATAACATACATACATAAAGTAAATAATTAAAAACCGAACTAATCCATAGACCTACGCAAAATATATAATTAATCTTATTATACATTTCCTTCAATAAAATTTAATTATTTTCGGGTGTTAACATACTGATATATAGGCTACAGATATTATTAGATTTTATCAACGTATGACAAAAATGTGTTATTTTTGTGCCTGTTTTTGGTGTTTGGTCCAATTATGTTTCGGATCTTCTAATATTTGGAAATGTTATCCACAGCAGATCGTCTTATATTTTTGGAACTATTTACTCCGGGAAATATTTTTAACATCATGGCCTGCAATCTTTAATTGTGATGTAATTATCTTCTCCTTCCAATCTAAATTTTATGATTCTATTTTATATTGGTCGAACTTCACATTGAAATATCTTGATTTGTAATAGGCCTGTATTCAGTCTTCGTGACAATTTTCTTACAGTATTCCTTTCAGTTGTATCAAATGCAAGTTTTAATGTTTGTAGTTGCGTTATACGATAGTCAGGTTCTCAATTTGTACTCAAGATGTATTATAGTGTTTCATATATTAGCAGATTATTTACATATCATACTTATGTAAGTTTAATTCGAAGGAAGATCATACTTATGTTAAGATACCAAAGAAAATATTGTTGAAAGTAATTAAAAAATAAGAATAATAAGAAGATATAATTTTGAAAGCCTACTGAATTGAGCTGAATTGAAAAATTTGAAGGAAATGAAAATAATGATTATGACGTAGATATAACTAAGAAAGTTAAATGTTATGTTTTATTTAACGACGCTCGCAATTGCAGAAGTTATATCAGCGTCGCCGGATGTGCCGGAATTTTGTCCCGCAGGAGTTTTTTTACATGCCAGTAAATGTACTGACATGAGCCTGTCGCATTTAAGCACACTTAAATGCCATCGACCTGGCCCGGGATCGAACCCGCAACCTTGGGCATAGAAGGCCAGCGCTATACCAACTCGCCAACCAGACTAAGAAAGTGAAAGAAACAATGCTTAAGAATATAAAAGTCGCAAAAATAGACGGCACTGTGAATGATGTCCTAAATATGAGGAACTATTGTTGAAAATGAATAGTAAATTTATTGTTTTGTTATGGGACATAGAATAAATGATATAGAGTTGGAATTCCAGGGTAACAGGTTTTAGAGAAATCTCCCTTCTCAACACATCTTATGAATAAATTATTCACCAGCTTTACAAAGTGAAACTGGAGCTATTTGTGGAAGAGGTTACAGTAGCGTGCAAATTAATCCGAACACGACATATTTTTACATTTTCTGTCATTGTTGGCCTCACAGCTGCTCATACCGCTATAATTGACATCCTTAGTACGTGTAATTCCATTATTATTATTTTTTTATAATATGTGGCATTTTGCCTGTCGTTTTGTACTTATAAGCATTTCAGTTGTGTTGAAGACTTAATACTGCAATCCTGTGTACATTCTGTCGTCTTCACAAATGGATACAACTCCACGAAAACGGTCTAAAATTATAACATTAGCAGAGCATTCTTCTATGACACAGAGGCAAATTGCTGCAGAATGTCACATCGGTTTGGCTACTGTTAATTCGATCACAAAACGATACAGGGAGACTGGATCCATCACACCCCAGAAAAAAGGAAACTGTGGCCGGAAAAGGAAGACTTCACCTGCAGATGATCGTTTAATTGTCAGGAAAAGTAAATTAAATCCTAGACTAACTGCTGTCGACTTAACCCGCGAGTTAATGGCTACCACTGGGGCGAATATTCACGTCACAACAGTGCGGCGTAGGCTTTTGGAAGCTGGACGAAGGGCTCGTAAGCCTATTAAGAAGCAACTTCTAACCCCTGTTATGTGCAAAAACGCTTAATGTGGGCAAAATTACATCAACACTGGACAGCGAATGACTGGAAGAATGTACTTTTTCCGATGAGTCTCATTTCGAGGTCCACGGCCACCGTGTTTCTTACGTACGGAAAGGATCCGAAAAAGTAACAGCAGCTCATCTCCAACAAGCACCCAAATACCCCCTAAAATAATGTTTTGGGGTTGTTTTACACATGAAGGGCCTGGAGCATTAATACCTATCAAGGGAATGATGAATTCTGACAAATATATTCACTTATTGGAAACCAGAATCGTACCCCAGCTGCAAAAATCATTTCCGGATGGCAGAGGTGTGTTCCAACAAGACCTGGCACCATGCCATACGTCTCGAAAAACTACAGAATTCTTCAACAAAAAGAATATTCAGGTACTCCCTGGCCAGGCAACTCACCCGACATCAACCCCATTGAGAACTTGTGGTCAATTTGCAAAAGAAGAATGCAAAAAATGGATTGTTCTACAAAGGAGAAGATGATTTCTGCCCTCATAGGTGTATGGCTTCGCGATGAAGAAATGAAGAATATTTGTGGGAAATTAGTGGAATCCATGGCAAATCGTCTCAGAGCTGTTATTAGGAACAAGGGAGGCCACATAGATTACTGAGGTATGTCTTAGATCCTTTTTTTTCACCCCGTTTGAGTGTTCTTGCATAAGTAATTACGTTGTTCGGATTAATTTGCACGCTACTGTATAGGCGAGTATCAGATGAGATTCAGATGCGAAGGTTCGACAACAGACAAGATAATTGCCATAGAGCAAATAATGATGTGGAAAACAAACAAGCATTACACAGAGGAACGAACTATTGGAGCTAATTCCGTATTAAACATTCAAATTCGATTGATCAGCGTCAGAAAATATATACGATTAAAACTACAGACTTAATAGATAACAAACCCCTTCACTGCGAATCAAGTCAGAAACTGAACCTGAGTAAGTTAATTGAACGAGCATTCAGTTCGATTTCCTTTGCAAGTCACAATTTATTAAGGAAAAAAAAAAAGACAGTATAAAAAAGTGGGAAAAAGGAAAAGGTTATACAAATCACTTTACATTTAACAGAAGGTAAACGAGTCAAATACTCGTACTTGCAGAAGTTTGCAGGCCTTTTTTTGTCGCTATTCATTAAAGGAATCATCCACCAGAATTAATAACGTTAGTTACAGTTGACTCCGCATAGCTGCCGCATATACGACAGAATGAGAAAATTGCGATGCTGATGAAGGTAGTATTTGGTGACAGGAGATATGCACAATAAGAGGTACGCACAGTTTTTGACGATACTCATCCAAATCGAGCACCTATTTGTCTATAAAATGTGACTAGAATAATATCTAAATTTAGATAATACGGTTTATGATTATGTATGTATGTATTTATTCACACTGCAATGGGTATATATCCGGTGGCAGTGGTAACTAATTACACTCAATAATGACAATAATAAACTTGCTCATTAAAATACAATTAATAGTAATACCAATAATTAATACTACTACTAATAATAATAATAATAATAATAATAATAATAATAATTATAATAATAGGGAATATCCTAAATTAAATGAAGCACGATCATTTAAAATAACATTTAAAATAAATGTAATTTCTATCTTAAATCTAAGCTCGAACTAAAACCCACGAGTATGATATGTTCATATCTGCACAAGTACCTTTCCACATTACACTCATTTCGCTGTCAACTCACTCACTGCACTGGAACTACGACACATTTCACTGATTCTACCCTGATTTCACTAACACTTCAAAAACATTTCACTGTTCAAATACTTTGCACTGCCACTATAAATTATAAAACTTCCCTGACAGGAACACGTTTCACTGACACAATACACTTCACTGACACAACACTTCAATAACAAAATATCAATTACATACTGTGTATAATTATCGTCTATTAGTAAAGTCCTTAAGCCTATTTTGAAATACGTTTTTGGTCGTTGGTAAAGCCTTTAGTAAGTCTGCAGGTAAAGCATTCCAGTCCCTGATAGTACGATTGAGAAAAGAAAACTTTCCAGTGTCCGTCCTCTGTCTTCTTTCCCTCAATTTATGAGTGGTCGTTCCTTGAAGAGTAATTTGGCGGCTGCAACCTATTTTTATTTCTCTCCAGGCAGGCTCACCTCTGTATGTTTTGAACAGTGCGCATAATCGAATTCGCTTTTTCCTGTCCGTGAGTGTGTCCCATTTTAATGGTGAATTTTACCGACAACACTTGAGAGCCCCTTTTTGAATCTTTTCCAATGTCTTAATATGTTCTAGTCTGTAAGGATCCAAACATGCAACATGCATCCCAACATGAATGACCAGAATATTGTACGAAATAGAACTATAAATATTGGAGATTTATCCTTCGAAGAGGTGGAAAATTCAAATATCTTGGAGCAAAGTAACAAATATAAATGATACTCGGAAGGAAATTAAACGCAGAATAAATATGAGAAATGCCTGTTATTATTCGGTTGAGAAGCTTTTGTCATCCACTCTGCTGTCAAAAAATCTGAAAGTTAGAATTTATAAAACAGTTATATTACCGGTTGTGCTTTATTTTTCTGAAACTTGGACTCTCACTTTGAGAGAGGAATAAAAGTTAAAGGTGTTTGAGAATAAGGTACTTAGGAAAATATTTTGGGCTAAGAGGGATGAAGTTACAGGAGAATGGAGAAAGTTACACAACGCAGAACTGCACGCATTGTATTCTTCACCTGACATAATTAGGAACATTAAATCCAGACGTTTGAGATGGGCAGGGCATGTAGCACGTATGGGTGAATCCAGAAATGCATATAGAGTGTTAGTTGGGAGGCCGGAGGGAAAAAGACCTTTGGGGAGGCCGAGACGTAGATGGGAAGATAATATTAAAATGGATTTGAGGGAGGTGGGATATGATGGTGGAGACTGGAATAAATCTTGCTCTGGATAGGGACCGATGGCGGGCTTATGTGAGGGCGGCAATGAACCTCCGGGTTCCTTAAAAGCCAGTAAGTAAGTAAGTAAGTAAGTAAGGGAGTAATCAGTATTGTCTGTGGTGTATGATCTCAACAAGACAGAAGCGAGTAACGCCATGAAATAGAAACCCGACTCGTGAAATTATTTAAGTCTGAGAGAAATATTATCTGAAACACGGTCCACATTCTTCGAAGAGCGGAAAAGAATAAAGGCAAATGAACAGAATGGCATCTTGAATAGGAGAGTGCACAGGCTGGCGACATGGAACAAGTAGCCAGGGAAGTACAAATTGATTGATTTCATTTCAGTCTCTCCATCCAGGAATGAATGGAAAGAAATATGAAGGGAACTAAATCTAATAATAAACAGTCTTGATGAAGGAAACATTTGGGCGCGGAGTTGAGTTTATCTAAAATGAGTTAAAGCTTTGTGTATGATGCAATTCTGAGCGCTACGTGCATTAATTTAGTACTTGAAAACGGGAAGACTGTAACTATGTATGGGAAAGGAAAGTGTTACATGGGACACTCAGAAAATAGTAATTGAAATGTTATAATAATGGTTCTACAGACTCAGAACCTAAATTTGGACCACCTACACTGAGTATACACAGTGTTATAACTGGAACTTGGAAATTTCAGGTGGCTCAAATTTTATTTCTGGTTCTCCACTATCAGCCACGATAATATTAAATAGTTAATTGAGTGAAAGAGATAGATGGACACCAGAGTGCTGCATTGGAGTTAAATCGCTCGCTTGAACTCGGTCGAGTGTCGCACCCTCGAGTGAGATACGATCGGTCGTGATACGCTCGTAATAAATAGAAGCACAGTACAAGGTCATCTCACCGACATGTCTTATCTTGTATGGAAGGCGACAGATAAGATACACATATGTTTTGCTCACACGGTAAAAATAAGGCTTTATTTTCCGGGTTTATGACAAACGTTTAATGGAATTAGGAACATGAAGTTATAAATAAAATAGTATGAAAAACTTCGATATACAGTTATTATTGCTAATTAATAATTATTCAATATTTGATTTACCACATACATAACATGACAGGTCCATACATAGTGTTCCGCCTATATACTGCGACAATGTAGAAACGTTTTACAAAATATTATTGATATAGCAGTAGATTAATAACAATATTAGTACAGAGATAACGTCACAGAAAATATAATAAATCGAATAATCATGCTGCACAACTGTTACAGACGCAAAGATTGATACACTAATCATTAGAGATTATTATTATTATTATTATTATTATTATTATTATTATTATTATTATTATTATTATTATTATTACTAGAAAACTTGATACAGTTCTTGCATTATCGTGATTGTGTTCTCCGTTTATAATAATTACATTTACATCCAATAACATCTATCAGATGTGGCAAAAACAAAATCACTTCTGTGTGGGAAGAAAAAAAAAACATTTACCTACAACATTTATATTACATTTTAAAAGTAGTTTTGTAGTTGTACTATGGAGAGGTTAGTTAAACACTGCAAAGTTTTCAAATGGTAAACATCTATGTTGTTACTACACAGTTCATGACTGTAACAAGAACGAATGTCTAACGCTCGGATTATACCGTTCGAGGATTTATCGCTCGTGACAATTTTACCCATCATGCATGTGCGCTACCTATCGGATTATGCTATGAACTACTTGGCGCTCGAGCGAAAACGTCCGATGCAGACCTCTGATGGATACATAGTTTAGTTATTTAACAAAGAACTGCAAGAATAATTAAGTAAATAATACAGGGTGTCCGGGAAAGACCTGACGAAAAGGAAATAACTATATCTCTGACACTATTGCATTTATTGTCGTGATATTTTCACACTTACAGAGAGAAACACAGTAAGTTTTAATGTACCTCTATATGAGCACTAATTGTGGTCAGGCTTATGTGCAGGCGATACTCAATCTCCTGCCATACACTCGAAAGCATCTCCGGTGTGACTAGTCCTATTGCTTCGTAAATTCGGCCACGTCACTCATGTCTTTTACAAACCCCACAGAAAGAAATCCAGTGGGATCATGTCCGGCGACCGTGCTGGCCATGGTGTAGGTCCGCCTCTTCCAATTCAACGGTTAGGAAACATGTAATCGAGGAAAGCGCGCACATGGTTAGCATAGTTTCTGGTGGTCGTTGTTGGACAGCGTAATTTCGCAGCATATCCAGGTATGTGTTACCTTTTACTTGAGCTCTTGTGCGTTTGGAAACGATGTCATAATACGCATTCTGCTTTTTCTACTGTGGTAAATATTGATCGGCTCTTCACTTGGTACACGCACAACTTGCATTCCCAGTTCTGAGATCAAGGCTGACTATATACGCTGCACAGAACGAGCTTTTTCTCGTTTTCTCCTAGCACAATAATATGCGTACGCGCGTAACATGTTGCTAGGTAACAAAACGTATTCAGTTTGTTTTTCAAACTGTGAAAACATTGAGGTAATAACTGTAATAGATTCAGACATATAATTACTTCCTTTACGTCAGATCTTTCCCGGACACTCTGTATATAAGATAACGTTTGAAGAAGCTAACAAACGAAGGAGCACACATACGAAAATCCAAACATTGGAACAAAAGAAGAAACACTGCAACGAAAGAACAAATTTAATACTGGAACGAATAAATTGAATGATTTATCCACTGAGGTGGATTGGCCGCGGAGGACCTATATCCTGGCCCTCTCGTTCACCGGACTTCACATACATATATTTCTTTCTTTGGGGATACTTAAAGAACAATATATCGCAAAAGGCTAGAAACAGTGCGTTCCTCTGCAGACGAATCATCGCTGCTTGCCGTGATGTGACACCACAGATCCTACGGCGGATACACCAGAATAGAGAGCGGCGTCTTTACCACTGCATACACTCCAATGCAAGGTCAACTAAACTCGAGGTATAAAAAACGAGAGTATTAAGGTCTGTGTTACACGTAGTGGTATGCCATTGTTTACTAACCTGAATGTAAAGTAAGTAGAACGAGAGACGTAAGGTCAAAAGAAAAAAGTATATTAACATCATGTATCAGCAGCAGTAAAGTATTAAGGCAATGAAATAGGTTTTCGTTTTGTCCAGGCCTGCAGAACTCGTAAGTAGGGGAAATATGACGTCAGCCTCACTCCACTTCTACGGGGGATGATCGATTTCCGCGTACAGTTGTTTACATTCTCGCGCCGTGAAAGGTCCATCAGAGGCGGCATGTAATTTTCAAAAAGGATTGTAATAAATTAATTGTTTTTATAATGCTCGATTGTGCTAGATTTCCTGTAGGTAGTTTCTTTGAGATTTCTTTGCACCTAACCTGTTTTAGATTTTCGAAAACTTTCCTCCTATCACCACCTACGGAAACATAAATTTATAGCTTTTAAGTAATGAACCTTGAAAGTCACTATTAATTTCAATTCAAAATGAACACAACGAGTGACGTCCTTAATTTAACAGTATATAAAATAAATAAATAAATAAATAAATAAATAAATAAATAAATAAATAAATAAATAAATAAATAAATAAATAAATAAATAAGTAAATAAATAGATAAATACATAATCAATATACAGTTCGTAATAATGAACTTACCCGAACGTTTGTGTATTTCATAATTCTTAAAATGGGCTTTGTTGAAATGTGGTTTCATTTAGAAATAACGAGTAGAAATAAATTGGATGGGACACAGTAAAGAAGGAATTCTTTCGTCTTCGACAACAAAATAATCTTATTCCCATTTCCTGTGGAAGAAGTATTTCTTCACGGATTTAGATTTTTCCACGTTCGAGTTCTCTTTAAATTGCAGTATGCGTATTTATTTATTTATTTATTTATTTATTTATTTATTGATTTATTGACTTATTGATTTATTTATTGATTGATTGATTTATTTATTTATTGATTTATTTATTGATTTATTTATTGATTGATTTATTTATTGATTTATTTATTAATTTATTGATTTATTTATTTATGTATTTATTTATTTAATTATTTATTGATTTATTTATTGATTTATTTAATTATTTATTGATTTATTTATTTATCGATTTATTGATTTATTGATTTATTTATTGATTTATTTATTTATTTATTGATTTATTTATTTATTTATTGATTTATTGATTGATTTATTTATTGATTTATTTATTGATTTATTTATTTATCGATTTATTGATTTACTGATTTATTTATTGATTTATTTATTTATTTGGCTGGAGTGCGTTACAATATTGAATGACAGCATTGACATCTGGTCATATAGCTATCACTCACTTATCAACGTACAATTTATTTATCGTCCTATTACTAGAAAAACCAGTTAACACCAGTAATAAAAGTTTTGTAAAAAACAGGAATCAAAAATTTATTAATGCACGAAAAATCATAATAAATTCTTCATAAAGTAGTTTGTTTGTTGCCTGCAAGCAACATTTCGGACTTATTTCATGTTAGTAGAATACAGAGCACGGCAAGACAAGTCAGGGACTGTACTTAACTTATTTTACACAAAAAATGGATTTAATTGGCTTTACTAGTAATAGGACGATATATACATAGGTAGACCTTCTTACATTATATGCACACATACATTTTGAAATTTATTTTCCATGTCTTTTAATTTATTCATTTCCCTCATTCATTTTTCTCTTACTTTCTAAAGGTATGTTCCTAAGGATTTTATTATCTGTTCATTTGTAATTCTTGATAGCGTATTTTATACCTGCCGCCGCGAGAATAAATGTTGATGCAGCCGAGCGTAACTAGAACGTCATGACCGCACTGGTAGAAAAGGTGAGTGGAGTAAGAAAGGGGAGTATAGCAGTCGCTGTCAGGAGCTACAGTTCTGCAGGCCTTGTTATACAATAAGCAATGTATCCCAGAATTTTTTTTGTACAAAATAGTGCTACGAAATACGAAAAAATATACCTATTTCATTTCTGCATTTATTTATGTTACGATTTATGTCCTTTTGATTAATTTAAAACTCACACGGATGGAAGTATGACAGAAATCCAGCAACGTGAAATTGGTATGACACTGCTGCCAACTGACGAAACGCGCACGGACAAATGCTGATTAGCGTATAAGATACAACATTCCAAAACACAAGTCTGTGTCGAACCTAGCAATGAAATGTATTGCGACGCGAAACTCTTGAGTCGAAAGCTATTCCATGGGTGAATCAAAACCCTTAGCTCATGCCAATATTTCCTGCATTAGCTGAATATTTTCCAACCCTCGCACTCTCGATAAACGGTCATATTTAAGCGTTGTAACTCATCCCCGTTTCAGGCTCACGATTTTGGGATCGTAAAATATTGTAACCATTTTAATTCTTCGTTAATAACATTGTTTCACAGAGGACTTTATCCCGTTGTTCTAATACATATAATGGATACGAAAACCGCAATTAAACAGGTTTACACTGCCGTGAGCGCTATTTATTATTCTGTGGTTAATGTCCAAACTAACAGATTTGACGTCACAATAGTACAACGCCATATGTACTAATTAACGATTACCCCGTCAAAAGCGATTTTAACAATAATACATGTTTCATCAATGTAAATATTGGAAATATTCGTAAATGAAATAGTGCAGGTATTTTCAGTGTATGCTTCGTTAATTAAATTCAGATTTATTGTTTACAAAATATGTTCTGTATGGATAATTTCACATTATTTTAAATTTGTTTTCTGCAACACAAGAGTACACAACTTTAATCACAGAAGATTTTATGAATATATATTAATAAATATACCCCTCTTAGCGTCTTTGTACTCATCATCAACATCTCAGTAAATTTACATCTATGTTGTTTCGCCAGCCAATCTCTGCAGACGCATAGCAAATCTTCTCAGTTTTTCATTATTCGTTACACGGTCACCCAGATCAGCGTTGCCAACCTTGCGGCATGACGGGATCACATTGTGTCCTCTGCATTGGACTCCATTGGACAGACAGGCAGATCATTCCGAACTCGATACAAAGAACATATTAAAGCAATAATCAGAGAACACAATACATCTACATATGCCGAACACATAACTAATGCTAACCACACATACAATAACATAAATACAGACATGGAAATCCTACACATACAACCCAAAAAGCAAAAACTCAACAAACTAGAACAATATGAAATATACAGACACAATAAAACACACCCTAATCAAATTCTCAACAAACAGATCAAGTTCAGAACACACACACTATTTGACACAACTCTTCATCACACGAACGCACCCAAACAGGCAGCGAAATTGAGACAGCGCCGAGATCTACTGTCTTCCTCCGACGAGTTTAGCGCTCGACCTGAGGTATTCTTGCCATCGGTGCGGGGGTTGCAGGTAGATTCTTTTGTTGCTACAGCCAAGCCAAGCCAAGCCGAGCGGAGTGGAGTGGGAAGTATTAATCGTCCAAAAATATGCAGTCTTCAGTTTGTAGTAGTGTGTGAATATTTCATATACATATTGTTTACCTAGGCCTATGTGATTTTGTTATAAATATATTGTTGCAATTTTAGCTCAAACATCTCCCTGATGACTATGTTAATATTATATGAATTACTCATATTAAATATTTCACCGTAACAAGTCATTTTTAAGGAAACATGCTGTGGAAAATGGGTCAACGAGACGAGTAGATATTTTAGCGTACAATGCTGACACTAAACAGGGCATCATTGTGGACCCCACGATACGTTTTGAAGTAGAATGTCATCAGTCAGCCGAGGTCCACCTTGAGAAGAAGTCGATCTATGAGCCTACAGTCAACTATTTCAAGCTGAAATATGCCTTAATTCACGTTGAGGTATTCGGCTTGCTCATAGGTGCTCGAGGGACTACACCAGCTTTTTTCGAAGAATTTCGACGGCAGTTTGCTCTGCCAACATCTCTGAGGGATGACATTGTGATAATTGTGTTAAAAAAATCCTGCGAAATCCTAATTAATAACATGGTGCCACATTAATAGCAGTTGTAATTTTCCACGCCCTTTTCTTTGTTTCCCTTTTTTAAAACTTAATATCTATGTTTACATATGTATAATATTTTTTTTGAGGATATACTGAGTCCGTAAGGGCTACCCTCAATGGGGGGCAGTTTACTATTATTATTATTATTATTATTATTATTATTATTATTATTATTTTTAGTGGATTATTTTACGACGCTGTATCAACATCTAGGTTATTTAGCGTCTGAATGATATGAAGGTGATAATGCCGGTGAAATGAGTCCGGGGTCCAGCACCGAAAGTTACCCAGCATTTGCTCCTATTAGGTTGAGGGAAACCCCGGAAAAAACCTCAACCAGGTAACTTGCCCCGACCGGGATTCGAACCCGGGCCACCTGGTTTCGCAGCCAGACGCGCTGTTCCGTTACTCCACAGGTGTGGACATTATTATTATTATTATTATTATTATTATTATTATTTTTTAAATTGATTACTTTACAAATTTAATTCAATTCTACTAATCACTTAATTTTATAGTACGATTCTTCTTTTCACTTATATTATTGTAGTTTTATTATGATTTTTATGTTTATTTATTTTATTGTATTTGTGTTTCTGATGGCCTTAACTTCACCATAATAAATGAATAAGACTAAATAAATAAATAAATAAATAAATAAATAAATAAATAAATAAATAAATAAATAAATAAATAAAATGTTCTACAATACTTTCCTTCTCTGAACACGTAAGTACGAATGGTTGTATCTCTATCTAGCCAAAAATACGTTAGAAAACTAATAGGCATACTGCTCTCGTAAATTGAGCGAATGTTTTCAGTATGCCGCTGTCACTGTTCCCTCCCACTCCAGTACCGCGCTAGACTAGTCGGAACCGCATTCATCTCAGTCCTAAACTGACAGTAGTAGGCTCTGAAGATGGTGTCAAGTAGCACCGAAACAGCTGTAAGCCACACATGCTTACATGATTAACACGAGTAAGATCGCCATTTAATCAATTATTTAAATAAAGTAAATACATAAACAAAATAAATAAAAAATAAATAATAGCTTAATTAAGTTTCTGTTACTCCTAATAAATTTCGACAGAAACAGAAAAGTACGACAACCTCTCTCTCTCTCTTTGATCACTCTAACTAGCAATAACGATCGATTCCTTACAGATTTCCTGACCGTTATCAAAATGTACTTCGTTAGTAGGATGTTTCCACTCCGCGCCGTGTTATCATCCACCCCGGAGATCAATACGAGCTCCATTTCAGAGCCGGACTTGTTTGTGTAACAATTTGCTCTGTTATTTGAAGCCAGGCCTCTTCCCTCCCGCTCGCATTTCCAACAAAGCCGCGGGACTTGCTTTCGACTTACCAAACTTCCAGCAAACCACTCCACGAGATGGAACTGCAGCGTCAATAAACATGCAGCGCTGGTCGCTACTCTAAATAATTCATTGGGCTCGGCTCATGGCACGCTGACCTCTACAACATTATAAGAATCTAACTCATGGCAGTGTAGCTTAAAATGGCCAAACTTTGTACACAATATGAAATATACGCCTATAAGGCCCGGTTTTATAAATATGATTAATCTAAAGATTATATTAAACCTAAGTTAAACCTAACCATAAGTTTAACTCAACGTGCCGTATTACAGAGTCTCGGTTAAGTTAAACCGTAGTGGAATATGATTGGTATTACTGCTATACTATAAGCCAGGTTATGAACCGACGAAACAGGAAGTAGTTGGAAGGGCGAGAGGAAAGTGCGGGTTAGAGGGGTAGCCTGTGCAGCGATGACACGTTGAGTGTGGGGGGTGGAGGGGAGAACGACAACGGAGCTTTTCATTGGACCTCGCGTGAAAATGTTGTCTGCTAACGAAAATCTGGCAACGGAATCACAGAGATAGTGTAGCCAGTTCATTTGCAGTACCACGTGCATTACGAGTCGCATTTCGTACCAACGTCATTAGCTCGTGCTTTCTTAAAACAGTAATTTTAATTATTAATTTTGTGGCTAGTGTTATCGAGAACTATATACAGTAGTTATTTTAAACATATCGGTGACAAACGCTCAACACGCTTTGAATCTCGCGCCACTATGTGGCAACAGAGCTCAGAAAGAGAGCAACAGAACGTTGCTTCCGGTTTAGTCGGTTCATAACCCGGCTTTTAGTACAGGAAAGAAAAGAAGACGATCTCAACTGTTTAATCATATTGTTGATTTAAAATAGCCGACTCTCGTGAAGAATCTTCATTAAGAAACATCTTTATTCTTCGATATCAGAGAGAGTATCATAATACTACTTTATGCAACGAGCCTATAATGAAGGTAATTAAGAATCGAGTATGGATATTTATGAAACGAGCGCAAGCGA
This sequence comes from Periplaneta americana, assembly GCA_025594305.2. Lineage (NCBI taxonomy): Eukaryota > Metazoa > Arthropoda > Insecta > Blattodea > Blattidae > Periplaneta > Periplaneta americana. The sequence goes on from JAJSOF020000039.1 coordinate 3,152,833, forward strand.
GTTTCATAATTTTCATACGAGCTTCTTAATTACCGCGAGTTTCATGCGACTTTTTATGCTCGACCATATTTCTAACTTGATATTATTAATTTTATTGCATCTGACCTGGAGCAATGTTCCGTATGTTGTGAGATGTGCGCAGACGCGAAAGTATTGATTTTTTCGGAGGAACAGATGTCCACATCGACCTTGCTAGGCCATAAGAACCTACAGAGATAACATTGAAATTAAATTAGACATTCATTTTTATTGGGTTATTTTACGACGCTGTATCAACATCTAGGTTATTTAGCGTCTGAATGAAATGAAGGTGACAATGCCGGTGAAATGAGTCCGGGGTCCAGCACCGAAAGTTACCCAGCATTTGCTCGTATTGGGTTGAGGGAAAACCCCGGTAAAAACCTCAACCAGGTAACTTGCCCCGACCGGGATTCGAACCCGGGCCACCTGGTTTCGCTGCCAGACGCGCTGATCGTTACTCCACAGATGTGGACAATTAGACATTGTAAAACGAGATGACAAATTGAATTTATTTGAATATTATTTACAATTAACGCTAATTATTATAGTAACAGAACATAACCTTCTGCGACAGTATTGGATTTCCAGCCTCCGTGACTTTTCGCTAATTCTCTTTCCATAAACAAGGTGCTCTATAAGATAATTGTGAACCATATACAGTAGCTTATCAACTAAAAATTTTAATTCCTGTTGGCACTGCAATAATTATAGTAGCTGATGTAAAATATGCTCTTGTATCAACATCCATTTCTACGGTAAATATATGGTGTGCTCATACTACAAAACCTAGTAAACCAATTGCTAATATAGCAAAGATTATTCCTAGATTTCCAGAAGCTTCCTTTTTTCCTCTTTCATGACAAATAATATGTGAAATTATATCGAATCCTGGAAGAATTAAAATATAAACTTCTGGATGACCAAAAAATCAGAATAAGTGTTGATATAAAATTGGATCTCCCAGCAGGAGATACTTGCGGTTTTATAACGGTAGAAAGCTGACCTGTCATTGGCTGAACAGTTGTAACCTGAGTCGTGATTGGCTGAAAGACCTGACCATTAATTTGTAGGTGTACTTTAATGACATGCATTAAAGGTCTGCTACCAGGTGTATAATTACTACATTTCGGCATGGTCGAGCATAAAAAAACTAAAGAGGACCAATACCGCGTACTTCAGTATGCTTGTCAGACTTCACCTCAAATAGTTTCTTAGCGCTGGGTACCAACGTTATACTCCCAAACACTATGCAACCAAACTAAACCTTGCATGACCTTCCGTGACGTAACTCCATACAGAATCAACTGAGTAATGAAAACAATAAAATCATTTTACGAGTCTAGTAAAATTAGGTAATATTATTAGTGTGTTTATAAATCAGGCCCCATAGTAAATCTTAGCAGGTTACTGTCTGCCACACACAGTACAATGCGCAATAGGTTTATAGTAGATTTATGGACACCTTCGAAGTATTCCATCGTTTTCAGTATGCCTACTACCAGAGGAAAAATAGAGAAGCGCAACTAGTAAGCTTAACTGGTGCAGAGATTCAAGAGAATGTTTTAAAAAATATAAAAGAAATAATTTATCTTTTCAAATGATTTTTAAATTCAAACCCTGAAATATATATTTTTCTGCACTTCTTCATTTTTGTGTTGCATGTTGTATCCGAGTTTCAATTTTTCGAAACAAGGTTAGGATTATAAGCATAATTCTAAAGGTTAGGACTGTCTGCTTCGAAAGCCTCGATCTGTTTTAAAACTTATGTTCATTTATGTAACTTATATTTCAAAGTGGTGCACTCTATTTCTAAAAATTCTTGGCCACCGTGGTCGTTCAGTAATATTGATCACCCATTTATCGTCACTCATAAGTTCTTGGAAAACATCTGCAATATCCATGTGTATTGCGGGAACCGCCATCTTGCACTGTTGAGCCTTAAACTACAGTTAAAAAGGCAGAGAACTCCTGATCAAGTTAAACTCAAGTTAACTCAAGATTAACTGGTGGTTTAGGTTTATAATACGAAGCAGAACGAAAAACTTCAGTTTAAAGTGAAAGTAAGGTTTAAACGGCTTTTATAATACCGACCCTAAGTCAGACAAAAAGAAACTTCCAAACAAGGTTCAAAAAACATAGGTCAGATTTCGTTAACAACCGAAATAAGTCAAAATTCGCTACACATTTAATTGATACGGGCCATGAACTTATTACACACAGCACCATAGAGATTTAAAAAAAATAGTAAAGAATCCTCAGCTAATTAACACTGCAGAAGAATATTTTATAGCTAAAGATCATAATAATTAGAACATCCAATATTAAATGAACAGATCCCAAATCCCCAAAATCCATTTGACCCCATAGCATTATGAAACTTTTGATCGATCAATAATGGCTGGCACACCGACCAGAAACCTTCACCCCTACCCTTTCTAGCTTATTTCCTCTACACGTTACATAGGGAGTATAATCAGTGTAACGCTGCGATGAGGTACTGAGCAGTCATCCGTCTCTCTACTCAACCATAATCAGCACAGAAAGTAATCTACAGATAGGAAAGTCTCGCTCAATGTTAATCTCATTAAACAATTTTAATCTTAAACAATATTTTAATTTTATTAATTTCAGACGTTCCTTATTTCTCATCGCAGCGAACGAACGCATGCTATTGTAATGAAATTTTAAACCCATCACATGCACATATTAACTTAATATCCACATTACAAAATATGTTATAAATCTAGCACATTGTAAAGCACATCTTTCAAAGATTTTACCAAACTTTTTAACCTCATGAATGTACGAGTTAATGGTGTTTAGATAAGAGACTGTGAAGTGCTTTGTATGGAGTGTGGCATTGTATGGGGCAGTAACATGGACATTACGACGAAGTGAATAAAAGCAAATAGAAGCATTTGAAATATGGATATGGAGGAGAATGGAATATGTGAAGTGGACAGACAGAATAAGGAATGAAGCTTTGTTGGAAAGAGTGGGTGAAGAAAGAATGATACTGAAACTGATCAGGAAGAGGAAAAGGAATTTGCTGGGTCACTGGCTAAGAAGAAACTGCCTACTGAAGGATGCACTGGAAGGAATGGTGAACGGAAGAAGAGTTCGGGGCAGAAGAAGATATCAGATGATAGATGATAAAGATATATGGATCATATGAGAAATCAAAGAGGAAGGCAGAAAATAGGAAAGATTGCAGAAAGCTGGGTTTGCAGTGAAAGACCTGTCCATGGGCAGAACACTAAATGAATGAAATTATTAAAACATGAGAGAAAATGATTTATTTCTTATTTCAGCGTAAAGAACTGGTTTTCTAAGTCAAATCAATTAGTAGTAAAATACACGTCATTTACATAAAAACGTAACGAATGAATTTTCTTGCAAACCCTAGCATTGTGTATCGCCGTTCATTGTGACAATGAGAAATGGATCTTAGTCTCATGTATGTAAAAAGATAACCCTGTAGTTGAATCGAGAATATACAGGGCTATTCAAAAAGAAGAAGCAGATTTCAAATATTTATTTCTTCGAAACTACAAAAGATAGAAACACAATTCCAACGTTCCTGGACAGACGAAAGTTTAAATTTTGAACAGTCCGGGTAGAAGTTCCAATAACGGCCGCATTGGCGCTGTTGCTTGTCATGCGCGGCCACTTTGCGCTGTTGATTGCCTGTAGTAAAATGGTGACACAACAGGAAATAGTAATATGCGTTACAAGAGCGGTATGTTGACGTTTTCATGTTCGAGGAAAAGATTGAAAAAGCGAAACGTAGTTGAGCTTTTTTAATTTCCGAGAACATGAAAACAAACATACCGCTCGTGTATCGTACATTATTTTGTGCGAAGATCGTTTATTACATACCTGAAAGAGGAATTTATAATTAGTTGCAATGAAATCTCCATGTTGGTTTCTGTTTAATGACGGCAACTTCGGAAAAGCAAAATATCTTTCTTCAACATTGTTGCTATAAAATGTTTTCTGTGTTTACTATACTCCAGCAGGCCGTGATATACGTCTGTCTTTTTTTTCCCCCAGTCTATAAATGCGAACTTAAAACAAACGGTAAGGTTATGTAATGATTTTTTTCATTTTAATATTTTAACAATATTATTTATATAACATATTGCAGTAATAACATCGGCATCTGGAATCTCGTTGATTTTTTCACGGCTTCCTTAATGTTACTTGTATCAGGAATGCAATAAGTTTCGTGGAGTAGTAGACTTTACTTAAGTTTTGCAAATATTTAAAAATAATAATTAACATTGCAATTTAGGTGAAATTGCAGTGGTAAGTTTCAAATTTATAATTATTACTATGTTAAACGTCTCTAAAAATAATATGTTAAAAGCCTAAAGCAGTAAAATGAATGTCGCGCTTAAGCGGTAAGAAGAGGGAAATTGTTATGTGTGTTACGTTGGGAATACTGAATGTGGTATTTCACACTTACCGCGTATTGGTTCCGTGCGGAAAACAAGCAAATACGCACGATCTCGCACAAAAGCATTTTGTGTGCTGCAATTAGCAAAACTAGAGTCCATTATTGAAGTGCAACGTGCTTTTCGCCGTCGTTTAATGAACAACCTTCTCACTCAAGCAGATTTACTAGTGTCATCGAAAATAGTAAACTTGAAGATGATTCAGATGACTTCATCTTCATGCAAGTTGGTGCCCCGCCTCATTTCCCTATCCACGTCCGACGTTACCTGAATGACACCATTCCAGGACGTTGGATTGGAAGAGGAGGAGGAGAAGATCAACTTCATCGCCGGTGGCCTCCCAGGTCTCCAGACCTCACTTGTGATTTTTATCTGTGGGGTTACCTAAAAGACCGTGTTTTTATCCCCCCCTATGCCTGACACTCTTGAAAGTCTGAGACATCGAATTGTTGAAGTTGTGAATTCGATAACTAGAGACCAGCTGATTCGTGTGTGGCAAGAAATGAGTCACCGTTTTGATATTTGTCGTGTAACACATGGTGCTCATATTGAATGCATAAACATTGAATTTTTCTCTGTCCAGGAACGTTGGAATTGTGTTTCTATCATATCATATCATATCATATAGCCCTGTATGAAAAGCGGTACACTACGCTTTCTGTACATAAGTGGAGGTGGGATTTTTATGTAAACGCAGCAGGACGTCGATAATCCAGACGTCAGTTACTCCCACGGAACGGTACGACGACTACGACAGCAAATAAAACATGATTCTATAACATTTTCATAGCGGGGTAATTATGCACTGGGCAGAAATATGTCGCACGTATACGCCCGCAGCTTTTTTCCCGCGAAAATTTGCGTGGGCGATCGTTTCTCTCAGTCAGCGAAGTCATTTGACTCATTTTTCCATGTTCATTTCCGCCGGATCCCGACCACTTTGTTACTCGTATTGAGTGCACCTCTACCCATAGTGTGTTGAATATTGTGCCACTGTCACACATCTGTGACAAAGTGCAATGAAATATTTACTTTTGGTACTAAAAGAATTGTGTTGTCCACAGAACTCACACTTTGGAATAAATCAAAACGAAACTATGACCAGAGCTACTTAGCGGTTTTCTCTACAACCTACTTCAGTTTGAGTCCTCTACGTAGCAGCAAAAATTAAAATAAAAAATGTTCTAAGGTACACTGTGTTAAACGTACAACAGTCTCCCCTACAAATGAGAGGGCTCAATAAGATTGAAAAATTACCACTATAATTATTAAGTTCACAGATATTCTGTCATAATTACATTTTAGACCTTATATCTGTGGTAGGGAGGAAAAAGGTCTCAAGTCAATTTTTTGTGAAAATGAGATTTTTATATATTCTGAAAGCGGAAACAATTCTCTACAATCTGGTAAAACGATTAAAGTCAAATAAGACTACTGACTGGATATATAGAGCGTTACTAAATATCCTAAGTACTTTTTGAATGGAGCACACACAGAATAAAGGGCTTAAGAATATTTAATACTTTATTCCTTACAAACATCAAGGGTGCTATGCATTGACATTTCAATAGCCCGCGCTACGAGCGTGCTAAACTAGCCCCGGCTATCGACTGATTACTTCTACAGGATTATCATATCATATCATATCATATCATATCATATCATATCATATCATATCATATCATATCATATCATATATCACAACATATCATATCATATCACATCATATCACATCATAACACATCATATCATATCACATCACAACATAACATATATCATATCATATCATATCATTTAATATCATATCATGTCATATCACATCATATATTATATCATATCATATATCATATCACATCATAACACATCATATCACATCATATATCATATCATATATCATATCATATCATATCACATCACAACATATCATATCATATCATATCATATCATATCATATCATATCACATCATATCATATCATATCATTTAATATCATATCATGTCATATCACATCAAACATATCATATCATATATCATATATATCATATCACATCACATCACATCACATATCATATCATATATCACATCATATCATATATCATATCATATCATATCATATCATATCATATCATATCATATCATATCATATCATATCATATCATATCATATCATATCATATCATATCACATCACATCATAACACATCATATCATATATCATATCATATCATATCATATCATATCATATCATATCATATCATATCATATCATATCATATCATATCACATCATATCATATCATATATCATATCATATATCACATCACATCACATCACATCATATCATATCATATATCACATCATAACACATCATATCATATCATATCATATCATATCATATCATATCATATCATATCATATCATATATATCATAATATCATATCATATCGCCAACACTGGTTTAGGAATACAAAAAACTTTAGTTCGCTGATCATCCACCGGAAGCCCGCGCTAAGAATGTCTATGAATACGGCCCCACATGTTTAATTTCCATGCTTTCCTATTAAAAAGGTCTAACTTGTATTTTAGCCATTTTATCACATACTGATGAGTTTTCCTTTTAAAACTTTAAGCACCAAGTAAAGAGTCCTATATTGTTTTTAAGAACTATTTTGAATCCCTAATAACTTATATTTCCCATTTATTTTGACATGAAAAAGGTCTTATGTTTAATAGTCCCTTCTACTCAGTTTGGCTTGTAGTCTTAAAAGGGCTTAAGTGCGGCTATTTTTGGAAATAATCAAGGAAATTGTTAAATGAGCAACATTACCTATTTTAGAATAAATATAAACAAATAATATCAACAATAATCTCACTAGAGGTTTTGAATTGTCTAGAGAAAATCAAAACTCGAGTGGGATTTAATTGACTATTACACGGTTAGAAGAAAGCATATAAAGATTAGAAGTAACGAAGTACTCCAATACAATAAAATATTAATTGACTTACGAAAATACAACTGTCTTCAAATGTATTATTGTACCATCTCAACATTACAAATATTACGCTAGATGCATGCTAGATGGCAGTGGTGTGTTATGATCGTTGCGTACGGTTATGATAATGTGATGTTATCAGTTGTGCCAACTATGGAATCTTCATTGAACTCTGTAGACGGTAACTAGTCATGAAGGCTTTGTTGATTCAATTTCATTTTTATTAAAACAGTTGCATTCCACTTCAATTATCCGGATCCCAGTAATCAACGTCACTTTACATGTGATTTTCAATAAATCTTAGTGTTAAACAATCTCTGATACGTGACTATCCATAATATCATATAGCAGAAGCTATAACATAACCTAAATAATATAAACAAGTGTTAGAAAAGTTTTAATTAGGGATGATGAAATAAACAAGAAACGTTTTAATTAACGATGACGACATAAAAAATAAACATGAATAATTTTAAAAGAAACAATTATTGAAAGTACAATTTTCAAATTTGAATATGTTAGTGGTTGGTGTTAGTGTTTTATATTGGACGTGTTCTTAAAAGAAGTGAACTCGTTGATGTACATGGTGTATCCCTCAACTTATTCAGGATTTCAGAATGGTGCTCTTCATTTATTTGTAAATAGGATTTCAGAAGATGCATAGGTATGACCAGTGATTTTTATTAATTCTTGTTCTTGAATGCCAATGCGAGTCATATTTGAAACTCCTATGCACCGACTGGAGTGGTTTGTAATTTTCTGTTTTTATTATTATTATTTTTTTTTTACGTCTAGACCAGCGCAGTTTGAAATGTTGGCAAACAAAGAAACAAATGATAGGGTAGTGTTTAAAATAAACAAATGCTAGGGACGCGATAAAATTGTGCGATAAGCAGCCATGATTGTTTGAAATACGTCCTTTCGTACCGTTTTATTGGTCAAAAGTAGTATGAAGTAGTAAAAGTGTAATAGTCCAGGAAAAACCTCTTAATTAAAAAAACTCTATAATTCAAACTAATTTCAGTCTTTCTACTGGTCTTCTGAAAAGTATAAAATTTTTACTTAAGATCTTTTTCCTCCCGGCTACAGATATAGGCTACTTTTAAATAATTTAAAACTAACATATGCACAAGTGTGGCAGAATTCCAGCAATGTGAAAAATTAGCACGACATTGCTGCCACCTGACGGAACGCACAAGGATAATTCCCGAAGCGAATCTCAACTAGTCTACACGATTGTAAGAAATGTTGAGCGCTCCATGCTGAAGGCTGGCTCAAGATTATCAAAAGATCGAGCAGCATTTTCTTCCCATTCTTATTGAAAATCGTGTGAAAAGTGTATATTATACATTATTTGACCGACTGTGTCTGTAGCTGAAATTGTATTTGAACGTAGTTCAAATCTGTCAGATAATTTATAATCTAATTTTCTGTTGTGCGTTACAGCAGAGCGAAATCCGTTCACAACCGAGTTGATGAAGTATTAACACACCATGAAGGAAGTCATCACAGGGGCACAAGCATCCTTCAAATACAGTTATGCGTAATTTAAATCTATTCACATGCCTTGCTGAGTGCATCTTTATACAGGACGAGCTAGGGAGATAAAGTTCCCTTCAAAATTAAACAAGCTCACTTCCCGTTCCAAGTACAGATATTTCTTCCAATTAGCTTCTCAGCGAGTATAAACATGTAATCTAGGTTACAACAAAAAAACTGTGGCTTCTGTGAACGTTAAAATATTCCAAAATGCATTTTATTTAATCCTACGATCGAACTAATAATAACGGATAGTATATGACGAGGTGTCAGCCAGAGAAACTGAAGCAGTTATACAGTATGTAACAATATTGTTCGTACATTAATATTGTTATTACAAATATATAATTTTGTTAACGAAAATATAATTTATTTTAATGGGTAAAATCAAAATAAGAAAAAATGATATCTTCTTTTCAGGATATAAAATAAGCTTCATCAAATTTTTCAAATCAGTATAAATAAACAAACAAAATAGAAAAATGTGCACATTTTATGCAACTTTTCTCTTCGTACATCTAATCATTTTGTACTTTTCAAAGTGTTAATTGGCAACTATTACACAAAATTAATATCTTGTAACATATCATTTGGCTTTAATAATCTCCTCACATCTTCTTTTCATTGAAGAGACAAGTTTCTTGCAAACCTGTGGGGTGATATTCTGTCATTCTTCTGCCATATTCTTTTGAGCTCCGGAATGGATGTTACCTTGCTATTTCGTACCCTGCTTTTCAAAATTGGCCACACATGTTTGATAGAATTTAAATCCCCTGATTGAAGTGGCATTTTGAGTTGATGGGGAACGTTCTAAATGAGCCAGGTCTTGACGATTTCAGCAGTGTGTTTAGGGTCGTTATCATGTTAAAATATATTTCTACCCTGGAAGCCCATTTTTTAGCAATTTCTTTCAAACTTGTCACAAGAATACTCTTGTACGTCATTTTATCCATAATTCTCAGCAATGAAGTGTACGTTTCCGACTCCAGAGCAAGACATACAAGCCCATATCATGATGGAACCACCTCCGTGTTTTACAATAGGAATAGTATTTTCTTTCCTGAAGGCAGAGTTTGCCTTCCTCCACACTCTGTTGCAACCATCTGAGCCCAAAAGATTTATCTTCGTCTCGTCGGACCATATTACACGATCCCAATACTCCTCTTCTTCAGAAATGTGTTTGTTTTCAAATAGAAGTCTTTTTATTCTATTTGACTCACTAATAAAAGGTTTCTAACGTGGAACTCTGCCATGATATCCGTTTTTTCACATTACACGACGAATGGTCTGATTAGATATTTCTTTTCCTATAGTGTCTTGAACGCAATTTTCAACACTTAACCTAGGGTAACGACGAATTTGTTGTACAATGTATCTTTCGTCCTTTTCATTTAATTTTTTTTTTCCTTTGGTTTTTGCCTAAAATTCTTCCAAGACCATTCATAATTAAATCTCTTTACAATATGCTGAACTGTTGAATGTGTATGTCCAACTTATTTCCCTTAAAAATTTGCCTTTAAGGACAAGTTGAACAATATCTTTGTTCAGATCTTCTGAAAGCTGCTTTCGCTTCGCCATCTCGTACAGTACTGTCATGGTTGCAAGGTGAAAATGTAAACAAGGGAAGCCACCACTCAGCAGCAGCACCCACGAACCGGTCAGCGTATTTAAAAATGGTAAGTTAGGGCAAGACTTGTAAGTGTACGAACAGAAAAATTGCGTATCGAACACAACGAATAATGGGGATTTCTTTTTAAAATAACAACAAATGTTTTAAAGATACATTATAATTAAATCTAATAGCGAATATTATGAATAAACTGTACACAATTATATATGTGAAGAAGAAAACAAAATTTGTATTTTATTTGACAGTTAAAACGTACATTATCACAAAAATAAGGGCTGTACGAACAAAACTGTTATATACTGTACAACTTCAAAACACCTAAGTAATGTCCACGAATATAAGTATATAAATATACTAGTTACGTATGAGCTTATGTTCCTGTACTTGTGCTTTAGGATGGAGTGAAAATATGAAGTTTATGAAATGAAAATGTAATATCAGGGAAATGTTGTAGGACAGGCGTCGTCAACCGATCGTACAGTCGTCCTGGCTGAAGCTACACAGTGCACAAGACTACACGTGAATCAGGAGAGGGGAGGGGATGATAGTTGAAACCGGCTCAGTGGCGGTCTACCAGTACAGTCATTCAAGCGTTGTCCGTATCCCTTATACTCTTACAGCCTATTGGTTATGCACCAATCCATGTGTTTGTATTTTAAATATACGTAATATAATTTATCCTATAACTTAAAGAATTTGTAACATGCAATCATTACTTTCTTCTGGCAAATTAGTAAACAAAACGAGCACATTAAATATGCTGAAATCAGCCAAATAATACACTGAGTTTAACGACCTATTTTGTTCCTAACGCTAGACACAGTTTCTTCAATTTTATGTTTAACATAAATTATTCCTTCTTTCAACAACCGTAAACTAAATTATTACGTGAAAAGAAAGGCCATAAATATGTACAACTAATAAAAATTAATAAACTCTATTCAATACTTATTCTTCATCAAACTACAGCCTATACAAGAGAATTGTTTTCCTGTACAGTATATCTAGCAAACATTTTTTCTTTCTAGAAATATAGTAAATGCCAAATATGCAAAAATTAGTTACTTTTGTACCGAAAGAGTTAGGAAAAGAATGTGTAATGTTTAGTTTATTATTATTACTATTAATAATTTATAAACTTGTACTTGCTATTTGGGAAAAGGAAATTGTACCAGAACAATGGAAGGAGTCCATAATTGTACCTATTTTTAAAAAGGGGACAAAACCAACTGTGGTAACTTTCGAGGAATATCACTTTTGTTGACGTCGTACAAAATTTTGTCCAATATTCTTTTGAGGAGATTAACTCCGTACGTAGATGAAATTATTGGGGATCATCAGTGCGGTTTTCGGCGTAATAGATCGACTATTGATCAGATTTTTTGTATTCGGCAGATAATGGAGAAAAAATGGGAGTTTAAGGGTACAGTACATCAGTTATTCATAGATTTCAAAAAGGCATATGACTCGGTTAAGAGGGAAGTATTATATGATATTCTTATTGAATTTGGTATTCCCAAGAAACTAGTTCGATTAATTAAAATGTGTCTCAGTGAAACATACAGCAGAGTCCGTATAGGTCAGTTTCTATCTGATGCTTTTCCAATTCACTGCGGGCTAAAGCAGGGAGATGCACTATCACCTTTACTTTTAAATTCGCTTTAGAATATGCCATTAGGAAAGTTCAGGATAACAGGCAGGGTTTGGAATTGAACGGGCTACATCAGCTTCTTGTCTATGCTGATGACGTGAATATGTTAGGAGAAAATACACAAACGGTTAGGAAAACACGGAAATTTTACTTGAAGCAAGTAAAGCGATCGGTTTGGAAGTAAATCCCGAAAAGACAAAGTATATGATTATGTCTCGTGACGGGAATATTGTACGAAATGGAAATATAAATATTGGAGATTTATCCTTCGAAGAGGTGGAAAAATTCAAATATCTTGGAGCAACACTAACAAATATAAATGACACTCGGGAGGAAATTAAACGCAGAATAAATATGGGAAATGCGTGTTATTATTCGGTTGAGAAGCTCTTATCATCCAGTTTGCTGTCCAAAAATCTGAAAGTTAGAATTTATAAAACAGTTATATTACCGGTTCTTCTATATGGCTGTGAAACTTGGACTCTCACTCTGAGAGAGGAACATAGGTTAAGGGTGTTTGAGAATAAGGTGCTTAGGAAAATATTTGGGGCTAAGCGGGATGAAGTTACAGAGAATGGAGAAAGTTACACAACACAGAACTGCACGCATTGTATTCTTCATCTGACATAATTAGGAACTTGAAATCCAGACGTTTGAGATGGGCAGGGCATGTAGCACGTATGGGCGAATCCAGAAATGCATATAGAGTGTTAGTTGGGAGACCGGAGGGAAAAAGACCTTTAGGGAGGCCGAGACGTAGATGGGAGGATAATATTAAAATGGATTTGAGGGAGGTGGGGTATGATGATAGAGACTGGCTTAATCTTGCACAGGATAGGGACCGATGGCGGGCTTATGTGAGGGCGGCAATGAACCTTCGGGTTCCTTAAAAGCCATTTGTAAGTAAGTAAGTATGTAAGTAAGTATTATTACTATTAATATAACACACACTAGTTATAAGTAATTTTTGGATGAGAGTGGTTCTTTCTTCTCCCTTATATTTTTCATAATCATTTGAGTGATAGGACGAATAATATCGTTGTAGGTTGAAATTCCTCCTGTTATTCAGAACTTTACCACAAACCAAACACGTGGGCACTCCTGACTTTTCAGCAAATAGAAATGACTCTTCCCATAATAACAAATTCAGTGGCGTGGATGGCCTATCAGACATCCCTTCTTCTGACATTTCTGGTCCGCCACTGTGTACTACAGAGAACGAACTGTGGCCGTGCGCCTGCGCAGACATCGCTACACAGCAGGCGAGACGCTGCGCGAAACTAGCGCCATGGTCAGTTGAGGATGCCTGTTGTAGGGTGATATGAAAGGAACAGTGCAAAATATTTTTTTCTCTACCTTAATATTTAGAGATGCCCCAAGAGCACCATATTCTGAAATTTTTACAAAATTTGGTGATTCAGATTTTCCAGCGAGAGAACGTTCTCCAGTGGTTTAATCTGAACAGGATACCAAGAAAATGTAAAAAGAAATACATGTTAAAAGACTGCATATTTTTGGTCCTCTGTTATTTCATCTTCAAGTGCCACAGAAACCTCAATTTATAAGAACAAACGGCATAACCACAAAACTCTTGTGTACCATATAATTAATCTAATTTATGGAAATACATTCTTATGTTCAGGGTATTAAAATCAGAACAATGTCTCTAATTAGGACTAGAAATCTGACCTTCTGCCCTGTATTCGGAATGTAGGAGAGTCTGAATCCATTACAATTACCTATCATGATGTAATGGGTGAAAATATGACTTCAAATCAAAAAACATTCTGTTGCAGAGATTTCAGAAAGAGTTACTATCAAAACTACGGAAATCTGGGTAAAAGCATATATTCCGACAGTCAGTCATAGAAAAATATTAAAACTGATTTGTGCTTACCATGATCAATACAGAAAAATGCTGTAAAATGTAGACCCAATTATTTAGAATCGTCCAAATAAAGTTTAAATATGTGATTTTACAGCAATTCTCTACCTATATAATGAAAAACAAAATAATAGAAAAAACTGTAAGAAATATATGCCATTTTGGAAAATTTTTCAGTTTTAATATTTCACCCACTGTTATCAGTGCCCAAATTGAATCTTTAAAACACTGGTGCGTAAAAAATAAGTAATCACTTTGGACACTGCTATTCATTTTACGAATTGCCAAAGAAGATGTAGTATTTCATGTACAAACTTCATTCAGTAAGAAATAAAAGCATTACCTCCATCTTTCAGTAATATTACGTGTAATAGAATAAAAAAAATAACAAATTTAACATACATATGTAGATTTTAGCCCTTGTTATTCTGAATTGCAATGTAGCATTCATTGTAACGAGATTTATGTTTCAACTGTTTCTAACCGCTTTGTTGATTATATAGCTGATTTTGACGGCCATGAAATCCTGAACATGAATAAAACAGTATGCCACTCCATGGTTATCTATTTATTAATGGTTCTGAGTAGGCCAATAGACGGCCATGACATTGCAATCTTACAACTTTTCGAACTTAAAATGTTTATTTAGTGTACATTTGTGCTATCGTAGAAAAAACATTGTCGTTTGTTTGTGAAACTCGAGTTTCCCTATTTTCACAAACTTTACACTCGTCCCAAAAAGAGAAACTTTACGAAATTGTGTGGTAAATAACTATTGTTGTTCAACAAACTTAATAATATAATAACGTTTGCGCAGAAAATATTCTCTAGCTAGCTGCCTTACAGGCTAGGTAAGTAACAATAAATAATTTTTTGCGAGATCGTGCGTATTTGCTTGTTTTCCGCACACAACCAATACGCGGTAAGTGTGAAATACCACATTCAGTATTCCCAACCTAACACACATAACAATTTCCGTATTCTTACCGCTTAAGCGTCATATTCATTTTACTGCTTTACGCTTTTAACATATTATTTTTAGAGACGTTTAACATAGTAATAATAAATAAATTGGAAACTTACCACTACAATCTCACCTAAATTGCAATCTTAATTATTGTTTTTAAATATTTGCAAAAATTACTGCATTCGTGATGCAAGTAACATTAAGGAAGCCGTGAAAAAAAATCAACAAGATTCTAGACTCAACATAGACTGGGGGGAAAAAAAGACAGACTTATATCACGGCCTGCTGCATTATAGTAAACACAGAAAACATTTTGTAGGAACAATGTTGAAGATAGATATATTTGTTTTCCAAAGTTGCCGTCATTGAACAAAAACCAAGATGGAGATTTCATTGCAACTAATTAGAAATTCCTCTTTCAGGTATGTAATAAACGAGCTTCGCACAAAATAATGTACGATACACGAGCGGTATGTTTGTTTTCATGTTCTCGGAAATTAAAAAGGCTCAACTACGTTTCGCTTTTTCAATCTTTTCCTCGAACATGAAAACGTCAACATACCGCTCTTGTAACGCATATTACTATTACATTTTTACTAGTATAATGCAAATAATATGTTCTAATACTTCTTTTTATGCATTTGTGAACATTGTCAAGTTACATTTCGGTATCAAGACTTCCTTTACTTAGTTTTTCTTTATTGTTTGTTATATTCCGTAAAAGACTAGTATAGTTATCGCAATTAAGCCTGACAGGTGTGATCATGACCGTGCGATCTTGCACACATTGTAGTACTAAGCCTCTGATATTTAGGAACCGCAGGAACTACAGAAGCTGACGAGAATTCTGGCACAAGCAGCCAAGAAGAGAAATCTTGAAAGCATGCTGAGATTGCCTAAGGTCAATACAATTATTTTTTTTTTCAAACATTTACAATCTACAAGTAACAGATTGTAGCCAGAATAATTTTCTCTCAACTCATATTAATATTCTGAAAGTCAAGAGCTTCATTTGTACCCAAAACTAGAGAGTCAAATAAATCATGGAAATTAAAATATGTTATTACTCACCACACCGTTATTAACAAATGCAATCTGGTTTTGTGTTAGGATGGGACGTCACTAAAAACTACTTTTGTCGATCTGAAAAATAAGGAAAACATTTAGTAGGTATATAAACAAAAAATGATACACTATGTAAAGGTTATTAAGATACCCCATTCTGAAATTACACTGCAGGGAAAACAAATACTTTAATTTGCAAAGATGGTCATTTAGTTTGAAAATTCTGCTAGGTAATCATAGGCCTATATAACTGGAAAATATACATGAATCTGTTGATGTCACAATTTTATTTGCAACTATCTAGTAATTTAATTTTTTAAGTGTTTCCCAAACTTATTGAGGAACATTTTATAAACCCCTGAATATAAATATAAAAACGAAGGACAAAAATAACACCATTCTCTCCTCTGAGAAGTGCAGGCAAATGTCTGTAATCAATCATTAACAAAATGTTATTTGCCCTTTTAATGTCATCAATCATTGTGCCGACACATTTTATTTCAAGTACGCAACTAATATGATCTACTTTGACCAACGAAAAATCAGGTCAGTTTATATAAAATTTTCCATTAAATTTGTCCAAAGTGTACGTAAACAGGTCCCAAACAACTGATGATCTGAAGATTGTCATTGCCCAGGAAATCGCCAACATTGATGGCGAAATGTTGGAAAGATCGACACGCAACTTCAGGGAAGGCTTGAAGAGTGCTTAGAGAGAGAGGGCCACCATTTGAAGGACATAATTCTCAAGACAATCTAAATATGTCAACAAAATGGTATACATAGTCAGCTTCTTTTTTGGCAGTAATAGATTTGTTCTAATAGACATAACTACTGAGATACTTCCATTTGGAAATAGTCTGATTCCTCTGCCGCATCTTGTAGAGGGCATTACTTTCGGAACGATCCTCGTAGTTTGTCATTGGTCAATTGGGTATCAATAAGGCTAGTGATTGGCTGGGAAAACGTGAGTGTGGAATTGTCACCACAATCGTCAATAGTGAATTTTCCACAATTAAGTAATTCCTTCAAATCGCTTGAATTATCTTGTATTGCATAAGCATAGAAAATGTCAACTTCGTATGGAAAAATTTAGCAGCGTCTACATTACACTTGACATACAAGAAGGGCCTACTGCAGACATTTGATCAGCACGAATATAACTTACGCCAATGTTATCACAGATTACTACTACAGGGACATCATTTTATTTTCACTAGCATTTCTAATATTAACCTGGCTATACCTTTGGATCAACGATTAAGAAGTTTTACGAAAACACCGTTTGCTATCCCCTTCCACGACTGGAGTTCGATGATACTGGCGTAATACGTGTATACAAACAAATCACTTTACTAGGTATAGGAGGGCAGAAAAGTAGTTCATCCATTTACGTAAACTAGGAATTATCACGATTTTGAGTTTGATCATTTTCATTAGGTTTTTGTTTAATCAAAATACAGTACAGTATTAACAATGAGTGTCTTTACTCACGAACTGAGCTTTCCATGCGGACGTATTCATTATGCAGTGTATATTATACTGTCTACAGCACATTTGCATACATTATAGAGAATGAAGATAAATTGAAAAATAATCATAAAATGGATATTTAAACACATTTTTGAAAATAGTGGCCGTTCATTTCATTACACGCTTCAGTTCTAATGTACATATTATCGCACTATAGACTATTGTACCTAATCCCAATTATCAGGTTCGTACTTCGTATCAGTAACTCATGTTGAAATAATTCTGTACCTGCTCTATAAAAGAAACCTTACGTACTGTAAATTAAATCTTCACTTCTGCCCCATCCTAAAATATAAAATTACTCAGACATGCTATCTACTGTCCGTCCAAGTGGTTACGTCGCAGCGTCGTAGAAAGAGAGGAAATCACGTGACAGTTAATTACTTACCGACGCCCTTCTATTTAAGTTATTTTAAACAATTGTTTGGGTATAATATTACGTAGACGTCCAATTCCTAACAGAAATTAATTTTCTCAGAAAAGAGCTAAGACAGCCCAGCCACTAGCATTTACAGAGAGGCGAATAGAAGCAGGTGTAGGAAACCGGGATGCGACGTAGGCAAATGGAAAATGATGCAATATTGAAAATTCTTTCGTCACTGGAAAACGCGAACATATTTTTGGGACGTACTGTTTATTATGACCGTAAGGCTACTATGACTGTATATGCGGTCTTGGATCTGTGTGGAGGACGGTGAACTTCATTAGTAGAAGGGGTGGGAGTGAAGTACATTCAAAAACTCACGTACAATAAAAATTGAAGTAAAACTAAATGATGTCCCTGTACAATAACTACTGAGACATAGCTACGCATGCTCAAAACTATTTAAATCCACTACACCATCGAAGCTGTCAGGCTTACTAGTGCACGAAACAACTGAAATTTAAATTTTTTGGAGGAAACTGCATTTTAATGTTTCGTGTTGCTGTGAAAATTCCAAATAATTTCGCTGTAACTTGAGACGTCTAGTATACCAAGGTTTATTATGACACAACATGAACAGGTTTTGGAGTAAGATCAATAATCTTTGGATTTTTCAAAGTAACGTCAAACTTAAAAATCCAGTTTTCTTAGAACTTTAAATTTTGGGTTTTTTTCCTTTTACATTGGCTTGTCGATGTATATTTGAGAATATTTAAATGAAGAATTTGGTTCTTTGAGCATTATTCTTTTTTTTTAATTGGGGAATTTAATTTTGAAGTGAATTTATTTTATTTATTTATTTATTTATTTATTTATTTATTTATTTATTTAACCTGGTAGACATAAGGCCATCAGGTCTTCTCTTCCCCTCTACCAGAGTATAACAACTACAATATTAAGAATACAATTACAATTATAATTACAATTAATATTGAATTTACAAATACAATAAAAATCAAAGTACTAAAAGATTAACTGACTAATAAAGTCTAGACAGTTCATTGTAAAAATTAAGAAGAGAGAAATGTTTTTTATTAACTAAGTAAAAATTAAACCTACTCTACGCAGTAAGAAAATGCTTAATAAGCTTGCTTTTGAACACTAATAAATTCCGACAGTCTCTGATGTCACTGGGTAGGGTATTCCACAAGCGCGAGAGCGAGATTGAGTATGATGATGAATACGATGATGTCTTGTGTGTTGGTATGGCTAGTATGCGGCTATTTTGCGTGCGTGTGAAGAGATTATGATATGATGACAGGTAACTGAAACGGGAGGCAAGGTAGGTAGGTGTAGAGGTGTGAAGGACTTGGAAAAGGAGAACAAGAGAATGAAAATTTCTACGTTCGTTAAGCCGTAGCCAGTTTAGAGTTTGGAAGGATGGGGTAATGTGGTCAGCGCGACGGACATCGCAGACGAAGCGAACACAAGAATTATGAACACGTTGTAATCTTGATGATGGCAGGCAGAGTAGCTATCTCATGCCGCCATATTTTATGTTGCTAGCAATGTACTTAATTAGAACCAAGTATCCAGCTTCGACGCTGGCCTTCTATGCCCAAGGTTGCGGGTTCGATCCAGGGCCAGGTCGATGGTATTCAAGTGTGCTTGAATGCGACAGGCTCATGTCAGTAGATTTACTGGCATGTAAAAGATCTCCTGCGGGACAAAATTCCGGCACATCCGGCGACGCTGATATAACCTCTGCAAATGCGAGCGTCGTTAAATAAAACATAACACTTAACATCCAACTTCGAAGCCGTTAGATTTCAATTATTAGCTTATTTAAAACGAATTTTAATCCACTTTATTTATTAGGGAAGAAAATAATTAAAACATATCTTCATAAACATATTGATTTTCCACCTCAAAAATTGTTTTTAGACTTTAATGTTCTTAAAGTAAGACAAATTTATTATATTGTATGAACAAAATTCATGTTAAAATTCGAAATAATTTTGAATTGTATTCTCATAGTTACGAAACAAAAGGTATCAATTCTTTAAGCTTTTTTGAACCAAGTTACAGCGAGCTCAGAATATGTGCGTCAGATACGTGTGCAACATCCGACGATATGACCACATATCACCGTCCTTCGCAAGTCTTTCGTGGCTCCGACTTCAAGAACGCAGAACTTTACATTCTTTGTCTCTACTCTTTCGAATTCTGTACATCTTAACACCAAATTACCTTTCGTCTCGTTTCTCTTACCTATAATCTAACCACGACGTAAATACCAGATCACTTATCTGTGGCACGCTAAGTATACCTCTTCTTAGAACATCTTGTTATTCATCATCTTTTACAATATCCACCTCGCGTCAATGGAATTCCCTGTCACAAAGTATTAGCGGCTGCAAGACAATAAACACCTTTAAGAACAGCTTAAAGGATAACCTTATTAGCATTTCACTCCAATCATACTGATTTAAACTATCACTGACTACATCGTTACTTCTTTCTTTTAGACATCATCCTGTTGTGCTGTACTTTCAAAATTGTCTCATAATAATCTCTTTCTATTATCTAATATTATTTGAAATATATTAACAACATTCTATGTATTTTAGTTAATTCTGCTACACAGTTTATTTCAGTGTTTAACTAATATTTCATAATATTTTGTTGTTTAATTCGTAAATAACTCTTGTATACATGTAACTCTCATCTAAATCAAATTGTTGAATTCTTTGTAAGTTCGTGCATATGCATATACTCTTTTTGCTGGTTGAGTGGAAGAGAAGGCCTTACGGCCTTAACTCTGCCAGCTAAAATAAATCATTATTATTATTATTATTATTATTATTATTATTATTAAAAATGCAACGCTGCTACAATATTTAATCAAAGTAATAATTTGGGCCCAAGATTATATAACAATATCCTAATCTTGTCAATTCCAATAGTTTTAACATTAAATTTGAAAAGTTATGTATGGATTTTATAAATAATGAAAAGTTACAAATTAGATTTATGCAGTATATTCTTTTTAATAACTAGCTGTACGCACCCGACGTTGCCCTGGTTGTCCTTTTTGCTGCTTCTTTAAATTGAACTGGTTGTTAGACTTTTCAGAAATCTCAGAAACTGAACTATAGACAACCAAAATGAATTGTCTTTAATAAGCTCTACGTGAATTAATGAACTTCTTAGCCAAATGCCTGAAAGGATTAACTGAATTTAAAAAGATTAACTGCAGATCAGGCTACGAAACAAAACATTTCATCACGTGCCTTACCTTCAAATGTATTTTAACTTGTATGTATGTATATATATATATATACTGCATACATATATACAGTAGCGTGCAAATTAATCCGAACACGAAATATTTTTACATTTTCTGTCATTGTTGGCCTCACATCTGGTCATACCGCTTTAATTGACATCTGTAGTACGTGTAATTCCATTGTTGAAGGTCTGTCGTTAGTATTTTTTTTATAATATGTGACTTTTTGCCTGTCGTTTTGTACTTATAAGCATTTCAGTTGTGTTTAAGACTTAATAGTGCAATCCTGTGTACATTCTGTCGTCTTCACAAATGGATACAACTCCACGAAAACATTAGCAGAGCATTCTTCTATGACACAGATGCAAATTGCTGCAGAATGACACATCGGTTTGGCTACTGTTAATGCGATCATAAAACGATACAGGGAGACTGGATCCATCACACCCCAGAAAAAAGGAAACTGTGGCCGGAAAAGGAAGACTTCACCTGCAGATGATCGTTTAATTGTCAGGAAAAGTGAATTAAATCTAGACTAACTGCTGTCGACTTAACCCGCGAGTTAACGGCTACCACTGGGGCGAATATTCACGTCACCACAGTGCGGCGTAGGCTTTTGGAAGCTGGACGAAGGACTCGTAAGCCTATTAAGAAGCAACTGCTAATCCCTGTTATGTGCAAAAAACGCTTAATGTGGGCACAATTACATCAACACTGGACAGTGAATGACTGGAAGAATGTACTTTCTTCCGATGAGTCTCATTTCGAGGTCCTCGGCCACCGTGTTTCTTAGGTACTGAAAGGATCCGAAAAAGTAACAGCAGCTCATCTCCAACAAGCACCCAAATACCCCCCTAAAATAATGTTTTGGGGTTGTTTTACACATGAAGGGCCTGGAGCATTAACACCTATCAAGGGAATGATGAATTCTGACAAATATATTCACTTATTGGAAACCAGAATCGTACCCCAGCTGCAAAAATCATTTCCGGATGGCAGAGGTGTGTTCCAACAAGACCTGGCACCATGCCATACGTCTCGAAAAACTACAGAATTCTTCAACAAGAAGAATATTCAGGTACTCCCCTGGCCAGGCAACTCACCCGACATCAACCCCATTGAGAACTTGTGGTCAATTTGCAAAAGAAGAATGCAAAAAATGGATTGTTCTACAAAGGAGAAGATTTCTGGCCTCATTGGTGTATGGTTTTGCGATGAAGAAATGAAGAATATTTGTGGGAAATTAGTGGAATCCATGCCAAATCACCTCAGAGCTGTTATTAGGAACAAGGGAGGCCACATAGATTACTGAGGTATGTCTTAGATCCTTTTTTTTATCCCGTTTGAGTGTTTTTGCATAAGTAATTACGTAGTTCGGATTAATTTGCATCTTACTGTGTGTGTTTATTTATTTATTCTGGTGTAGTTAAAGCCAACAGTCCTTGTCTTCCACATCACCAGAAACACAAATAAAATAATAAAAAATTTAACTATAATTGAAGTAAAACCAAACGAACATATATAGTCACACAAACGTTAAATGAATTGGCGTTGTCTTGAAGCTTAGCAAAACAAAAACACAACCTTCGATCCTTATAGAGCCACTTAGCATTGTACCAATGTCCTACAGGTCTTACATTTTATCTCTGTCGGCCAGTGACTTAAATTTCAAGTGTCTATCTTAGTCATGGGTGTCAACGTATTAAAAAGCATTACAGCGTTTCTGCCATCTCCTTTCCTCCCCCGCAAATGTGACGTTGCACAGAGGCAGAGACAAAATAATTATAAGATCTGTACATTGATCTGAAGCTGTGTATTTCACGTAATTTCATTTGTGTGTGTGCTTTCATTGAATTTCAGAGATAGCTGATGATAAACAGGGAATTTCCTTCTGCCCAGCCTGAACCCGTTGGGGTGTCATCGAGAGCCAAAATTTCTCTCTCTATCGGTCGTACCAAAGAATCAATATATACGTAGATATATAATTTAATTTATATTGGAAGATTTTTTACCCGTTGACCGCTGTACGCTATTTTTTTAATGTGACTTGAGAAACTATATCTCACAAATTCAGAACATATTATATTAATTCTTATTTTATATACAGAATACAGATACAATATAAACTCGCAATAAGTCATTTTTCAACATAAAGACTAATATTCTGAGAGATGTATACCGTTTTTTTTTAGAAATTAAGAGATTGTTATTTCCACAACGCATAACGCATTGGCAACGTTTCAAATTTTAAATTTTAAATTTAAATTTCAAATTTATTTACAATTTACATTTGAATTGAATACATATGAATAGATACCCGAAATGAGCATAATGCTCGTACTCGGGTACAATCCAGTAGTCTACATAAATTTTACAGGGTTCAAAAAATAATGCTGATGATATAAATAATAGTAATAATAATAATAATAATAATAATAATAATAGTAATAATAATAGAATAATCGTGACAGAAATGATACAAAGATTGTAATACAAAAAACTATTAACAATAATAATAATAATAATAATAATAATAATAATAATAATAGTAATAATAATAGAATAATCGTGAAAATGATACAAAGATTGTAATACAAAATAACTCATTAACAATAATAATAATAATAATAATAATAATAATAATAATAATAGTGATAAAACAAAAATATTTACAATAATAAAATAAATACTAAGACGGATAAAATAAAATATAAAACCACTAGCGAGAGTTAACACAACTTAAATAAGCATATAATAACCGGAAAAATGCCAAACTCGAAAATCAACAGAAAAGTTCGTTGTATCGCAGACGACAGCAACCGCCGTATTGACATTGTGTTGTGCATTAATGGTAGTAGGGGGG
The DNA here is from genome assembly GCA_025594305.2 of Periplaneta americana. Taxonomy (NCBI): domain Eukaryota; kingdom Metazoa; phylum Arthropoda; class Insecta; order Blattodea; family Blattidae; genus Periplaneta; species Periplaneta americana. The sequence continues at coordinate 3,177,085 of JAJSOF020000039.1, forward strand.
AGCCGAAAGTCTACGTAACTGCCGTTCTCTTCGAATCTTCTCGTACAAACATGGGAAGTTAATGCTGAAAAACGAAATGTCTACGAGTCAAACTGTTCATTATTACCAGGATAAATACAAATAATACTGAAATATATTAATCAAGTTACATTTATAGATCTCTCCTTTTGTTCAAGAGGTATCATATCAAAATATTTTATGAATGGCGGGAAAATATAAATTTCAATAACTTTCTAGTGACAAGTACAATCAAGTGTATCTGTGGCGATGCTAAGGAATCATTTATTGGAGATATACACTGTTATTAATTAAGAAAATGAAACGTGATTATACAGTTAGAATTTCGCAGTAACATATTTTCGGACATGAACAACAATATTTTGAAAGACATATTGTATATTTTAGAATTAATACAGTATTATTTTAGTCGCCTAACGTACATTCACATACTACATTAGCAATATGACAAAATTATCATCGAATAGCTTTTTATGTGTGTCAAATCTTTTTTTTTTCGTACTTCTTTGTATAAAATATAAGTTGACAATGTGAAAACACGGAGTTTTTAAATTAATGTCTGCAACTTCGAGCGACTGTCCTTGAGCTTAATTTTAATATGGCCATTACAAATGCTAGTCGTACTGAAATTGCTGTTACTTAAATTCGAAAAGCATGTTAAAAGGTGTCATAGGAATGCGTGGGATAAAAACATCTTTTCCGTTCGTTTTGCCAGTTAATGTTATCTTTTCTTACGTTTTGAATGAGTTTTTTCACACCAATTCTTGTTCCAGTGCATAATTTTGGCGGATGAATATTTCGCAATAGTACTATTGGTGATTCAATATTAAGTATTAAATTATATAGTAGCAATCCTTGTGGTTTCAAAGAATTCGAGAATTCAGTTGGATAAAACACAGTCTCCTCATTATCTACAACTGCGTAAAGATACTTATTGCATGAATTATCTAGTTTTAGCCTTCATGATGTATCAAAAATGTTATTTAATTTCGTGTTATAATAATTTCCATGGCCTCGTGAAAGTCGATATTGAATACAACAGACAATAATAAAGAACAATTGACTATAGAAGATTCCATTTTATTCATTTATTTATTTTATTCCATAGATGTTACATGAGCAATGAAGTTTTAAGATGTGGAACAAGTCTAATATTTTACAATAATACAATTACAATTTTTTTTATAGTTTTACAATTTAGTAATTTTCTACTATTTTTACAATTTTGTGCAATTTTTTACAATATTTCGGCGAGATGTAGTGAGATGAGATGAGATCCGATGATTCGCCATAATATTACCCGGCATTTGCCTTTTGGTTGGGGAAAACCTCGGAAAAATCCAACCAGGTAATCAAATCAGAGGGGTTTGATGCCAAGGACTCGCCATAGACCATCTGGCTTGATCGTAATTTATTTTTATTTTTTACTTCTTTAATTAATTTAACGTCCATTTTAACAATTTTAATGTAGCCTATGTTCTTCTCCCGGTTATGAAGGTTAAATGTGCAAACGTTGGCACATATAGGGCAAAGCATGTAGATTTGTATAGAGAACATACACACATACATACCCACATTCACTTTTATATATTAGATAAAGTATTTTAACGAAGCAACTGAGATCTGTATGTCAACATCACACACTTTCTGCAATTATCCTGTAGGAAGCCTTTTCCAGTTACAGAAACGAAGCCACAGACAAGACCGTTTCATTACTGCAACTGCAGATTTCAGTCTAAATTACTCTGATTATAATAAATAAAAGAGATGGAGAAACTTTTGTCTTGCCTATAAACTCGCATTTAAAGTTCGAAGATATTCTTTTTTACACAAAAAGAATAGCAGGGGAGAGAAGTTTGAAATTTACGTGCGAGTAAACAGTATTCTTTATGTTAAAAAACTTTTTAAGACTCCCATAATAGATGAGTTTTGATGTCTGGAAAACGGGAGAAATTCTTCTTAGTAAAATGGTTACCCGAATAAAGGCGTATACTTGTAGGGCGGAGGAAGAATCCCCGCTCTCTTCCCTTCCTTGTCTGAGAATTGCTCGGCCGAGCTATTTTTAATTCGTAACAGAATTCACTTCGCTTAATTCTTACGTCACTGCCTGCAGCGGCAACATCTTGGTTCCTTTAATTACTACTCCCTTTTTATCACACGTATAGATGCGCTTGGAGGAACAAAAAACAGCGTCTTTGTAAATTATTTCAATTCACTTCGCATGAATGAAACGTAACCATGGTTACGAAAAGTACAATTAACTTATTTTTTCAGAGCAATCAGAGTACTGCGAAGTAAAGAGAATGCACGAAAGACGAAAACCACATAACAACATTCTGAATCAAAAAACACAATGATGCACGGCGACATAGATGAAAATGTAAGATATCATCATCATCATCATCATCATCATCATCATCATCATCATCATCCTGTCAAGTACTAGTCCCAGAAGAACTGTTATGACCTGAAAAAGCGATTTTCTTGCCATTTTTTCAAAGATCGACCAAGTGCCATTCTTGAGACGTGTTCCTTTCAGTTTAACTGATATCTGGAGATATAGTCCAGTATAGTCCAGTATGCTGGTCTAAAGCATAGCATTAAATTTGGCCCTCGGTTGTACAAAGCTTTAACTAAATTACACCCAGAACTTCTAACCTGTAACCTACTAACATATAACAAGAAAATCAGAAACGTGTTAATATCTTCAATTTGATTAAATAAATTTATAGCCTATGTGTATGAATTAATCAACCTATATTATATTTGTATTCTATAATTTTGAAATATATATATTAGCCCTACTTTTCACGTGCGATATTATTCTTCTCTAGTATTAATGTTATATTATATAATTCCATTGCCGCTGTAATTATATTTTAGTTACTACTTTATTTTACTTATTTTTTTTATTATTATTATTCTTTTTATTTTAATATTATATCTGAACTGCGACCGAACACGAGCGCTGCTCATTCGGTCTCAAATTTTGTTAATACTACTGTATCTTCTTTTATATTTTCTTGTATTATTTTATTTCTATTTCTCTTGTTTGTTTTGTAATTATATTCTTTATTCTGTATATTTAAATAAATAAGCTGGGCTCTGAAGTATTGATGACACATTGAGTTCTAGAAGGATGAATAATTTGGAGGGAAAAATTCTTCCAGGGCCGGGTATCGAACCCGGGACCTTTGGTTAAACGTACCAACGCTCTACCAACTGATGTTTAATAGAAAACTCTTTCTCTTTCGACTCATCACCAAAGGAAATGATCTGTGGATTAATATTGTTTTTCACTTAAAACGAGCCGCCACTTACTGCAGATGCGAGCAAACTTGAGTCTTGCAAAAACCGCATATAACAGTCAGTACAGAGTCCGTTCTACCTGCACTGAGGTTGTGTTCACACATTGAGAGCACGAGTTGCCCACCCATGGCCAAGATGATCGTCCTCGCACGTAAATATTTCTCTTTATACTTTATATCGTGAGAAAGTAAACGCATCTAACTTACACCTACGCTCCAATAGGAAGAGTTTTCTCACGTACTGCACAGAATGTCAGAGAAATTGTACACCCGGTACTTGATTGCTGGCACCTCCGAAGTAGATGACAATCCGAGAATAATGAACACGCCATGGAAACGAGATAGTAACCCAGTTCAAGACGCTCTCTTAAATTGCTCGTCCCCAGATGGGATGGCAATGGATGCAAAGCGGATTCACATCATCAGGTGAAGAAGTTTAGATCTTAATGTTGTCGACCTTAGACATCTGAGTTCATGAACAACTCATGAGTGAGTTCTAGGAAATGTTTTATTTTTGGCACTGCCAGCAGTATGTATTTATTTCCACTGCAATGGGTATATACCCGCTCGCAGTGGTAACTAATTACACTCAATAATGACAATAATAAACACAATTAATGAAAAATATAATTAATAATAATACTAGTAATTAATACTAACAATAGTTAATAATAATAATAATAATAATAATAATAATAATAATAATAATAATAACAAGGAACATCCTAAACTAAATGAAGCACGATCACTTAAGATAACATTTAATGTAATAGTAATATGCGTTACAAGAGCGGTATGTTGACGTTTTCATGTTTGAGGAAAAGATTGAAAAAGCGAAACGTAGTTGAGGTATCTAATTTCTGAGAACATGAAAACAAACATACCGCTCGTGTATCGTACATTATTTTGTGCGAAGATCGTTTATTACATACCTGAAAGACGAATTTCTAATTAGTTGCAATGAAATTTCCATCTTGGTTTCTGTTTAATGACTGCAACTTTAGAAAACAAAATTATCTATACTCCAGCAGGCCGTGATATACATCTGTGTTTCCCCCCCCCCCCAGTCTATAAATGCGAACTTAAAACAAACGGGAATGTTACGTAATGATTTATTTTTCATTTTAATATTTTAACAATATTATTTATATAACATATTGCAGTAATAACATCGGCATCTGGAGTCTTGTTGATTTTTTCACGGCTTCCTTAATGTTACCTCTATCAGGAATACAATAGCTTTCGTGGAGCAGTAGACTTTACTTAATTTTTGCAAATATTTAAAAACAATAATTAACATTGCAATTTAGGCAATTTCAGTGGTAAGTTTCAATTTATAATTATTACTATGTTAAACGTCTCTAAAAATAATATGTTAAAAGCCTAAAGCAGTAAAATGAATGTCGCGCTTAAGCAAGAAGAGGGAAATTGTTATGTGTGTTACGTTGGGAATACTGAATGTGGTATTTCACACTTATCGCGTATTGGTTCTGTGCGGAAAACAAGCAAATACGCACGATCTCGCACAAATCTAATTTTTATCTTAAACCTAAGTTCGAACTAAAACCCACGAGTATGATATGTTCATATCTGCACAAGTATCTTTCAGCACTACACTCATTTCGCTGTCAACTCACTCACTGCACTGGAACTACGACACTTTTCACTGATTCTATCCTGATTTCACCAACACTTCAAAAACATTTCACTGTTCAAATACTTTGCACTGCCACTATAAACTATAGAGCTACACTGACAGAAACACACTTCACTGACACAACACACTTCACACTTCACTTACACAACACACTTCACTGACACAACATACTTCTTCACTGATACAATACTTCAAATAACAAAATATCAATTACTCCCTTTAAGTAGTGTGTATAATATACTGCCGTCTATTAGTAAAGTCCTTAAACGTATTTTTAAATACATTTTTGGTTGTTGGTAAAGCCTTTAGTAAGTCTGCAGGTAAAGCATTCCAGTCCCTGATAGTACGACTGAGAAAAGAAAACTTTCCAGTGTCCGTCCTCTGTCTTTTTTCCCTCAATTTATATGAGTGGTCGTTCCTTGAAGATAATTTAGCGGCTGCAACCTATTTTTTATTTCTCTCCAGGCAGGCTCACCTCTGTATGTTTTCAACAGTGGTGGTGGTGTAAGGTTCAACCGTGGCATTATATACGTACAAACCTGTACAGTGCATACATTAAATTTCATCTTTCCACGTTAGCGGAAGCGGAATTGCACATTGTAGCCGCCCACACGCACGTGGCTTGCACTAAGTGCTAGGATATGAGTCAAGAACACGCGAGATAAACCGCAAAGGAACAGGTTTACATAATATTATACTATAAATGTAATAAAAGAAAAATGCTTATCTTTAATAAAACGATGTTTAAATGGTGGACAGGTTAGACAACTAATGTCGCCTTCGTGTGTCAAGTCTCCAAAGCCAGCATAAAAATACATAGTACTTGCCTTAACTTATATCAGGCCTATATACAGGCCTTCATTTTATCTTTCCACGCTCGCAGCTGCGCTGTGCATTGCCGCGACCGTTCTACATCCGTGACCGTGGAAATATAAAATGTATGCATTATACATAAAGGGTCCAAACTTAGAGGTGTATTAATACCTTTATATCTATTCAAATAATTAACAATAGATCCCTATTAGAAACAACAACAATCAAATATCTTGGCTTAAAAACCGGTAATGTGTTAAATTGGAAAAATTATGTTAAAGAAATTACCCTCAAACTAAATTCAGCTTGTTTTGCTATTAGATCTATGCAAAAAATAGTAAACATGAATACGTTAAAAACAATATACTTTGCATACTTCCACTCGGTAATGAGTTTTGGAATAATATTCTGGGGAAATTCCACAGATAGTAACAATATATTTCTATTACAAAAAAGAGTAATTAGAATAATAGCAGGTGCCGAATCATGTAGGACTATTTAAAAAAAACTACAAATAATGCCCATGGCTTGTCAGTATATCTTTTCATTAATAATCTTCCTCGTATGTAATCGTGAAAACTTTGTAACTAATTCAACAGTTCATAGCATAAATACACGTCAAAAAATGACTTTCATACTCCATCGGCAAGTCTATCGTGCTATCAAAAAGGAGTGCGTTATATGGCAGTAAAAATGTTTAATAGCCTCCCTATCGATATAAAAAATGAAACTCATAACATAAGATTATTTAGAGCCAAATTAAAGAAGTACCTAATTTCTCACGCCTTCTATTCTGTAGGTGAATTCATGATATTCAATAACACTTCATGAAATTGATACTAAAACTTGTGTTGTACTAGTAGACTATATTGTAAATATATATTTCATCTAGACTGTGACTATAAATTAAGACTTTATAGTAGTATTAAGTTTTTTGATTTGTTCCATATTCTAGCTGTGAAGCAATGTATGAATACCATGGAATGTTAATAAATACAATACAATACATGCAATACCAAACACTGGTGTTCACCTTTGCAGGGATAGAAGTGAAATACCTTGCAAAAACTTTGATGCTTAGGACGCTAATATGAAGACGGCCGGACCGGCCGTGGTGAAGAACCACGCCTGCAAGAGAGGACCTGCTACTACTGAAAACGGCATACTGTACCTCGAATTGGCAGTTAAAATAAAATGCATGACTCACACTGACCAGGAAGTGAGAGCTTCCGCTAGGGATTCCACGTGCACGATAAGAATGAAATACAGAGGGACAAGATTGAAGGATACAATCCCTCACATGGCACGACTATCGAAGTGCTGCCTCTATTCAACGAACTTAGCCTCTCTGCACACATTACGTCGACATCTCAAAGCTTGTTAAAGACAGAAAAATATATTTTTTCCAGTACCGTTATTGAACCAATAAAATATATTAATTTTCAAGACCGTTTCTTCCATAAATTAGTATTTTCTTTATTCCTTCTAGTAACATGGCAAAGTTCAGGTTTTCTTGTAACTATTTACACTTACTTACAAATGGCTTTTAAGGAACCCGGAGGTTCATTGCCCCCTCACATAAGCCCGCCATTGGTCCCTATCCTGAGCAAGATTAATCCAGTCCCTACCATCATATCCCACCTCCCTCAAATCCATTTTAATATTCCCATCTTCCCATCTAAGGTCTTTTCCCCTCTGGCCTCCCAAATAACACTCTATATGCATTTCTGGATTCGTCCATACGTGCCCTGCCCATCTCAAACGTCTGGATTTAATGTTCCTAATTATGTCATGTGAAGGATACAATGCGTGCAGCTCTGCATTGTGTAACTTTCTCAATCCTCCTGTAATTTTATCCCTCTTAGCCCCAAATATTTTCCTAAGAATCTTATTGTCAAAAATCCTCAATCTTTGTTTCCTCTCTCAAAGTGAGAGTCCAAGTTTCACAACCATACAGAACAACCGGTAATATAACTGTTTTTATAAATTCTAACTTTTAGATTTTTTGACAGCAGACTAGATGATAAAGGCTTCTCAACCGAATAATAACACGCATTTTCCATATTTATTCTGTGTTTAATTTCCAGATATGGAGGGTAGCTGCGAATATATTGAATAAGCAGTCGTGGACAGTCGATAAGGGGTGGTCCTCCAGCTTAGGGGTTGGGCGAAGGGCTAACAACCCATCAACGTAAAAAACAGCTTGTTACGAAACCTAACAATAAACCTAACTATGAGAATACAATTCAAAATTATTTGGATTTTTAATATGAATTGTGTTCATACAATATAATAAATTTGTCTTATTTTAAGCACATTGAAGTCTAAAAATAATTTCTGAGATAAAAAATGAATAGGTTTATGAAGATATATTTTAATTATTTTCTTCTGTAATAAATAAAGTGGAATAAAATTGGTTTTAAATAAGATAATAATTGAAATCTAACGGCTTTGAAGCTGGATGTTAAATGTTATGTTTTATTTAACGACGCTCGCAAATGCAGAGGTTATATCAGCGTCGCCGATGTGCCGGAATTTTGTCCTGCAGGAGTTCTTTTACATGCCAGTAAATCTACTGACATGAGCCTGTCGCATTCAAGCACACTTGAATGCCATCGACCTGGCCCGGGATCGAACCCGCAACCTTGGGCATAGAAGGCCAGCGCCGAAGCTGGATACTAGGTTCTAATTAAGTACATTGGTAGCAACATAAAATATGGCGGCGTGAGATAGTTACTCTGCCTGCCATCATCAAGATTACAACGTGTTCATAATTCTTGTGTTCGCTTCGTCTGCGATGTCCGTCGCGCTGACCACATTACCCCATCCTTCCAAACTCTAAACTGGCTACGGCTAAACGAACGTAGAAATTTTCATTCTCTTGTTCTCCTTTTCCAAGTCCTTCACACTTCTACACCTACCTACCTTGCCTCCCGTTTCAGTTACCTGTCATCATATCATAATCTCTTCACACGCACGCAAAATAGCCGCATACTAGCCATACCAACACATAAGACATCATCGTATTCATCATCATACACAATCTCGCTCTCGCGCTTGTGGAATACCCTACCCAGTGACATCAGAGACTGTCGGAATTTAGTAGCGTTCAAAAGCAAGCTTATTAAGCATTTTCTTACTGCGTAGAGTAGCTTTAATTTTTACTTAATCAATAAAAGAAATGCTTCTCTCTTATTAACTTTTACAATAACTGTCTAGGTTTCATTAATGTCTGTTAATCTTTTAGTACTTTGATTTTTATTGTATTTGTAAATTCAATATTAATTGTAATTATAATTGTAATTGTATTCTTAATATTGTAGTTGTTATACTCTGGTAGAGGGGAAGAGAAGGCCTCATGGCCTTATGTCTACCAGGTTAAACATAAATAAATAAATAAATAAACAAATAAATAAATAAAATAAATGAATAATGCTCAAAGAACCAAATTCTTCATTTAAATATTCTCAAATATACATCGACAAGGCAATGCAAAAGGAAAACAACCCAAAATTTAAAAAAAAAAGAATTTCAATGAAAAATCCAAAGAACCAAATTCTTCATTAAATATTCTCAAAAAAGAAAATGTAAAATGCAATGGAAAACAACTCAAAAGAAAAGCGATTTTAAATATCTAGCCAATTCAGACGACTGGGAAAAGTTTCAGGCTACACATAAGATCGAAAATGGCCCACAAGAGCCATGAATAAAATTAGGAACATCACACAATTATCGATCAGCACAGCTATGGACCTGTTCCGGATGAAGATATTACCCGTCCTGACGTATGGCCTAGAATCAGTGGGAGAATACCTCACATACAAACAGATGGAAGAACTAGAGCGGGTGAAAGCTAGGTAAAGAGAGCTTTGAACGCAAGATCGAGACTTACTTTGATAAAAATAATGCTCCCAGTGAACGAAAAACGGCTCCTATCTGCATTGAATTTACGCAACGTGTGCGATGCAAGATAGGGCATGGAAACCTAATCATGAAATGAGACACGTGACGACAAGATTGGCAACCCATGGCTTCACCACAAGGTAATTAACGAACCAAATGATAAGTGTGTGTGTGTGTGTATTTTCCCAAGTCAGAACTATGTGACAGATATATTATCAAGTGTAAGAAGAGACAGAAATCCATAAGTAAAGAAAAGTAATGTTTCTTACCCCATGCACGGTGTTTTTCAAAAGACGTCTCATTTGAAAATTGGAATTTTCACAGCAACATGAAGCATTAAAATGCAGTTTTCTCAAAAAATTTAAACTTTCAGTTGTTTCCCTTTCGAACTGGTCCTTCGACATATGCAATCCATTTCGTTAGGTCTCAGTTAACGTCGAATCAGTAGTGTACTAAACTTCATTAAGCAGCTGGCAATTGATTCAAGTCTTTCCTGTAAATTATTCAATACGGTAATGGGATATTCTCCGAAATACACGCAATCAAACTACAAATTCCAAATGTTAAATGTAAATTTATGTTAATACTGTCAACAACACATCATGGAGTATATAATCACATTAACTGATTTTACGAATCGTGGGTTAAACACAGAAGTGTGTGACACTATCTATTACCAAGTCGTCTGTATGAAGTCGGTTCATTCCCCCATTCACAAAGCTTTATTGAATTAAATAAATTTACTAATATGTATTAACAATTTCACCTCAGTAACAGAAATTGAAAGAACTTGTTTAAATGCTACCAAACCGTGCGTGAGTCAGTGTTGGTCATGAACTAGATGTAGATTAACCGTGTAATTTATCTCCTTTCTGCAGTCTATGCAATGTCATTAAAATCATTCCCAAATTACACGTATATTAAAATTAGAATAAAAATAAAAAGCACGTAAAGCTGGAAATCCGGTTCGAGTTCCGGTGCCGGTGAGAATTTTTCTCCTTTCTACCGATTCTTCACCAATAAACAAAGGAATTTTATATGTTGACCGTATATCAAACACTTGTACTTCATTATTTCGTATTTTGGATACTTACTTACTAGATTTTAAAGAACCCGCAGGTTCATTGTCGCCCTCACATAAGCCCGCCATTGGTCCCTATCCTGAGCAAGATTAATCCAATTTCTATCATCACACCCCACCTCCCTCAAATCCATTTTAATATTATCTTCCCATCTACATCTCGGCCTTCCTAAAGGTCTTTTTCCCTGCGGTCTCCCAACTAACACTCTATATGCATGCCACATGCCCTGCCCATCTAAAAAGTCTGGATTTAATGTTCCTAATTATGTCAGTTGAAGAATACAATGCGTGCAGTTCTGTGTTGTGTAACTTTCTCCATTCTCCTATAACTTCATCCCTCTTAGCCCCAAATATTTGCTAAGCACCTTATTCTCAAACACTCTTAACCTATGTTCCTCTCTCAAAGTGAGAGTCCAAGTTTCACAACCATACAGAACAACCGGTAATATAACTGTTTTATAAATTCTAACTTTCAGATTTTTTGACAGCAGACTGGATAATAAAAGCTTCTCAACCGAATAATAACAGGCATTTCCCATATTCATTCTGTGTTTAATTTCCTCCCGAGTGTCATTTATATTTGTTACTGTTGCTCCCAGGTATTTGAATTTTTTCACGTCTTCAAAAGATAAATTTCCAAATTTTATATTTCCAGTTGGTACAATATTCTGGCCACAAGACATAATCATATGCTTTGTCTTTTCGGTATTTAATTTCAAACCCAATACGAACAAATGCTGGGTAACTTTCGGTGCTGGACCCCGGACTCATTTCACCGGCATTATCACCTTCATTTCATTCAGACGCTAAATAACCTAGATGTTGATACAGCATCGTAAAATAACCCAATAAAATAAATAATAAAAACTTCCAAACCTATCTCTTTACTTGCTTCCAGTAAAATTCCCGTGTTTTCCCTAATCGCTTGTGGATTTTCTCCTAACATATTCAGCGACGTTCGAACTCCCAGCGTCCCAAGAGAGAAGATCGCGCGGAGCACTTTGCAGCTGCGCATCTTCTGTAAGAAATCCGTCGAAGTGGAAGACTAGCGAATTCGAACTTTCGAGGCTACGTCGCTGTGGTTATAAATTAAGGACAAGGAACGACAGCAGTTTTTCAGTTGATTAGTCAGCCCGTCAGTGAGAAATTAGTCAAAAGCTCAGATCCGAAGCCTTCGAGTGCAGTGGACCGCAGTTGAACCTGAGTTAATTTCTGAAGGTTGTGGTTCGAGATACCGTGATCAGTGACTTTAATGCCAAATATTATTTGTTCATTGTTGTTCGTACCCAGTGATCATTGTCGTCGGTAGTGCTACGAATACTGTGTTGAGTGAAAATCAATTGTTGACGAGAGCGTTTAAGGCGAATTGTAGAAAGGAATTATTGTTGTGACGAATAAATACATTGTTGTTACTAATAAAATTCAAATATTCCGTCACCCGCATGAATCGTGATGTAACCCGTTCAAGTTATCCTAACACATAGTTATCAAAAGCTGATAAGCCTTCATAAGAATTAATTTCAAGTTCGATTATCACTTTCATGCCAAATTTATTTGGACTATCATTCTTAACTGAACAGAGAAATAATTTATAGGCAGCCGTCTACAATCCAAATGAATCGTGATTTGAAGAAACACTACAAGTCCTTTTGGGTAAATTTTTCAAGAGGCACAATTTATTATTTTGAAAACCGTTTGGTATTTTGAAATTATTATCAGTTGAGGGGAATATGTCGAAATATCAGTCCGTGAGATTTTAAACGAAGGAATAGCGTAACTACTTAACTGAGGATGTATACTCGTAGCTTATGAGCCACACAATCACGTATTACCACGTGTTTTATCCGAATATGTGGCAGGGAGCCTGTGTGACGTCATCATTTCAAGATAGCTGACATTAAAAAGACACATCCCTTAATACCTCTGTGACTTGTTTCAGGTAGTTCTACGGCAAGTGTTGTAACGAACGTTTTCGTTTTCTAATAAGATGGAAAATAGAAAAGCTTATTATACAATTTGTGTTTCATATCTTTCACTGTTTCTGAGATATCTCTGAATGTGTGAGAATAGTACATTATGCAACGAGCCTATAATGATAGTATTTAAGAATCGAGTATGGATATTTCATACGAGCTTCTTAATTACCATTATAGGCGAGTTTCATACGACTTTTTATGCTCGACCATATTTCTAACTTGAAATTACCGGTATTCAGATGTATACATTTTATTTGTATCTGACAAGATCGGAAGTGATCTTGTTCTAAGTCGTGAATTGTGAGATGTGCGCAGACGCGAAAGTACTGATTTTTTCCGAGGAACAATAATGTCATTGACCTTTATGTAATCCTGTTAAACTTGATAATATTATAACCTTGATTATTGAATTCGACATTGAAAAACGAGATGACAAATTGAATTTATTTGAATATTATTTACAATTAACGCTAATTATTATAGTAACAGAACATAACCTTCTGCGACAGTATTGGATTTCCAGCCTCTGTGACTTTTCGCTAATTCTCTTTCGATTGCATATCCGAGAATAATCGATACTTGCGGTTTTATAACGGTACAAAGCTGACTTGTGATTGCCTGAACACATGTAAGCTGAGTTATCATTGGCTGAAGACCTGTACTTTAATGAGTAGGTGTACTTTAATGACATACATTAAAGGACTGCTACCAGGTGTATAATTAGTACATTTCGGCATGGTTGAGCATAAATAATTTAATAACCATGAAGTAATAGCTTGATGTATCTCTAAAACACATTAATTATTATTTATCGCCAAAATACCTGTTATAAAGTTTAAAAAATCACGTTCTGAGTCCAACAGTTCACCACAGTCCATATAGTCACTGTTGTCACACGTGTCTTACCTCTTCACCGTCACTGATACTAAAACTTTGTGTTATGTTTTGGTGTCGGTTTAATTATTTTCCACCCCGTATATATTTTTTCAAACAGCGGAAATATTGGTGTCAGTTTAATTTCTTTCCACCCTATATATATTTGTTTTCCAACAGCGGACACAACACACTAATTCTTGACCAGCGACCTTAAGTTTCTCTACGAATTACACACCAGAACTGTAGATCACTTGGACATTGGTAATGGTGTAACACGGAATGTTGCAGCAGTATGATAATGATGGTGATTTATGCTGCAATTAGTGGCATGTCTACAGAGGAAATGGTAGTATCGTGCGAAATTCTGCACAGAACGCCATCTGTGTCCACTGTACTCGGAAATTGCCTTGGATCCTAAGCCTTCGATATTCGTCTAGTGGTACAATACACGCAATAAGAAATGTGTGATTGCAAAGTTTCAAATAATGTTTCATCAAAGACAAACACACAGATTTACTATATTATCATATTAACAGTTGTAAAAGCAATTGCATTATTCACAATGAATTTTACACCAAAACGTTTTAGTAGGTAATAAAATAGAGGGATGAATGTATTAATACCTGATATTACATACACGTTCTATTGTGCGAGATCGTGCGTATTTGCTTGTTTTCCGCACAGAACCAATACGCGGTAAGTGTGAAATACCACATTCAGTATTCCCAACGTAACACACATAACAATTTCCCTCTTCTTACCGCTTAAGCGCGACATTCATTATACAGCTTTAGGCTTTTACATATTATTTTTAGAGACGTTTAACATATTAATAATTATAAATTGAAACTTACCACTGCAATTTCACCTAAATTGCAATGTTAATTATTGTTTTTAAATATTAGCAAAAATTAAGTAAAGTCTACTATTCCACGAAACTTATTGCATTCCTGATACAACTAACATTAAGGAAGCCGTGAAAAATCAACGAGATTCCAGATGCCGATGTTATTACTGCAATATGTTATATAAATAATATTGTTAAAATATTAATATGAAAAATAAATCATTACATAACCTTACCGTTTGTTTTAAGTTCGCATTTATAGACTGGGGGAAAAAAAGACAGACGTATATCACGGCCTGCTGGAGTATAGTAAACACAGAAAACATTTTACAGCAACAATGTTGAAGAAAGATATTTTGGTGTTCCGAAGTTGGCGTCATTAAACAGAAACCAACATGGAGATTTCATTGCAACTAATTAGTAATTCGTCTTTCAGGTATGTAATAAACGATCTTCGCACAAAATAATGTACGATACACGAGCGGTATGTTTGTTTTCATGTTCTCGGAAATTAAAAAAGCTCAACTACGTTTCGCTTTTTCAATCTTTTCCTCGACCATGAAAACGTCAACATACCGCTCTTGTAACGCATATTACTATTGTGTACAAGGCTTACAGCTGTTGCGGTATATACACCATCGTTAGAGCGCGATTGAGAAATGTTTTAAGTACTGTTATTAAGTATATTATCCCAGATTACCTCTAATAATGATATGACGTAAACAGTACAATTAAATCCTACATATAAAGTATCAGCTAGACGTGCTGCTCTTTCTAAAGAGTGAATCAGATTTAAGCTTAATTTTACTGCAGCATATTTCACATTTTTACAGCTGCGAGATGCAATACATTTTTATCAGAGTTGTTTTATTTTTATTTTATTGAGATTTTACGACGCTGTATCAACATACTAGTCTGAATTTTATCAAATGAATCCGTTTACCCAGCATTTGCTCCTATTGGGTTGAGGGAAAACCCCGGAAAAAACCTTTATCCCCGACAATGAAGACGCGCTGACCGTTACTCCACAGGTGTGAACATCAGAGTTGTAAGCAATTTATCGCAATGAAGGATGACTTTCTGTTTTAAGATGTACAACTCAAATTTCAAAAATATTTCTTTAGGAACCTGAATTCTGACCTACTACAGGTAAAGATTTCGTACCGAATGTTAAACAGCTACACAATGCGGGGTTTCCTGAACGCGGTTCAGCACGACACAGAACCACCGCCTAGACAGCACAGGACAATTGAGAAAAATCCAGCCTCGTGATATGAAGATAAAATTCATTAATGGTCATGTTCTAAGTTTATTTAAGTCATATTTGAATAACAGAAATCAAGTAACTAAAATTGATAATGAATTTAGTTTTACTCAAAACATAAAAGTAGGGGTCCCTCAGGGCACAGTTCTTGGTCCAATTTTATTCTTGATTTATATAAATGATTTGTTATTAACTGATTTACGCAAATATAATGGGGTTATATATTCATATGCGGATGATACCGTAATTCTTTTTGGTGAAAAATCTTGGGAAAGCACTTATATTAATACCAATAATGGATTACAGGTAATTAAAGAGTAGTTTGATTGAAACACTCCTTCCTTAAAGACATCCAAAACAACTGTTGTTCCGTTTTCACTAAGGTCCAGTGGTCTTCAATCTCCTCAATCTTCCTTTAGGCTCAAAATTCATCATTCTGATTGTTCTTCTCAAAATTGTGAATGTCCCATATTAACCGAATCCTCAGAAGTTAAGTATTTAGGCATTACAATCGACCAACACTTACGATGGAATAAACATATTACATATTTATGCAATAGATTACGTAAAACAATTTATATCTTTGTTATACTTCGGTCACATTTACCAATTAATATTTTACGTCTCATTTATTTAGCTTTATTTCAATCCATTCTTCAGTATGGAATTTTAGGGTGGGGAAATGCTTGTATTTCTAATCTCACTCCACTAATACTTATTCAGAAAAGAATTATTAAAATATGCCTTAATAAACCAATTGATTACTCATCCGAGCTTTTGTTTACTGATTTTAATGTTTTGAAAATTAAACAGATTTATTATATTGCCTTATTAATCTTCATACATAAAAACCGTAATAAATTCCAACTGTATCATCATAAATATTGAACTAAAAGATCCGATTTTATACGACTAGAGGAACCAAAGTGTTTCATAAGCACAGTTCTGAGCTATGGTACCTACTTTGGTCCAAGGTTATACAATAAAATAATTCATAAATACCCAAATTTGGAAAATTTTAGTATCAGAAATTTCAAAAATAGAGTTAGGAAATTAATTTTTAAAGAATATATATTGATTTAATATGTGTATGTATTTGTATGACTTAAATTGTTAAAATTGACATTGTATTTTTAATTTAATGTATTCATGTAATTTTTTTCTTGACCCAGTTTGTGTCAAAAATTATCTTTGTGTTTATCTTTGTGTTTAGATATCTCCTGAGCACGAGTTTTTTTACTCCTTCAGGGAAGAACTAAGATTGTATTTTTGTCAATGTTATTTTATTAACAATAAACAATAAACAATTAGGACAATTGACACACACCCAGACTCGTTGTATGAAGATTAATTTCTTAATTAAAAATTAGTTTGAAGAAACAGTTTCCAGTTATCCAACTAAATTAATTTATTCTGAATTTAATGTATTTAATATTGAACAAATTTATAAGTATACTGTTAAAATTTTATCATAAAAATCGTAATAAGTTTGTATTACAACACATGTTTATGACAAAAGACGAAATATTAATTCAACATTAGCTAGAACCTGAATGTAGCTGGTCTAAAGCATAGCATAAATTTTGAATTTGTACAATGCTTTAACTAATTTACACTTCTTCTAATAACAGTGTATAACATAAAACAAGAAAATTGAAACGTAGTTAATATCTTCAGTCTGAAAATAAATTTATAGCATATGTGTATGAATTAATCAACCTAGTGTTATAATTGTGTTCTGTTAATTTTGAAATATAGATCAGTCCTACTTTTCACGTATGTAGGTATTCTTCTCTAGAATATTATATTATATAATTCCATTGCCGTGAATTATATTTTGTTTCGTTCCTATTTTATTTTACTTATTTATTTCTATTATTATTTTTATTTTAATAATATCTGAACTGCGAATTTAGCGCTGCTCATTCGGTCAAAAACATTTCGAATACTACTGGTAGCTTTTTATAGCTTGTATTAGACCGTATTTCTGTTGTTTGTTTTGTAAATATCTCGTTTATTCTGTTTATACGAATTCTAAATAAATAGATAAATAAATAAATAAATAAATAAATAAATAAATATACTAGGACAATAATTAGAATTGTATTCCAATTGGTGAAAATATATTTCATTAACCAATCTCGGAAATAGAACCCATCTTCCTGCTCATGAAGCTTGACCCAACAAGGCTACAGTTATAAGACTATAGCAATAATGCATTATACTCAGAGAAATTTCAATTTGTTTCACGGTGAGAAATATTTGATCTTGAAGTTCAATCTCAACTTGAAACGTAGATTGTGGGCTGAAATTGTATGACGATATGGCTGTGTAAATGAAAACCATGCGACAATGCAAGAGAGAAAATTATCAAGCGTACGGTGTTGACCACAGGTAAATAAGAACAACAAATGTTGAGCTTTGGGCTTTAAAAACGTCATACCGTTATCTCTTGGCATCCCAAACTAAATAACCATTATCATCACAGCAGATACATAAAAATCTGCTGGTTAAACAAGACAAGTGTTGTGTTCCTAGGTGTGTAAACGGCTCGAGCAAATGTAAATTGTTTGATAGAAGTAAACAACTGGCTGTAGAACAGTATCAGGTAGGAGCACACGGAAAGCCAGTTTCATATTGTACACACTACCTGTGCCATCATGTCAGGTCACAATATTTGAACAAGTGGTAATTGAGGTACATTGTGACTTGGTACACCATTGCAGTTCTGATGAGAAGGTTGGTTTCTAATCATAATTGTTCTAATCTAATTAATTGTCTTGATTTGATTGTAACTACATATAGGTAATAAAACGTGTATTAAAACATATGGCAACAAATTGATTCCTATGCGAGAGGTAAAATTCCAAATTAAATATTTCACATATTGGGATCCGTACAGACAAAAACAAATCGATTCAATAGAAAAGATCCAACGCAAGGCAGCAAAATATGTCAAAGTGGGTGGCAATTCTTCAAATCGAGGCGACGAAAAACCAGACTCACCGCATTGTTTAAGGCACAAATGGGACACAAAGCATGGACCGATATCAATGCTAGATTAGCAACACCATCATACTTAGACAGGGCTGATCATATTAGGAAGTTTAAATGTAGAAAACAAAGAACGGACGTGGCATAATTTTCCTTTGTTAACCGCACAATAGTAGACTGGAACAGCTTACCTGCGGCAATCTTTCAGAGTGGTCCTCTCAAAATCAATACATTTTTGAAGATTAGAAAAATGCAATTGGTTGAGTAAGATTAGATTGAAAATGTAATTGGAGGTGATAGTGTAATTAATTTTGAATATAATTAAGTTGTATGTCATTAATTAAGTAATTAATTAAGTTGATATGTAATTGTTGATATGTAATTAATTACGTAATGATATGAACATTAATTAATATGTAATTAAATTGGTTGATAGTTTTGGGTCAATACTAGAAGTACTTATGTTAGGTTAATTTTTCATGACTGTATATGTAATTAATTAAGCGTTAATTTTGATATGTCATAATTAAGTTTTTGTAATTTAGTATATTCAATTTAATATGTTTATTGATATCTAATTGATATTTATTGATATGTTAGTTGATATGTTTTTTATTTTAGTTGATGTAATTAATGTAAATATTAATTAAATTGGTATAAAATAGAAGTAATTAGGTATTTTCCTTATTGGCGTTAATATTATTTTTATCTATAGTCCACATCTCAAGTTATTTTATTTTCACTGTAAAATTGTATAACTGTAATGGTATTATGTATATTATATACCAATTATACCCAATTTTAGTGTTAATAAATACGTACATATAATATAAGTGAATCATATAGATTCAAAATCCCCTACATCACTTTCACAAATTGAAGGATTTTGACAGTAACTGGTGGCAAATAGGGGTAATTTTCAACCTAACAGTGAGTTTTAACAAACCTTTTGCTTTAAATGTAGTGAATTTTTTTAAAATTTGAATTATATAAATCATTAGGATTCATTCTTAGCAAGTTGTGAACAAAATGGTCTTTAGGGGTTTTGAATCTAGAGCAGCGGTGGCGAAAATATAATCGTGCGCCGAGCCACTGTGTAACGTGCAACGTGCATAGCACCTATTGAGGAGGCAGACACCCGAAGGAGTGAAGCAACTGTCTGACTTATTAACGGATTTTCATTTTCCTTACGTCAAGCACTTAAAATAATTTTATACAGCACAAGGCTACAAACTAATGTTTTCTAGTACGTGTAACAAAAAAGAAATGAACAATAAATGAACAATATCACAACCAAAATTAACTGTCTTCAGAATGCTCTGCGACAAAGTTTCAAAATCAGGAATTATGTCACTTACTGCCAGTCATAGTTGATCACGAAGGTATTTGTCTGTCAGTCGTGATCTAAATTTTTTTACCATTTTAATTGTTGAAAATAATTTTTCACAAACGTAAGTTGTAGCGAACATGCTTCAACAGAGCAAACGAAAGAACGAAGCTTCGGATATTTATTTTTGGCAAAGATTTGAAAGTTCAACATTTGTCAAGTCCTTACATCTAGCTTTCATTTAATATCACATAGTAAATCTGTAAGTTCAAATTGAAGAGCTAACCGCATTATTCGTACATCTGCTGAAAAAGGGTCGATTTACAGAATGATGATGATGATGATGATGATGATATAGTTACCTTTTAATGTTTCATCAGTAACATGTAGTTATAATGCCGTTTTATGTTATACAACCGTTTTCCTCGTAATACTTGTGAACAAATCATACATTTAATATTCTCATCACATTGATAGCAAACAAAAAATGCGTCCTCCCATCCTACTTGGAAATTTCGTACATGGTTTCGAGAGAGACATATGCCACTCGCAGGTCAGAGACAAATACAAATGGAACGGAGTTTGACTCCAGTGAGTGAGAGGGCGGGGGTTGGCGGAGGTTAGAAGCAAGCGAAATGCACAGCTATCACTGCGAGCCACAATGTCTCGCGAGTCACGTTCTCGCCACGGCTGATCTAGAGGATTCAAATATTTTTAAATTACTGAAGTAAAGTAACAGGCCTTATTTGGTAAACATTTAGGCGTCAGAAGAAAAATATTGTCACCCATTTGTAAGGTCTGAAATTCCCCTTTTTTTGCATTATTTATAGCATTTTAGATTGTTTTATCACCTATGTAATATAATTCTGAATTTGATTTGTCTTTTTCCTCTCTAACTACACAACCTGTAATCTTGCTAATGAGTGTCAAAAGAATGGAAATTTCAAAGTCTTCTAGTATAAATAAATTTTATATTCTACAGTACCTGGCCACATTATTATAATCAGTCACATTTTTACTATACTTTACATATTACTTCCTCATTTGAACTCTAGTTTCCTTAAGTATTAAATACTGTATTTAGAGTTTTTATCAGTTTCTTTGAAAATTTTTAGGTTTGCTTCTCCGATGAATAAACCTTTCAGTGTTTGATGGACAAAGCAATGTTTGTTCGTCGACGAAAGGGAGAAAATTTTGCTCCTGGATGCCTGGTTAACACAGTTAAACACCCAATATCAGTCATGATATGGTCTGTGATATCAGGCAAAGGTTCAGGACGGCTCTCCATTGTTCAGGGAACAATGAAACAAGATCAATATATCCAGGTGTTGGAAAACAGACTTATCCCTCAGCTGAACGAATGGTTCCCAAATGGGGAGAAATATATTTTTATGCAAGATGATGCACCTTGCCACACTGTTAGGAGAGTCAAAACGTTTCTGGCTTCCAAAAAAAAATCCACTTTTGCCATGGCCAGGAAACTCACCGGACTTAAATCCCATTGAGAACGTCTGGGCCCTCGTAAAAATAGAGATGGCAAAAGAATTTATTACTACCAGAGTTCGACTTATTGAAAGGCTGATACATGTTTGGAATCACAATGAGAGGATCCAGGAAATAATACAGAAATGTATTGTAAGCATGCCAAAGAGAATTGAAGCTGTAATTAAAGCCGAAGTAGGTCGTACGAAATACTGAAATTTCTGTAAAAATGAGGTGTGGTTGGTTATTTATCAATATTTCTTGAATTAACATTGTTATAATTGTAATTTTACTTAATATTGTTTAAAAAATTAAATATGTAATGTGAATTCTGCTTAAGAAAGGAAACCAGAGTTCAAATGAGGAAGTAATATGTAAAGTATAGTAAAAATGTGAGTGATTATAATAATGTGGCCAGGTACTGTATACATGTATCATTTCTGTTCTTTAATACCAAAGATAGAGGAAAATTTTAAATCACTATGAGACTCCATAGAGTTCAAACCAAGGACAAGAATATTCAGCTGACTTTGAAGATGAACATGAAATTGCATAAAAATGTATGTCAGTATAACCCAGATCATTGAGTAGAGGCTAACCAGCCCATATGCGTGGGGGGGTGTGTTGCTGATTGATAAAAAATGGTAGAATATTCCTTATAACGCATTTATTTAAGCTGTTATCGAAAACTTCACAAACAAGAGTGTGGAATAAGTTTAGTTGAGGATATTAAAATCGTGTGGGTTGACTTTGGTTTTCTATAGTTGCGTTATCTCCGAGAAGCCTAACAATCCTTTACTTACAAATATAAAAAATCTGGCAAACGCCGGGTACTTTAAGCTAGTATCGAATAAAATAAAATGTTCATAATGTCAGTAATTCCAAGAAATGGATGGTATGTACGAGTATAATTATTCTTGTTTGCTGCAATTTTCCACAACATTTACTTAGGACGTTTCACGTAATGAACAGCAAAAGAAACGTAAGAACGCTGGCCGTCTGTTACATAGAGACATTGAGTAAAGTGACTGCATAACTCGCAGGAGCACGCCATTCTGAGGCTGTGGTCAGGGTTGTTACGTCTGCGGTATACTTTACGACCAAGTTTACAGTCTGGGCGGCAGTTCCCCAGAACGTCTCTCAAACGGTAATGCTTCGTCATCTTCTGCTTCTATGGTCAATTTCAGGTACGAGTCGAGTTAGAGAGAACTTATATACTTAGGAATGTCGAAACATGCTGGCAGGCAGCCGTTGACCTGCATGGCATTAAGGGGATAGACTGCACCTTACTTCATTACAATGAGGTTTCTTCACCATATGGCAAATTGCTACTCTCTTATGCTCTCCGAAACTGAAAAGAAAAGGCTAGCAAGTACGTACATTTTAAACCACTACGCTGCCAAAAGTAGTCATGCTCATGTCTTTACACTTTTACTACGTCACACTAATTTTGACCAATAAAACGGTACGAAAGGACGTCTTTCAACTAATCATGGCTGCTTATCGCACAATTTGATCGCGTCCCTAGCATTTGTTTAATTTTATCGCGTCCCTAGCACTTGTTTATTTTTATCATTACCCTAGCATTTGTTTCTTTGTTTGCCAACATTTCAAACTGCACTGGTCTGGACGTCAAAAAACAAACCTCTCCAATCGACGCACAGCACTTTCAAATATGACTCGCATTGGCATTCAAGAACAAGAATTAATAAAGATCACTGGTCATATATGAAGATCACCATTCGGAAATGTTGAATAAGTTGAGGGATACACCATCTGCATCAACGAGTTCACTTCTTTTACGCACACGTCCAATATAACATCAACTGAACCACCAACCATTAAAACATTCAAATTTAAAAATTGTACTTTCAATAATTGTTTCTTTTAAATTATTTATGTTTATTTTTTATTTCATCATCGTTAATTAAAACGTTTAAAACGTTTCTTGTTTATTCCATCATCCCTAATTAAAACTTTTCTAACACTTGTTTATATTATTTAGGTTATGTTTGTTATACCTTCTGCTATAAGATGTTATGGATAGTCACGTAGATTGTTTAATTCTAAGATTTATTGAAAATCATCTGTCAAGTGACGTTGATTACTGGGATCCGGATAATTGAAGTGGAATGCAAATGTTTTAATAAAAATGAAACTGAATCAACAAAGCCTTCTTGACTACTAACCGTCCACAGAGTTCAATGAAGATTCCATAGTTGGCACAACTGATAACAAGAAAACAATCATAACTGCCATCTAGCGGAATGATGAGATGGTACAATAACAGATTTGCAGACAGTTGTATTTTCGTAAGCCAATTAATATTTTTTAATGTATTGAAGTACATATGATATTTACATGCAGATATTCTGCTTCTTCTAATCGAAAGAGTAATGGAACGGAGAAAATTTCCCACTACGATTTTTGACATTCTCAGCAAATTTGCTTCGGTTCCAGGTTCATAGATTTAACGATCAAACCAAACCACTAGAGGAACCCAATGTTGGAACATAAAAATTCTAAATCTTGAGACAATCACAATTCTGTAAACGCCGGGGTAATTACGGTTAGGCTTAGTGATAAAGCTGTCACAGCCTTAGAGCTTCGAAAACCCGGGTTCAAATCCCGGCGCCGGAGAGAATTTTTCTCCGTTCCATTACTTTTTCATCGTAAGCCAATTAATATTTTATTGTATTGGAGTATTTGTTACTTCTAATCTTTATATACTTTCTTCTAATCGTGTAATAGTCAATTAAATCCCATTCGAGTTTTGATTTTCTCTAGATAAATCAAAACCTCTAGTGATATTACTGTTGATAATTCACATAAGCAGTACTAAATCATGTTGCCATTTGCAAATGTTTAATTACTTGTTAGCACTTTTTTTACTTTCACAGACATAGCGCTTAATTTCGGTATTTCAGAGAAGTGGCAGGATTTGCACATTGTGATATTTTACCCGTTACCTTTCGCTATTATTAAGGATAATACATTGTTAAAATGGCGTATAATACAACTGTGCTAATTAGGTTGTATTAAAAAAGTGCAATGTATAAACCGCGCAAAAATAAATTACCACTACATAAAGGAATGAGATTGGAACATATGCAGAGCTTCATTAGTAATGTACAGGTAGGTTCCGGAACTACGGTAGGCGTACATTTATAAAGAAATGACCGTAAGGTGGAAAGAATAATTCGAACAGAAGCGATATCTTTTGTTTTATAGATTACGTTATGAAACCACAGTACATTTGGAAAGAAATTAACGTAAAATGGAAAGAAGAATTCGAACAGAAACGATACCTTTCATTTTATAGATTACGTTCCGGAACTACAGTACATTTGGAAGGAATTGAACGTAAGATGGAAAGAAGAATCTGAACAGAAACGATACCTTTTATTTCACAAATTTATTCGTAGAAAGTATATAATTAATATATTGCACTTTTCTGACTATTTTCACAGTATGCATAAAATATTCTTTGTTTTTATATGACTATTACACTCTAACTACGTCATACTACTTTTGACCAATAAAACGGTACGAAAGGACGTATTTCAACCAATCATGGCTGCTTATCGCTCAATTTTATCGCGTCCCTAGCATTTGTTTCTTTGTTTGCCAACATTTGAAACTGCGCTGGTCTGGACGTCAAAAAAAATGTATATATATATATATATATATATATATAATTACAAACCACTCCAGTCGATGCACAGCAGTTTCAAATATGACTCGCATTGGCATTCAAGAACAAGAATTAATGAAAATCATTCATACCTATGCATCTCCTGAAATCCGATTTACAAATAAATGAAGAGCACCATTCGGAAATCCTGAATAAGTTGAATACACCATGTAGGCCTAAATCAACGAGTTCCACTTCTATTACGCACACGTCCAATATAACATCAATTGAACCACCTACCACATTCAAATTTGAAAATTGTACATTCAATAATTATTCCTTTTAAAATTATTCATTCGGAAATCCTGAATAAGTTGAATACATCATGTAGGCCTAAATCAACGAGTTCCACTTCTATTACGCACACGTCCAATATAACATCAATTGAACCACCAACCATATTCAAATTTGAAAATTGTACATTCAATAAATATTCCTTTTAAAATTATTCATGTTTATTTTTTATGTCATCGTCGCTAATTAAAACTTTTCTGACACTTGTGTATATTAGTTAGGTTATGTTATAGCTTCTGCTATATGATATTATGGATAGTCACGTATCAGAGATTGTGCAATATTAAGATTTATTGAAAATCATCTGTCAAGTCACGTTGATTACTGGGATTCGGATAATAAGTGGAATGCAACTGTTTTAATAATAAAAATGAAACTGAATCAACAAAGCCTTCTTGACTAGTAACATTCCCATCGTGTCTACGTGTAGATCGAGAATTTCTCGACGAGAAGGCATTTCTCACTACTGCCATCTAGCATGCATCTAGCGTAATATTTGTAATGTTCAGATGGTACAATAATACATTTGAAGACAGTTGTATTTTCGTAAGTCAATTAATATTTTATTGTATTGGAGTACTTCGCTACTTCTAATCTTTATATACTTTCTTCTAATCGTGTAATTGTCAATTAAATCCCACTCGAGTTTTGATTTTCTCTAGATAAATCAAAACGTCTAGTGAGATTACTGTTGATAAATTATCTAGCTTCCATTAGTCAGGTAATCTTTTCGTACTTTAATTTTTATTGTAATTGTAATTGTAAATTTAATATTGTAATTTTATTTGTAATTGTAACTGTAAATCTAATACTAATTGTAAATCAATTCTTCATATTACAGTTGGAACACCCTGGTAGAGGGGCAGAGAAGGCCTGACGGCCTTATCTCTACCAGGTTAAATAAATAAACACTACTACTACCAATACTACAACTATCCACAGCAAATGTGAAGTTTTAAAATTAAGTGCATTTTGTGGCATATTTCATCACTTTATACAAGATCCAGTTCCTAATATTAATTGCTACCACTCCATTTCATTAAGGTTTTTACTTCAAGTTTTGAATTGGCAGTATTAGCAACATTAGACCAAGATATGAAAGCGTTTTACTGTAAATTGTACATCATATTACTGTCAGTTCTTATGAAAAGCGTTTATTTGTATTCTATGAATAATTCTCATGTGGTAAATATTATGAAGTACCCGTGAACGGATGCAAGAGAGAAAATTAGCAGTTATACATTATTTTATGAATGAGTCGTGAAATACTTGAGCATCATGGGGCTTCTTTATGTAGGTGACCAGAATACTACACCATATCTGAAATGTATTTATATGTGAATGGACAGGGTGATTGTTACCGAATACATGAAGGTTGCACAGGAACCCAACAAAGAAGTTTTAAACAGAAACCACGTTGAGATTATCCAAACAGATGTGCTGACGTCTCTGTATCCTTGCACACCACTTTCCAACTGACACAAAAGACTTACGAATGCTCTTGTATAATAATATACGTTACAATAGCGGTATGTTGTCGTTTTCATGGTTGAGGAAAAGATTGAAAAAGCGAAACGTAGTTGAGCTTTTTTAATTTCCGAGAACATAAAAACAAACATACCGCTCGTGTATCGTACATTGTTTTGTGCGAAGATCGTTTATTACATACCTGAAAGACGAATTTCTAATTAATTGCAATGAAATCTCCATCCTGGTTTCTGTTTAATGACGCCAACTTCGGAACACCAAAATATCTTTCTTCAACATTGTTGCTGTAAAATATTTTCTGTGTTTACTATACTCCAGCAGGCCGTGATATACGTCTGTCTTTTTTTTCCCCCCAGTCTATAAATGCGAACTTAAAACAAACGGTAAGGTTATGTAATGATTTATATTTCATTTTAATATTTTAACAATATTATTTATATAACATATTGCAGTAATAACATCGGCATCTGGAAACTGGTTGATTTTTTCACGGCTTCCTTAATGTTACTTGTATCAGGAATGCAATAAGTTTCGTGGAGTAGTAGAGTTTACTTAATTTTTGCAAATATTTAAAAACAATAATTAACATTGCAATTTAGGTGAAATTGCAGTGGAAAGTTTCAATTATTACTATGTTAAACGTCTCTAAAAATAATATATAAAAAGCCTAAAGCAGTCAAATAAATGTCGCGCTTATGCGGTAAGAAGAGGGAAATTGTTGTATTGTATTGTATTGTATTTATTAACATTCCATGGTATTCATACATGCTTACAGCTAGAATATGGAACAAGTCAAAAAACTTAATACTATTATAAAATCTTAATTTATAGTCACAGTCTAGATGAAATATATACAGACGAGATTTACAATATGGTCTACTAGTACAACACATAGTTTTAGTATCAATTTCATGGAGTGTTATTGAATGTCATGAATTCACCTACAGAATAGAAGGCGTGAGAAATTAGGTACTTCTTTAATTTGGCCCTAAATAATCTTATGTTTTGAGTTTCATTTTTTATATCGATAGGGAGGCTATTAAAAATTTTTACTGCCATATAACGCACTCCTTTTTGATAGCACGATAGATTTGCCGATGGAGTATGAAAGTCATTTTTTTGACGTGTATTTATGCTATGAACTGTTGAATTAGTTACAAAGTTTTCACGATTACATACGATGAAGACTATTAATGAAAAGATATACTGACAAGCCATGGGCATTATTTGTAGTTTTTTTGAAAATAGTCCTACACGATTCCCTAGATTTGGCACATACTATTATTCTAATTACTCTTTTTTGTAATAGAAATATATTGTTATGTGTGTTACGTTGGGAATACTGAATGTGGTATTTCATACTTACCGCGTATTGGTTCTGTGCGGAAAACAAGCAAATACGCACGATCTCGTACAAACTTATTTTCTATTATTATTATTAATGCATATCAAGTAAGGTACCTGTACGTTCCAAGAGAGAATGAGTACTCTGCACTAAGACCTCTATCTTTTCTCCTGAAGACCATTCATATCATATTACAATTACACAGGCCTAGGTATGGTATTACCCTTAAAAAAGTATTTTCTTTAAGTATGTAAGTTATACATTCCATATAAAAGGATCTCTATTTCGTTTCATAATTGTGGCTCAACTTTACTACTAGCGTTAAGTTTATTCTTTACATATATTTCTCGTTTTCTCACATCAGTGTAAAACTTTTTCTTGCTGTATTCTGTCCACACCACTATTTGTTTTACAAGAACCTAATTAGAATAATTATCTACATAGGAACCAACTGTCTCCTTTTACCCCTTTATATGAATTATATTTCCCCATACCAGTTTCATTTAACGTATTTGCATCTGTCAATTAACCGTGTTGACAAATTTTAAAACGACAAAGCATGAATGTTAATTATTCAGGATTCTTGGAACTCAATATTAATACATTTCTGTTGCTAGGTTACGCAGCGAGCCTGTTTGTCGCATCCGTGCTCTGCAGACGCCGCGACACGCTTCTCTCATTTAGAGCTCAGAAGTTTGTTGACGTTCAGAGTTCATTTGCTCCTCAATTTTCCATTTATCTAATGTGATGAAGTTCCTGCCCGAGCCCTACGTTTGTGAACATCTGGAAATGTAACTCGATCCCTCCCTAATTAGGCTATTAGATACCCTGAACTTTGAATTTAGCTACCTGAAGTAGAGAGAAGATGAAAATATTTGAGTACAGGTGAAAAAAAATGAATATCACATTTATGTTAAGGGTGAGCTAAAGATATAATTCAGTATAATAATAATAATAATAATAATAATAATAATAATAATAATAACAATAATAATAATAGTAATAATAATAATAAAAGTAATAATAATAATAAAATAATAATAATAATAAAATTATAATAATAATAATAGTAATAATAAAATTATAATAATAATAATAAAATAATAATAATAATAAAATAATAATAATAATAATAATAATAAAATTGTAATAATAATAATAAAATAATAATAATAATAATATCAATAATAATAATAATAATAATAATAACAATAATAATAACAATAATAATAATAAAATTATAATAATAATAATAATAATAATAATAATAATAATAATAAAATTATAATTTATTTATTTATTTATTTATTTATTTAGAATATTAACGTGCAAAAACAACAGCACAAGGCCAATTACAGTTTTGCACGATACAAAACAGAACAAAACAACAAATGATGATGAGAATGAATGATAGAAAATGGCAATGAGATGAAATACAAACAATATAATGGTCTACATCAATCATTGATCAAATAATAATTATAAAATTATAAAATTAGTACAATGAGAATTGAAATAATGGAATAGTCCACATTAATCAATTGGCCAAATGCAAGAAATATATATGGACAAATAATTATTAAAATTAGATCAGTGAGTTAAAACTCAAAGATATACTACACATTAAATGGATCCAAGTTGAATCCATGCAAATTAGCATATTTAATGCATCTGCAGACCGGAGAGAGATTTAGGATTCTTATTATAAAACAATTTATGAAATCTTAAACCATTAGCAGGAATACGAAGACTGATATTGCTTACGAAAGATTCACAATCAATATCACCCTTAATGACTTTGCAAAAAAATAAATAATCAAGATCCTGACGTCTGGTGAACACACTACCGCAATTGAAATATTTGCATTTAATCTCATAGTTATAATCGGAATTTGGTAAAAATCTATAAGAACACAGGGAAATAAATTTTCTTTGAATATTCTTCAATTTAGCCGAGTCAGTGGAAGTAATGGAGTTCCATACAACAGATGCATATTCAAGCTTGGATCTAACCAATGTATAGTATAAAATTAATAAACACATAGGAGTGGAAAAAGAATAAGTTATAGACCTAATTAGACCAAGCATTCTTAATGAATGGGTATAAATATATTGCACATGATCATGGAAATATAATTTTGAATCAAGTAGGACACCAAGATCTCTAATACAATCTTTCCTAGTAATTACGACATTACTGAGAGAATAGTTAAATTTTAGGGAGATAGTTTTCCGTGAAAAGGAAATAACAAAAGTTTTGGATTGATTAATTTTCATTCCATTTTCAACAGACCATTGTGAAATTGAATTAATGTCATTTTGAAGAATTTGACAATCAACCAAACTATTAATTTTGCGAAAGATTTTGAGATCATCCGCAAACAAAAGGCAGCTAGAACTTATTCTTTTACTTATATCATTTATAAATAATAAAAATAAGAGAGGTCCCAAAGTAGACCCTTGAGGAACACCGCATAAACTATTAAATGGAACCGAGAGAGAATTACCTAGTCGAACACAAGACTGTCTATCTGTTAAATAATTTTCAAACCAATTAACATAGTTAGTGGAGAGACCAAAATTACTTAATTTATTTAATAAAATTTTGTGAGGAACAACATCAAATGCTTTGCTAAAATCAAAATAAATTGAGTCAATTTGACCTTGATTTTCAACAATAGGCATTATGAGATTAAGATAGGAAACTAAATTAGTAGTAGTAGATTTCCCTCTTGTAAATCCATGTTGGGCCGAATTGATCCTTTTTTAACATAAAATGAAATGTGTTTGTGAATAATTTTTCAAAAATTTTAGAAAAATTGTTTAGGATAGAAATGGGTCTAATAATAATAGTAATAATAAAATAATAATAACAATAATAATAATAATAAAATAATAATAATAATAAAATTATAATAATAATAATAAAATTATAATAATAATAATAAAATTATAATAATAATAATAATAATAATAATAATAATAATATAGAACATTATGCAACGAGCCTATAATGAAGGTAATTAAGAAGTGAGTATGGATATTTATGAAACGAGCGCAAGCGAGTTTCATAATTTTCATACCAGCTTCTTAATTACCATTGTAGGCGAGTTTCATACGATTTTTTATGCTCGACCATATTTCTAACTTGATATTATTAATTTTGTGCGAGATCGTGCGTATTTGCTTGTTTTCTGCACAGAACCAATACGCGGTAAGTGTGAAATACCACATTCAGTATTCCCAACGTAACACACATAACAATTTACCCATTCTTACCGCTTAAGCGCGACATTCATTTTACTGCTTTAGGCTTTTAACATATTATTTTTAGAGACGTTTAACAGAGTAATAATTATAAATTGGAAACTTACCACTGCAATTTCACCTAAATTGCAATGTTAATTATTGTTTTTAAATATTTGCAAAAATTAAGTAAAGTCTACTACTCCACGAAACTTATTGCATTCCTGATACAAGTAACATTAAGGAAGCCGTGAAAAAATCAACGAGATTCCAGATGCGGATGTTATTACTGCAATATGTTATATAAATAATATTGTTAAAATATTAAAATGAAAAATAAATCATTACATAACCTTACCGTTTGTTTTAAGTTCGCATTTATAGACTGGGGGGGGGGGGAAGACAGACGTATATCACGGCCTGCTGGAGTATAGTAAACACAGAAAACATTTTACAGCAACAATGTTGAAGAAAGTTATTTTGGTTTTCCGAAGTTGGCGTTATTAAACAGAAACGAACATGGAGATTTCATTGCAACTAATTAGAAATTCTTCTTTCAGGTATGTAATAAACGATCTTCGCACAAAATAATGTACGATACACGAGCGGTATGTTTGTTTTCATGTTCTGGGAAATTAAAAAAGCTCAATTACGTTTCGCTTTTTCAATCTTTCCTCGACCATGAAAACGTCAACATACCGCTCTTGTAACGTATATTACTATTAATTGTATCTGACCTTCAGCAATGTTCCGTATGTTGTGAGATGTGTGCAGACGCGAAAGTATTGATTTTTCTGAGGAACAGATATCCACATTGACCTTGCTAGGCCATAAGAACCTACAGAGATAACATTGAAATTAAATTAGACATTGAAAAACGAGATGACAAATTGAATTTATTTTAATATTATTTACAATTAACGCTAATTATTATAGTAACAGAACATAACCTTCTGCGACAGTATTGGATTTCCAGCCTCCGTGACTTTTCGCTAATTCTCTTTCGATTGCATATCCGAGAATAATCGATACTTGCGGTTTTATGACGGTAGAAAGCTGACCTGTCATTGGCTGAACAGTTGTAACCTGAGTCGTCATTGGCTGAAAGACCTGACCTTTAATGAGTAGGTGTACTTAAATGACATGCATTAAAGGTCTGCTACCAGGTGTATAATTACTACGTTTCGGCATGGTCGAGCATAAATAATAATTCAATGCTCTACGGCATTTTTGAGGGACCATATCGACTAAACGTCTGCTAGCCTCACGCCCACATACCGAAGCAGAGGTGTACGATCATCCAACTAGAATAGAGGTATCATGTGGCTAACATGTTGATCCCCCCAGTTGAAAGCTGGCTTTGTAATCGGATTTCGCTAACCATCGTAGCTACCAAAATGCATTACGATACTGGGTGGGCATCGGTCCCGTACACTAGCTGAAATTTCATGAGAAAATTTCTTTGTCCTTGAGCACCGGAACCAACGCGCATTCCGTAACGTAATTCCTAGGCAGAATGTCTTACACCACGACGCCACTGCGCTGGACTCTGATTCATTATTAATTTATTCATCAATAGTGTTCTGCCCAAGGGCAGGTCTTTCACTGCAAACACAACATTCTCCAATCCTTCCTATTTCTGCCTTCCTCTTAGTCTCCTCATATGATCCATATATCTTAATGTCGTCTATCATCTGATATCTTCTTCTGCCCCGAACTCTTCTCCCGTTCACCATTCCTTCCAGCGCATCCTTCAGTAGGCAGTTTCTTTTCAGCCAGCTAATCATTCAATTTCTTTTTCTCTTCCTGATCAGTTTCAGCATCATTCTTCCTTCACCCACTTTTTCCAACACAGATTTATTTTCTATTTTGTTTGTCCATTTCATACGTTCCAGTCTTCTCCATATCCACATTTTAAATTCTTCTATTCGCCCCTCTTCACTTCGTCGTAATGTCCACGTCTCTGCTCCATATAATTCTACACTCCATACAAAGCACTTCACTAGTCTCTTCCTTAGTTATTTTTCCAGAGGTCTACAGAAGATGCTTCTTTTTCTATTAAAAGCTACCTTAGCCATTGCTACCCTCCTTTTGACTTCCTGGCAGCAGCTCATGTTACTGCTTATAGTACACCCAAGTATTTGAAGCTGTCCACTTGCTCTACTGCATCATTTAGAATTCGCAAGTTTACGCCCTTTACATTTAGGCTTATTCCTATGAATTGCGTACTGCTTAATGAAAAATTTACTGCTCTTACTATCGAAAATTAGGGAAAGGATCAATATCCGTGGTGATAATTCTCTTCTGAACCTGTTTTGGTAAGAACATTGAAGTTTGTAGTAATCTATTGCATTAGATAATGGCATCGCTTTAAATGAATTTAACATTACACTTTTTTCTATATTTTCTGATGAGGCAGTATTCTAGAAAACCCCGTGGTCACTTATTCAAGGACTGAATCCCAGGGACAGAATAATTCCGTCCATTTTGTCCATATCATTCGCCACTTGTTTCGATGAAAGAGTGGGAGACATTTTTGCCATCAAATTTCTCCTTATTATGGTCTTTCAGCACTTGTATATTTTCCCGTGATTTATGAAGAACTAATGTATCTTTCTATATTTTGCTACTGTAGTCATATCGCTGTCCTGATGTAAGTCGAACACGGGCCGTATGGACTCAACACTAATCGTCAAATGATGAAAATTGTCATTGGACGAGCAAGAAATTTCCTATAAGATTTATGTGGATTAAAGTTACATTCTATCATAATTACTCTATTGCGTACATGAGAGTTGTAGTGTTTCACATCCGATTTCATTTTTTTTGCTCTATTTTATGTCAACTGAGGATACAGCTTGTTGTTTTTTATCTTTCATGAGTACAGAATGGCCTATAAATTTTGCTTGTTTTTCACTGTGCTAGAAAATAGTCATTGTGCTTCTAAAGGGACATCATTTTATTTTTATTTCAATTTTTATTGTATCTGAGTTTTTTAATGTACTTCACTCCCACCCCTTCTACTAGTAAAGTTCCAGTCTTCCCCCACACAGAACCAAAGCCGCGTATCCAGTCAAAGTCGCCTTTCGGTCATAGTCAACAGTACTGAGTTAGTGAGTATAGTACGTTCCAGAAATATGTTGGTGTATTCCAGTGACGAAAGAGTTTTCAATATTGAATCACATTTTCGCACAGGTACTATCGTCCATTTGCCTACGTCGCATCCATGTTTTTCCACCTGCTTCTGCTCGCCTCTCTGTAAAGAATAGTGGCTAGATTGTCTTAGCTCTTTTCTGAAAACATTAATTTCTGTTATGAATTGTACGTCTACGTAATATTAGACTATACAAGTGTTTAAAATAACTAAAATAAAAGGGCATCATTAATTAACTGTCACATTTCCCCCCTTTCTACGACCCTGCGACAAAACCACTTGGACGGACAGTAGATAGCATGTCTGAGTAATTTTATCTTTTCGGATAGGGCAGAAGTGAAGATTGAATTTATAGTACGTAAGGTACTCTTTTATAGAGTAGGTACAGAATTATTTCAACATGAGTTACTAATATGAAGGACGAAATTGGTAATTGGAATTAGGTACAATTGTCTATAGTGCGATAATATACACAAAAGAACTGAAGTCTGTATCGAAATGAACGGCCACCATTTTCAAAAAATGTGTTTAAATACCCACATTATGATAATTTTTCAATTTAACTTCATTCTCTATATTGTACGCTAATGTGCTGTAGACAGTATAATATACACTGCATAATGAATACGTCCACATGGACAGCTCAGTTCGTGAGTAAAAACACTCATTGTTAATACAGTACTGTATTTTGATTAAACAAAAACCTAATGAAAATTATCAACCTCAAAATCACGATATTACCAGTTTAAGTAAATGGATGAACTACTTTTCTTCCCTGCTATACCTAGTAAAGTGATTTGCTTGTATTTTACGCCAGTATTATCGAACTCCAGTCGTGGAAGGAGGTAGCAAAGGGTGTTTCCGGTTCTCAACCGTCAATGCAAAAGTATAGCCAGGTTAATATTAGAAATGTTAGTAAAAATAAAATTATGTCCCTGTATATAACAAAGACTTATACTGTATTTCTAAATCAATAAATAATTCGAAAATAAGGGGGAGGTGTTGGAATTACAATTCGTGTGACTAAGAATGCAATCCCTATAGATCAACTACATATAAAAGGAAGAAAATGTTTCATAAATAGTGCCTTTCCTATTCCATCATTGCGTACTTTTAATTTTATTCATTTTATTTATATAAAAGATACACTTTTTGTTTACTTGTTAAACAGCGTATTAACGTGCGAAATCGCCAGTGTCAACATTTTACCACGGCAGAAATCTAACAATCTATCCTGTTTTAAAAGCAATTAATTAATCCGTATAACTTGTGTAAATAAAGGAAGAGAAGTTCTATCACAACTTTATGAAGCTATGCACTGTATGTGCGATGAAACAAAAAGCGACTGAAATCCATTAAATTACGTAATTATATAATTTGTCTGCGTCTGTAGGAAGGTATCAAAAACATGCACGCTAAAATTAATCCACTGCACAAAATACATATACTTAGTAGACAATTGTTCATTTTTATATAAGAAGTATATGTGTACGAAGGAAGACAAGAAAAAACTGAATTTGACCATTAAAAATATACAGGAATAACATTAATGGATCTATTATACGAACCAGTGAATAGTAGCAAAAGGAAAATGTACATTATTTCCTCTTAAACAGTGAATGCAGGATGACTTATCGTTGAATGTAGGTGCACATTTACTATATGTTACATTTTTTTTCATTCAGACCATTGGCTGAACAGGTTTTAAACGTAAACAGACGACGTCAACATACCACTGTATCTCCGTACAGTCAGAAGGAAAAGAAAAATAACGTACTGTAGTACATACCTTGCAAGGTTCAGTCCTCGTCATCATTGATGCAATTACCAGCGTTGCAGTAAACGACGGTATATTCTCGTAAGTTGTCGAAGCTGAATCGTCTTCGCCTATCGCTTAAACAGTTTTTGTATCGAGAGAATTTCTGAAGAAAACCTCTAAAATGGGGATCACTCAATTTCTTTAGAGGAATATTTGTACTGAGCATCATGTTGGACGTGTCGTTAGTCCCGCAAAACTAAATGAAGATGATGATGATGATGATGATGATGATGATGATGATAGTTCCTCAGATTTCATTTGAACGGGATGTATTGTTGCAATGTTTCTCTATAGCCTGAATTGTTCTGGTTTTTATTTCAGTTTTACATACATTACACACGATATTGTCTTCGTTAATACATAAAATGTCACTCTCATAATTCTTAATTGCATTTCGTATCTCTGAGCGAATTTAACGTTTTGCCATTATGAATGGACCAGCACAACATATTCAACTCGTACTAAATACTTGAGCAGGATAACACAACTGCACACATTGCGTTGCTATGTTACTATGAACAGATGGGGGTTCCTTCGTTTTGTACGCTGCTGTACTCACCAGGTACACAAAAGACGGACGGCGCGGCATGTGCCATTTACTCTGATACGAAACAACTTCACTTTTCCTTAAGTCATCCCGCATACACTGTCTAATTCTTCATATACCACGGGAAATACAAGTGCTGAAAGATCATAATAAGCAGAAACTGATAGCAAAAAAAAAGTATAGCATTAACCTTGTTAGCTGGAATTGTAACTTCAATACCTCAACTAACCAACCGACTGAATGATCAGATTCAATGTCATTTCACTAGAAAAGCCTCACTCAAGTCGCTCGCACACCTACAACTGCGTTCATACAGTATAGTAAGTCAGTCTTCTTGAGTTTGTTTCGTTTTTTGAGTGTAGTTGGTTTTTGTTTCCAGTTGGACAGATATGTTTATGGACATCGATTTGCAGCATTTCATCTGGGGAAGCCGGGTATGGTTCGAAGCTCCTTGTTTGCAAATCCTGTGTATTTCCTTGCTAGAACTTGTGGTGAACTCGCTCTCTGGAGATGCACGCTATAAAGACGTGAGGCGTCCCGTGTGGCTAGATGGAACGAAGACAAGTAAGGCAAACACGGACCCTGAGAGCAATATGTATCATCTTCCGGCTCAACGAACGCCGCTCAGCTCAAAACCAGATCCACGCACGGCGGGCTGCGTGCAACATAGGCACAGGGCTACACTTCCCTGATAGCCGATACTGACAAACCATCAGTCCCTTCAAACTAGTGTAATGCAGTTTTACTACAACTGTTCACTGTTGTATTGTAATGTATAAAATTTGATTTAACATTCCATAGCATTCATACGTTGCTTCACTGCTAGAATATGGAACAAGTAAAAAAACTTGATACTATTATAAAATCTTAATCTATAGTCACAGTCTAGATGAAATATATAGGATGTTTCCGAGGTGGTGTTACAAACTTTCAGGGATGATGGCGATGGGCACAGGTATCAATTTGAGATAAGGAACCCTGGTCCAGAAATGACCGAGTCGAAAGTTACAAGCAAAAACAGTTGTGTGGAAATGAAATGATTTTATTCCCGTGTACACCTTATTTATGTGTATTTATCTGTATATCTTACACATACTGTATTCATCTGACGTTGTTTACGTTGTCTACTTACAGTATTCCATTCAGTGCGCTGTCTGAGGGGTGGGGACAGGAAACTACACTAAAGCAATGCAGATAGCGTAATGTGTAACGGACATGGTCGGTCCTGATATGCACGTCTGTAGACAGCAGTGTATGTGTACAAGTTGCAGTGTCCAGTCGATCAGTCCTAGTGAAATGGAGGAGTACACGAGAGCGGAATAAGCAGACCTGATTTTCGAATACGGATGAGCCAATGGGAACAGTAGACAAGCTCACAGATTGTATCGGGATAAGTACCCACGTAGGAGACATCCGGCCCATACCATTTTTCGATGACTGTTCCAAAAGTTAAGGGAAGAAGGGCACGTGGTGCCAAATTACAATTCCATTGCCACACAACTATTTTTGCTTATAACTTTCGACTCAGTCATTTTCGGACCAGGGTTTCTGACTTCAAATTGATACATGTGCCCTTCGTCATCATCCCTGAAAATTTGTAACACCACCTCGGGAATACCCTGTATACAGACGAGGTTTACAATACAGTCTACTAGTACAACACAAAGTTTTAGTATCAATTTCATCAATTTCATGAAGTGTCATTGAATGTCATGACTTCACCTACAGAATAGAAGGTGTGAGAAATTAGATACTTCTTTAATTTGACCCTAAATAATCTTATGTTTTGAGTTTGTTCATTAGGCCTATTTAAATATAGTAAATAGCTCGTTGGGTACGGACGGAAGTCCCAGATATAAATCTATACCTATAATTTGCTATAAAGAAACAAATGATACATCATAAAATAATAGGAGAAATATTTCACTCACCCCATATATATAATTTATTTCAAGGAATAGTCTGCCCAGGCATCCTGGGTTGCCAAAAACACAGAATAACACACATATAAGAATAGTAATGATTACAGTAAGATAGATGAGCCAAATTTAAATGTGAACTAGGAGCTTAAGTTTAAGAAATAATAAATTTGTACATATATTTGTAACAATCACACACTAACGAATAGAAAAGGGGGGGGGGTATTATGATATTCCGTATAAATGATTTTTCAGAATTGCCACAGACCCTTTAATGGTTGAAGTAATTATTTTTGGAATGATGTCATGGATTCCAAATGTTTTGATAATGTTTACAGTTGATCGTGGGATGGTGCCCCTCGCTCCGATCATTAAACCATGTACTTCCCAGGTGCCTTCCATCTGATATTTTTCTCGAAAATACGGAATAGTAGGCTCATAAATTTGTTGTTTTTCTTTGTTGACCTCGGATGGTTGGGTCTGGCTCATCTCAAATCTAACAGTTGGGTCCAGTATAAAGCCTTTACTATTAGTCTTGTCTAGAGCCACGATGTCCGCTCTTCTAATTCCGCCGCCTTCAGACGCAACGCAGTGCACCTCTTCATGGACCTCGAAGGATCTTTTTCTAAGGGCTTGTGCTATTAGTTTTCGGATGTTATGATGGCGTGAATTTCTCAGGAGTTCTCCATGCTGACAGGATCCTAGGACGTGTGCTAAGGTTTCAATCTCGTTGCAGTATCTGCAACGGAAACCGTCCAAGGATCTCCCATGAAGACTTCTCACTGGTGCTACGTTAGTATTCATCTTAATTGCGTCCCGCCATTCAGAGGAAGATAGACCCTCCTTAGAGAAAATCCATTTATTTCCGGGAGTATATTCTTGAAATAAAATAACACCTTTTCCTTTATGTGGAAGCGCACACCATTTGTCGTACTCTTGTTTCCTAAGATTTTGTCGTAGTTTATGGACATTGATGTTACTTATATCCAGATCTTCAATATATAATATTTCGTTATTCAGTTTATGTACTAATGTTTCCAAATAGGCTATCTAGAAGATAGGTGAAAAACTGTTTTCAGAACGTGGAATGGGGTGATAATAGAAGGAACAAGAATATGGTGCATAAGATTTGCTGATGATATGACGTTAACAGAAGAGGGGACAATTCAAAGGGATATGCAACTGAAGCTAAATGACAGCTGTGAGCAGTATGGAATGAAGATAAATGCAAACAAGACAAAGACAACATTCCTGGTCTGAAAATTATTAAAATGTCATAATTTAAACGGTACTGATTAGCAATATCAGCCTGGTATTCTCAGTTTGTACTGCAAGTGCAAGTCCAGGGGGTGTTGGAGTCTGTGTTTAGTGAAGACAACAGAATTCAATTCAGCCCTCACACATTCAAGTCTCTGTACAGGAAATCCTGTCATCTAATTTCCAGTTATCATCCATTATCATTGCTGAAAATTTGGACACTTCTGAGACATTTTCATTGTTGTTGGTAATAGGCAAATCCCGCAAAACCACGCTATTTCAGTTTCAAGGCCATTAACAATATGTCATGCGATTAAAAAAGCCAAGCAAGCGAATAGATCACTGGGAATCTGTCACGTGGCTGAAGGAATCGGACAAAAAAGAAACGATGGCAAATCGCAAGGTTCTATTTTTTTCGGAAAATGCCCCGACCATCCCAAAAATATAAACTTAAACAATATCGCGCTTGCATATTTACCTAAAACAAGTAAACTATAGCCGATGAAATAAACCGCTTTTGTCGCAAGCGTGTAGTCCTGTGTTACCTTGAATGAATCGGTTATGTGGAAACAAGAATGAAACCCGTTCAATGCTGGATGCAATGGATTGCATGAGTGCAGCAAGGACAGAAGTTTTCCCCAGGCAACTGCAAACTGCTTTTGAAAAGCTGAAATTTCTAGCAGTGGTTCCCAAACTTTTTGAAGGCTGACGAACTTTAGGGCGGGACTTTGTTTGCCGGTACTTAACCCCATTCGGTAAATACAGAGTCCTATAAAATCGAAAACGACTATAATTTTATTCGCAACCAGTGTATACAAGCCAAAGAATGATAAAATACAAGGTATATGGTGCAACAACGATACGAAATATTACTTAATAATCATTAATAGTACTTCAAACTATTACCGCCACAGGGTTACGGCAATAGTTAAATAATAGCCAGAGATGACTGAGGTTCAATACAAATATAAAATAATACTTACGCTATCTCTAACCCAACTCATTTATAAAGAAACTTGATTTCTGGTTGACACGACTTGACAAAGGGCAAATTTGATTCTTTCCTGTGCATTAAAGAAGTCATAGAAAACTCAGGTACGTCCTTACTTACTTACTGGCTTTTAAGGAACCCGGAGGTTCATTATCACCCTCACATAAGCCCGCCATTGGTCCCTATCCTGAGCAAGATTAATCCAGTCTCTATCATCATATCCCACCTCCCTCAAATACATTTTAATATTATCTACCCATCTACGTCTTGGCCTCCCCAAAGGTCTTTTCTCCGGGATCCCAACTAACACTCTATATGCATTTCTGAATTCGCCCATACGTGCTACATGACCTGCCCACCTCAAACATCTGGATTTTATGTTCCTAATTATGTCAGGTGAAGTACACAATGCGTGCAGTTCTGCGTTGTGTAACTTTCTCCATTCTCCTGCAACTTCATCCCGCTTAGCCCCAAATATTTTCCTAAGAAGCTTATTCTCAAACACCCTTAACCTATGTTCCTCTCTCAAAGTGAGAGTCCAGGTTTCACAACCATACAGAACAACCGGTAATATAACTGTTTTATAAATTCTAACTTTCAGATTTTTTGACAGCAGACTAGATGACAAAATCTTCTCAACCGAATAATAACAGGCATTTCCCATATTTATTCTGTGTTTAATTTCCTCCCGAGTGTCATTTATATCTGTTACTGTTGCTCCAAGATATTTGAATTTTTCCACCTCTTCGAAGGATAAATCTCCAACTTTTATAGTTCCATTTCGTACAATGTTCTGGTCACGAGACATAATCATATACTTAGTCTTTTCGGGATTTACTTCCAACCCTATTGCTTTAGTTGCTTCAAGTAAAATTCCCGTGTTTTCCCTAATCGTTTGTGGATTTTCTCCTAACATATTCACGTCATCCGCATAGTCAAGAAGCTGATGTAACCCGTTCAATTCCAAACCCTCTGTGTTATCCTGAACTTTCCTAATGGCATATTCTAGAGCTAAGTTAAAAAGTAAATGTGATAGTGCATCTCCTCGCTTTAGCCCGCAGTGAATTGGAAAAGCATCAGATAGAAACTGGCCTATACGGACTCTGCTGTAAGTTTCACTACTATACGACAAATACTGAGTTTCTTTGGTCTCATTATGTAAATCGTATCTGTATGTAATTTTTTAATCCGATTCAACTATATAAGTAAGTTTTAATTCTGGTTGAGTGTAAGAGAAGGCCATACGGCCTTAACTCTGCCAAGTTAAATAAAGATATTATTTTTTTTTCTGGACACGCAAATATGTTTGCACAATTACAATTAACTATTCGAGTGCTTCTGTAAGAAACTCAAAACAATTATCACATTCAAGGACTGATCATGAATTTACTTTAAAAACAGCTCCGTTCATTTGTTAGAAATGAAAATGTATCTCATTGAAACATACACCTACAGATGGAATGTTGAACGTACTTTATCCATGAATATAACAAAAAAAATGCGTTTACTAAATACTTTTGCGTTTGTAAAGTAGGCTTTTGTTCAACATTATTTCATTCCACTAGTGAAATAAAGACTTCATCTCACAGTTCATTAGTATTTTCTAGTACCCGGGTACACACATAAACTTTTCCATTCAACTATTACTCAAGAAGTTAATATATTAGTTACTAGATGTCACTACCTCTACTTCTTTATTACCATTTCTTATGTCTCCGTACACTCAAGCTGCTGCTGCCACCACCACCACCACCACCACCACCACCACCACCACCACCACCACCACCACCACCACCACCACCACCACCACTACTACTACTACTACGTCGTAATTTGTGCATTGCATCCATTTCTAAAATGTATTTTTTTTTAATGTTGCAATAATATTTCCTTTTGGGATGCGAGGAGACTTGAACCTGCG
This sequence comes from Periplaneta americana, assembly GCA_025594305.2. Classification (NCBI taxonomy): domain Eukaryota; kingdom Metazoa; phylum Arthropoda; class Insecta; order Blattodea; family Blattidae; genus Periplaneta; species Periplaneta americana. The sequence continues at coordinate 3,220,306 of JAJSOF020000039.1, forward strand.
AAGTTAGGTTTACAGGATTTAATAACAACGTGCCTTAGTCAACTAAGCCTAAACAGACACGATGATTAATAATCCCTGAAACTTCAAAAAGATGAAAACATATTTTAAAATAAAAAAATATTAAAATCATATAATTAATTATCATTTGTTATTTATCCAACGCCTTGGATACCATTCTTCACTATTCATGGCCTCCTACATCATGACCTACCTAGTACACGTATCGATTCTAAAATCCATGCCATGATATCTGATTATATGAGGACTTATTTTCAACATATTTTCTTTTATAAAACAGAATTTTTCGTTATGGTCATGGATAAAATTACGTATGGTACTTGTGAGTGTGATTTTTATTGCGCTCGTGTAATTTAAGTACTCGCCTGACACCGCAATAAAGGTACACGTACCTCACAAGTACCATAAATAACTATTTTCACACATCAAAACAAAATCTGCTTTAGCTTGAAAATATCACTGTGGGTGTATCGAAGACAGAGTCCAGATTTCAGTAGCAACTTTCTGAAAAAAACAGGAACTTTACAGCATTATATACTTTTACTTTTGAAATACTGAGCAATTTTTTATTTATGTTTAACGTTATTTATGCATATATTTATAAATTGAAAACAAATTCATGTCAAGCTGTTTTCGGTTTTATTCTGTAAATCAACCACCCCAAGTTCTCTACACGACCCCCACTTTGGGAACCACTGTTCTAAGGTAAGTCATTTCGTATCTTTTATTCTGATTCATAAATTATTGGGTTGCATTTATGGAGATATTATTTTTTTGTTAATGGTCACTCACTCACCCATACTTTTCTTCGGAATATGTATTATATGATATTCTTGTGTTAAATTCTATCGTACCTGGTTTACATGTTTCGACCTATTATGGGTCATCCAAAGAACTGGTCGTTGTTGGTCTTGGCGCCTCTTGTTTTGTTTCCTGTGAGGATGTGTTCGTGTGGTGTAATGTGGAGTCAAAGTGTGTGTGTGTTCTGAAATTGAGTTGTGTGTTGAGAATTTCATTGGGGTGTGTTTTCGTGTGTCTGTATATTTCATAATGTTCTAGTGTGTTGAGTTTCTGGCTTTTTGGTTGGATGTCTAGTATTTCCAGATCTGTGTTGATGTCTCTGTAGGTGTGGTTGGCATTTGTGATGTGTTCTGCATATGTGGAGGTGTTTTGTAATTTTGTTATGGCTGTGATGTGCTCTTTGTAACGTGTTTGAAATGATCTGCCTGTCTGTCGTATGTAGAAGTTGTTGCAAGTGTTACATTTGAGTTTGTATACGCCTGTGTGGTTGTATTTGTTTGTTTGTGTTGTTCGTGTGTTCAGATGTTCTTGTATAGTGTTATTTGTTGTGTATGCGATGTTGTAATTTAATTTATTGAATGAGGTTGCAACTTTGTGTGTGTTTTTATTTTCGTATGTTAGTGTGATGTATTTTTTTGTGTTCTTGTGTTTGTGTTGTATTCTTCTGTTTTTTGTGGTTATGTTTTGCCTTACGAATTATGTTGTCTATCATATTAGGGTTGTATCCGTTTTCTTGTGCTATGTATTTGATTGTGTTTAGCTCTTCGTTGTAATCCTGTTGGTTCATTGGTATGTTGAGTAGTCTGTGTACCATTGTTCGGAATGCAGCTTGTTTGTGTTTTGTGGGGTGGTTGGATGTGTTGTGTATGTGTGTTGTTGTTGTTGTTGTTGTGGGTTTTCTGTAGACTTTGAATGTGTGGTTGTTGTCTAGTTTTGTTATTGTGATGTCTATAAAATTTATGGATTTGTTGTTTTCAATTTCTAATGTGTAGTGTAGCTTTGAATGAGGCGCCAAGACCAACAACGACAAGTTCTGAGGATGACCCATTATAGGTCGAGACACGTAAACCAGGTACGATAGAATTTAACACAAGAAAGTCATATAATACATAGTCCGAAGTGATACAGTGTTAAAATTGTGTAATCAAGATATATGACTTTTCAAAATTAAAATAATGTAGGCCTAATTATTATCCTGTAAAAATCGCATTACCCGTAATGTAATATAGTGTATTTCATGCTTACATTGTTTATACAGTCTACCTGAACAATTTAATCCTGTAAAAATCGCATTACCCGTAATGTAATATAGTGTATTTCATGCTTACATTGTTTATACAGTCTACCTGAACAATTTAATCCTGTAAAAATCGCATTACCCGTAATGTAATATAGTGTATTTCATGCTTACATTGTTTATACAGTCTACCTGAACAATTTAATCCTGTAAAAATCGCATTACCCGTAATGTAATATAGTGTATTTCATGCTTACATTGTTTATACAGTCTACCTGAACAATTTAATCCTGTAAAAATCGCATTACCCGTAATGTAATATAGTGTATTTCATGCTTACATTGTTTATACAGTCTACATCATTACCTTTTCGTGTTTGAGTCATACCTTCTAACACGCGTTACCTTGAATAGCGTCTTTACGCGGTTCCACTGTTTTGGGGGAGATGCGTGTATATAGGCCCACATAAGTGAAAGCAGGAGGCCTCGAGGAAATGGAAAATTATCTGTAATATCAAAACGGAACTAGAACAGGCTTCAGACAAAGTTCACTGCTTGTATCGGATGGCTCTTCATTCTCGTAAGCCTTGTGGGCGTCACAGATTTACCTGAACAATTTAATAAGTTTCAAACTTTACCATGGGCAGAAGTGCTATTAACAGGGGAGAAGTAGGTACAGAAAAACAAGGAGAACAGTGAGACATTTTTATTAGATGGTAAATTTTGATGTTGAGGTGTATGTAACAGTGGAGTAGTATGTTGCATGAGTAAAGTAACAGTATTTTCATACTCGATTTGATTCTAGTTATAAAGGTAAGTGATGAAAATTAATTCGTAATTTTTCACTCTAGAAGTAAAATTTTGACTTGTGTTTAATGAAGATTATAGTGGATATACAAAGGAAATAGAAATTAGAATGTTTTGTTACCTAATACTATGGTATTTGAGATTATGTTTGGCAAAGTTTTGTCTTTCTTGTTTTAATTTTGAAGTGATGGCGTCATTTTTAAATGAACTATGCGTAAAGGGAACAGTGAGACATGCCATTGAAGGGTACACTGAGACGTCTCACTGTTCCCATGTACCAATGATTTGCAAAAACAAACTGTAATTATATTACATTTACCAGTAACTAACATTAAAAATGAACATACTAGCAACCAATTTAGGAACTGTAGCTTAAAATAATGGATACATTACATTTTAATGGATTCATAAATAAAAAATTATTCACAAAACTTTTAAAATGTTAAAATTCAATAAAGAATTACATTAAATTCGTATAATCATAAGCTTTGTTGTCACCAAAAATTCATTTTATTTTTTCATAAAAGTTTGAAATGTCATGGAAAATTCACTTTTCCAAATGTTCCAGATGTTTCAATGGTTTCGAAGTCAGACATCAAAATGATTCTAAATAAGCCTACAGAACATGGCAAGATAAAGAGACAGGAAGCTTTCCTTTCTTTTGAAATAAATGTAAATAATTTGAATGTCCGTTAATAGACACTGTGGTGTCTCACTGTACCCTCCTGAATGGAAGAAGTGAGACATTTGCATTTTTTTGACAAACACGTATTGTATATTATGTCCATCTATTAACATTTTTGTTTATGTATTATTGTACCCCATGTTTTAATGTCTATTTCTATTGCACTTGATTTTAAAAATACTTCAATTATCACTTACATACATATGTCTTAATATTTTTTATGCTCGACCATGCCGAAATGTAGTAATTATACACCTGGTAGCAGACCTTTAATGCATGTCATTTAAGTACACCTACTAATTAAAGGTCAGGTCTTTCAGCCAATGACGACTCAGGTTACAACTGTTCAGCCAATGACAGGTCAGCTTTCTACCGTTATAAAACCACAAGTATCAATTATTCTCGGATATGCAATCGAAAGAGAATTAGCGAAAAGTCACGGAGGCTGGAAATCCAATACTGTCGCAGAAGGTTATGTTCTGTTACTATAATAATTAGCGTTAATTGTAAATAATGTTCAAATAAATTCAATTTGTCATCTCGTTTTTCAATGTCTAATTTAATTTCAATGTTATCTCTGTAGGTTCTTATGGCCTAGCAAGGTCAATGTGGACATCTGTTCCTCGGAAAAAATCAATACTTTCGCGTCTCCGCACATCTCACAACATACGGGACATTGGTCAAGGTCAGATACAAAGAAAATTAATAATATCAAGTTAGAAATATGGTCGAGCATAAAAAGTAGTAGGAAACTCGTCTATAATGGTAATTAAGAAGCTTGTATGAAAATTATGAAACTCGCTTGCGCTCGTTTCATAAATATCCATACTCGCTTCTTAATCACCTTCATTATAGGCTCGTTGCATAATGTACTAGTGTCTCACTGTACCCACCACTCCCCTACATATGAAAAAGCAAACTTGAAGTAGTGCATGGATGTAATTATATCATTTCATGACAAAATATGAAATCATAAAATTAGTAAAACTTAACAAAACATTTTATATTTTAATACATGTTTTAAAACATCATACGTTATATCGTACTCTTCAAACGTAGAAAAACAGTAGAGAGAAAGGAAAATTACGCGTGTTATTTACCAAACAAAAATTTACTTATCAACTGTTACATCAGCTGTAGTAACGAATACCCATGGATCAAAAGCTACAAAAGGCTGACAATTAAAAAGTTTAATGCATAAAGTATACTTCTAGGATCAATTGGAATACTGGTTGACATTTACAAAATTAACAAAAAAAAAAAAAAACAGCTTGGGTGGGAGGGGGGAAACTGGACATGGATCCAATGGTAGTTTAACTCCCACCCACTGACATTCTGTCTCTCTCACTGCAGACAGAAATCCAAGATGAAAAGGGATGTACGTGTTATGCATGGGGTTGAAAATAGGATGAAGAGAAGGGGTGAGCCCCATAATAATGATAACAACGGATTGCAGTTGGCATCGGAACTGTCAGGGACAGGTCCTGTCTATGTGGTTGCCGTCGGTGTCGGCACACCCGCCTCTGAATGCAGTGGTCTGCCACCCACCACGAACACGCGGAAAAATATACTCAGCCCTGCCCTGGGTCTCCAGGGTGAAAACAATCAAAGCAGAAACAACAAAGAGTTTCAAAGCAAATAATTGAAGACATGAAACGCCGTGCCACATTTATAGTGTGCACAGCGTTCTGTTTGCTGGAAGCTGTGCACGCGAACTGTTTTGGCGACCAATGTGTTCAGCATCATTGAAAAAAATAATTCTGTTGGTTCAACAGAGAGACTTTTATTATTAAACTTGATTGGAGAGTAAGCGCCTCATAAAATCATAAACATCATCATGTCATCATGACCACTACCAACATAATTATCCTAGGTCATATGGCGCGTGTTCTCTATTCAGCTGAATTTCTTTTTAATTTATACAAAGTATGAGTAAAAGAATGACACAAGTAATATTCGTTTAGAGCATACCTGCACAAACAGCGCTCAACGAGCTCCGAAGGAGCGGGAGAGTCGTGTTTACCGCTCGCCGAAACGGAGAGAAAGATACGTCAGAATGACACAGACTTGCTATAGGTATTTAGTATTTATTTATTTAACCTGGTAGAGATAAGGCCGTCAGGCCTTCTCTGCCCCTCTACCAGGAGATTCCAACTACAATATCAATAATAAAATTACAATTAGTATTAAATTTACAATTACAATTACAAATAATATTACAATTAGTATTAAATTTACAATTACAATAAAATCAAAGTACGAAAAGATTACCTGAATAATTAAAGCTAGATAATTTATCATAGAGAAACAAAGAATATTTTATATTTACTGAATTACAAATTAAATCTAGAATAACAAAATTGTATAGTGATGAAATTACTGAATATTGAAATATTTTGCGATAGATTAAAGAAACTATTTACAAGTAATCAATTACTGACCAAGTGCCTAGTAAGTTTTCGTTTGAATTCAATTTTATTTCGACAGTCCCTGATGCTAGCAGGTAGCGAATTCCAGAGTCTTGGCAGGGCTATTGTGAAAGAAGATGAGTATGAGGAGGTGCGATGGGATGGTATTGTTAGTATTGTTTCATGACGAGAGCGTGTGTTCAGATTATGGTAGGAAGAGGTAGGTAGAGGAGAGGGAAACCACCACTCAGCTATCTAGTGGAGTGCAGTGTGTAGGCCTATTCTCAGTAAATGTTTCACGTTGCTTACCTACTGCCACAGTACAGTATGGAGGAATCTAAAAGACGGAACATAACGTTTAACATTTAACGATTTACAGCTCGAACTTACTGATCTTCAATGTGACCTAAGGGCTAAAGATCGTTTGAATAATAACTAGCCTGGTTGAACAAGACTAAAATTTAATAATATGCACGACTACAGGCTGGCTGTGAAAATGATTGTTATTTTTATTTTATTGTGATTTTACGACGCTGTATCAACATCTAAGATTTAGCGTCTGAATATATAAGGTGGTAATGCCGGTGAAATGAGTTTTAGCACCGAAAATTACAAGACTAAACATTGACCAAAAAACCTAATAACTTGCCCGACCGGGATTCGAACCCGACCTGGACACCAGACGCTGACCGTTACTCCACAGGTGTGGACAAATGATTGTTATGTTTGGCTCAACATTTATATTTGTGAGCAACTGTTTTCTATAATCAACTTTAATAAAGGCAGGCATCGAACATCTGTAACTGATGTTTCATTACGATCAGTAGGCTACTGTTCCTTTCAGCTGCCAACAGCATAAAACCTCGTTTTGATGTACTGATAAATAAAAATATAACAAAATGATATTGTAAATTTAAGTAGCTATAGAATTTCTATTACTTCTGTAAAATAAATATTTGTTTACTAATTAATAATAGTCCAAGATAGTTTTGCAAATACTGAACGGGAATTCATTTCATAAGCACTCGTAATAGTACTTCCTTTTGTGTATATTTTGTACGAGATCACCCCTTCTTCCAGTCCACCCTTATACAGAGCGCAGTCAATATCTGCCTCCGCTCATGAGCTGTGAGCCGTCTCGGAGAGCGCAAACCTTGTGCAGGCCTGGTTTAGAATTTCGATTATAATTCAAGGAATACAATAATATGATATATTATAATTTACAATAATATTGATGAGTTAAGTATAACTTACATGTAAGACATGTATTTTGAAGCAATATATTAAGTGCAGTAACGAACTCAGAATACGATGAAAGAGTAGTGGGACGGACAAAAACCCGGGTTTTCAGCTCTACGTGCTGATGCTTTATCCACTAAGCTACACCGGATTCCCATCTGAGTTTAAGTTCCACCTCTTGGGTTCCCTCTGGTGGCCGCCCTCTGTACTACGTCATAGATGTCTATGAACGTAGGACTGAAGTCCACATATGTGCAGAGGTGCACTCGTCATGAATGACTAGTTGGCCGGGATCCGACGGAATAAGCGTTGTCTTAAATCACGAAGTGATTTGCGCATATCATATATATTATTTAATGTACCGAAGTACATATGATGTTTCCATGCAGATATTCTGCGTAAATCACTCGTACAGTCGATCAGTCCTAGTGAAATGGAGGAGTACACGAGAGCGGAATAAGCAGACCTGATTTTCGAATACGGATGAGCCAATGGGAACAGTAGAAAAGCTCACAGATTGTATCGGTACAAGTACCCACGTAGGAGACATCCGGCTATACAATTTTTCCACGATTGTTCCAAAAGTTAAGGGAAGGAGGGCACGTGGTGCCAAATTACAATTCCATTTCCACACAACTATTTCTGCTTATAACTTTCGACTCAGTCATTTCCGGACCATGGTTCCTTATCTCAAATTGATACATGTGCCCTTCGCCATCATCCCTGAAATTTTGTAACATCACCTCAGAAACACCCTGTATGTAGAATGACACTCCTGTTTTGTTTCTTTGTGCGCCGGCGTTTAGTTCCACTTTCAAACACTAGAGGTTAGTGTAATTGAATATAAGAGTTGAGACACAGGATCCAAACATCGCCTACCTTATTGCATAATCCAGTAACGCTTTGCTTCAAATAAATTCAAGTTAACATCTTTTCCTTATTTCTTAGTAATAAACTAGCGGTAACAATAATTGTTATGTTTTGTATGTAATAAATTATGTTATAAAATAATACAATACGTTATAAAGTTATGTATCAAATTTGTTTAATATTTGTATAGCCTACGATATATAAGCGTATGGTTTTACTTCTCATAGAAGTTTTGTTTTTCCATATTCAGCACTATCAAATCATTACATATTTTAATTGTTGTTGGGGTCAACGTCTCAACTCTCATTCTAAAGGAACTCTACAGTCTAGACATTACAGTTAATGATGGATTTATTATTTTATGGATCGAATTTATTTTATTTGAGTACATAATGTACCTAGATGTATTAATTGCATGTCTGTTATATTCTGATGTGTCGACTGTTAACTGGTGTGATATCAGCGCCAACTCTAGGGAAGAAGCATAATCTCACGCTTAAGCTGGTTTGAAGGTCATTGAAATCAGTCATGCTACATCAAAGGTACCGGATGCGAAGTGTCCATACTTGTTATTCTTTATACGCTGGTGTCACTATGTATAGCAGCCGTATCGAAAATGTGACTCACGAGCACATTGTGGCTCGCAATGATAGCTGTGCATTTCTCTTACTTCCTGCCTTCCCCAACCCCCCCCCTCACTCACTGGAATCAAACTCCGCTCCATTTGCTTATTTGTCTCTGACCTGCGAGTGCCGTATCGTCCAATGTCTCTCTCGAAACCATGTACCTCTACAAAAACGAAAGTTTCAAGTAGGATAGGAGGACGCATTTTTTGTTGCCAATATGATGAGAATATTAAATGTACGATTTGTTCACAAGAATTACGAGAAAAACGGTTGTATAACATAAAACGGGATTATGCAATATGTCACTCATGAAACATTAAGAGTTATTGTTAATTATTATTATTATTATTATTATTATTATTATTATTATTATTATTATTATCTCTGTACGTCGATCCTTGTTCAGCAGATGTACTATTAATGCGGTTAGATCTTCAATTTAAACTCACAGATTTACAATGTAATGTTAAATGAAAGCTAGATGTAAGGACTTGACAAATGTTGAACTTTTCAAATCTTTACCAAAAATAAATATCCGAAGCTACGTTTTTCGCTTGCTCCATTGAAGCCATATTCGCTACAACTTACGTTTGTTTTTTCAACAATGAAAATAGTAAAAACCAAATTTAGATCACGACTGACAGACAAATACCTTCGTGATCAACTACGACTGGCAGTAAGTAACATAATTCCTGATTTTGAAACTCTGTCGCAGAGACATTCTGAAGACAGTTAATTTTAGGTTGTGATATTGTTCATTTATTGTTCATTTCTTCTTTACACGTACTAAACATTAGTTTGTAGCCTTGTACTGTATAAAATCATATTTAAGTGCTTGACGTAAGGAAAATGAAAATCCGTTAATAAGTCAGACAGTTGCTTCACTTCCCCTTCGGGTGTCCGCCTCCCTCCATAGGTGCTATGCACGTTGCAGGTTACACAATGGCTCGGCGCACGATTACATTTTCGCCACGGCAGATGTATAGACAACACAAAGTAAGAAGTACTTAATAACCTGAGTTATTTGTCTTGAACCAACTGTACTGCCGCTAGCATCAGACTGTCTATCGTTGTTTAACTCCGTCACACGTCACGAAAATACATAACGTTGGATAGTGAGCGAATACAATATTTTTTCCTAACACTTATAATATGACAACCTCAATAATTAGAATATCAATATTTTCTAAATTTGTTCTATTATCTGTTATTTTTGTCGTATTGGATATTTTCGTATGAAAGCTGGGACTACAGAAGTCTGTTATTTTTTTAATGAGTGTATTTCAACATTCATAGCGTTCCATTGTATCTGGTTTGAAGTATTATATAATAGTTCGGTTAGTGACGTATGGAGTCATTAAAACAGTCATCAAATGGTGAGGTAGAATTCTTAATTACACGTATAAGCTTAGTTTGAAATGCATTCTTTTCTGTTGCTATTCTTACTTCTTTTGCTGCGTTAATTAAAACTGTAGCTATCTAATTTAACTCCAGCGAGTGCAACTGGAATTGTTCCAGCATAGCTACGCCCGGCACGTAATTCAATACACAGTTTCGCATACCTGCGTATGTATGCTCGTTTGCGGCCAGCGGTTTTGGATGTCCCAGCGCAAAACTGATCTAATACCCGTTTTAAAAGGAAGTCATTTTATCCTGTGTGCATGGAATGCAAATATTTATCATATTGCGTAAGCTAGTTTATATACCGGTCATAAATACAGAAATGGTTTCATGTAAAATTCACTTAACCCCTGCCAGCATATCCCGTGTATGCGACGCGGTACATTTAATCCGCTTTCGTTAGAAATGGGGTTTTCGTTATTAATTGGCAATATTATTTGTTATTTAAACTTCGCGGTCATTAATAAAACTGTATGAGTATTTAAAGGTCTGTGAAACCATAAATAAATCAATAATTCATAAAACAACTAAAAAAGTAAAGAGTCAAAACATTTTCCATTTCTTTTCTGATTACAGTATGAACAGCGTCACCGTTAGCAACCACTCGAGAATTCACCCAGTTGCATAGTAATGCCTCTGTTGCAATTAACGTGACATTTACTAATCCACATTATGGATAATGAAACAGCAATGTAAGAAAATAATAGGAAACTATGATCGAGTCTAAGCTAACATTGTTTCCGAAATAAAATTTGATTTACAGCAGTTTGAAAATAAATTCCATTGTTCCTAAAGCACAAGATGCGCTGATCCCGTAGATCAGAGCACGTAAGGCACGCAGGTACAAGTCACTGGTGAACACAAGGGTTGTATATTACATATTGACGAAGAAGTCGTTCAGTAAGTTTCATGCTGACTGGACTCTTGACTTCTTACGTAAGTGAAAGATGAGGTTTGTTGGCTTGTGGAAATTATTTAATTACGAAGACAAGCAGTATCGAACGCCTGAAAGTATTAGTTCATCTACACTACAGAATTATATAATATTCAATTGACTTCGGAATATGTATGATAAGAACTTTCTTGTGTAAAATTTTAACGTACCTTGTTAACATGTTTCGACCTATTTTCGGTCATCTTCGGAACTGGTCGTTGTTGGTCTTGGCGCCTCTAGTTTCCTGTGTGGGTGCGTTCGTAGTGTAGAGTAAAAAGAGTGTATGTGTTTTGAAGTTGAGTTGTGTGTTGAGAATATCGTTGGGGTGTGTTTTCGTGTGTCTGTATATTTCATATTGTTCTAGTGTGTTGAGTTTCTGGCTTTTTGGTTGGATGTGCAGTATTTCCATGTCTGTGCTGATGTCTCTGTAGGTGTCGTTGGCATTTGTGATGTGTTCTGCATATGTGGAGGTGTTTTGTAATTTTGTTATGACGTATACAGTTGCATACAAACTCAAATGTAACACCTGCAACAACTTCTACACAGGACAGACAGGCAGATCATTTCAAACACGTTACAAAGAACACATCACAGCCATAACAAAATTACAAAACACCTCCACATATGCAGAACACATCACAAATGCCAAACACACCTACAGAGACATCAACACAGACATGGAAATACTGCACATCCAACCAAAAAGTCAGAAACTCAACACACTAGAACAATATGAAATATACAGAGGCACGAAAACACACCCCAACGATATTCTCAACACACAACTCAATTTCAAAACACATACACTCTTTGACCCTACACTACGAACGCACCCTCACAGGAATCAAGAGGCGCCAAGACAAACAACGACCAGTTCCGAAGATGACCGAAAATAGGTCGAAACATGTTAACAAAGTACGTTAAAATTTAACACAAGAAAGTTCTTATCATACATATTCCGAAGTGATACAGTGTTAAAAGTTGTGTAATCAAGACGTATACTCAAATGACATCATTCTTATGCACTTATCACAAAAATTGTTATAAATCATACGACTTTAGGAACTTGAATCTTTACACTTTAATTATGCATCCTAATGTACAGTCTTGAAGAATCTACAAGAGTGGCGTGATTTGTAACATTTTTTGTGACAAATGCATAAGGAAAATGTAATTTTGTGGTTAAAAATCGAAAAAAGAAAGAAAGAAAGAAACCTGTACGAAGCAACTACGGAATCGACAACATATTTCTAGCTTCAGAATATTAGCTAATTAAAGAAATGATACTCCTGGATAGCTTATTCTTTATCTGTAATATTCTTTTACCTTAAAACTAAAGATATATATTTTGATGTACCGAAGTACATATGATATTTCCATTCAGATATTCTGCGTCATCATACAATGAAAGAGTAATGGAACGGAGAAAAATTCTCTCCGGCGCCGGGATTTGAACCCGGGTTTTCAGCTCTACGTGATGCTTAGTGGATAAAGCATCAGTACGTAGAGCTGAAAACCCGGGTTCAAATCCCGGCGCCGGAGAGAATCTTTCTCCGTTCCATTACTCTTTCATCGTATTAAAACTAAAGAATAATAGTATTTTAGAACAATTTAAAATTAGCGTAACTCTGGAAATATTGAGTTGAGGACAAATGTTTATATACAATTTTTTGTTCAGAAAGTCTTCTGAAATAAGCTCCGTAAGGGACGGCAAACCCTCGTGAACCACCCTGTATCTGTGGCGTGGAGAGGTAGTAAAAGTTACATTAACCAAATTTGAGACAAAGCTATGATGGCATAAACTGCGGGTATTTCATTGAATACATTGTTAGTCTTTTCCTATTTCGCCACTGACGTTCAAAGAGGTAACATTTTTCTTCTTCTTTCGTTAAAGGAGCATCGTTTCAAATCATATTATGTCCAAGAAACAAAATTTTACAGGAAGAACTAAAAACTGATGCTTGAGGAGTACTTCAAAATGCTTAAACAAATGAAATCATTTTTCAATTCTGTTCTTCAGATTGAAGGAAAATGTGTTGGACATAATACAATTTGAAACGATGCTCCTCGTTTACTTTGTAATTCACTTACGGAGCAATTATGTTGGGATCCTTACAGATTAGAACATATTAAGACACTGGAAAAGATTCAAAAAACGGGCTCTTAACTGTTGTCGGAAAAATTCACCATTAAAATGGGACACACTCACGGACAGGAGAACGCGAATTCGATTATGCGCAAAGTTCAAAACATACAGAGGTGAGCCAGCCTGGAGAGAAATAAAAATAGGTTGCAGCCGCCAAATTACTCTTCAAGGAACGACCACTCATATAAATTGAGGGAAAGAAGACAGAGGACGGACACTGGAAAGTTTTCTTTTCTCAATCGTACTATCAGGGACTGGAATGCTTTACCTGCAGACTTACTAAAGACTTTACGAACAACCAAAAATGTATTTAAAAATAGGCTTAAGGTCCTTACTAATAGACGGTAGTATATTATACACAGTATTTAAAGGGTGTAAATGTTGTTATTGAAGTGTTGTATCAGTGAAGAATTATGTTGTGTCAGTGAAGTGTGTTGTATCAGTGAAGAAGTATGTCGTGTCAGTGAAGTGTGCTTTGTAAGTGAAACGTGTTCCTGTGAGTGAAGCTTTATAGTTTATAGTGGCAGTGCAAAGTATTTGAACAGTGAAATGTTTTTGAAGTGTTAGTGAAATCAGGATAGAATCAGTGAAATGTGTCGTAGTTCCAGTGCAGTGAGTGAGTTGACAGCGAAATGAGTGTAATTTGAAAGGTACTTGTGCAGATATGAACATATCATACTCGTGGGTTTTAGTTCGATCTTAGTTTTAAGATACAAATTAGATTTATTTCAAATGTTATTTTAAGTGATCGTTTCATTTAATTTAGTATATTCCCTATTGTTGTTATTATTATTATTATTAATTATTATTAGTATTAATTATTAGTATTATTATTAATTGTATTTTAATTAATAAGTATATTATTGTCATTATTGAGTGTAATTAGTTACCACTGCCACCGGGTATATACCCACTGCAGTGTGAATAAATACATACATACATAATGAATGAAATATCGAGCACAAAATTATGAAACTCGTATCCTACTGTTCCGTCATTCCTGCCCCGCTATGTCGAAAAGTAAGAATAGTTAGCTATTCCCATCGTGTCTGCTGCGAGCCGTTTAAAAGTTTCCAAGCGTGGCGAATGGACACATGAGAAATTTATGTCCGTGTCAAGAGTCATGGCTACGTCATACACTACGGTGCAAATCAAATTACACAGCTGAGAACGAACCATTCGAGCCCGATCGCATTTTAAAGCAAGCTTACTTCGAATAGCGGATGCTTCATGCAAAGGAGCTCTATGGGCCCGACTGTGAGATGATATGCAACGTACGAGGATCGGGAGGTGGTGTGAAGGACAGATATGCGTGATTCGGAAACAGACTTGTGTATTAGCCATGCACATGGATGGGCAACTCGTGCTCACGAAGTGCTAAAAAAACCTTGAAAGAGAGAAAGACAGACGGAGCCAGTCACAGAAGTTACAAGTTGTTTGTAGTTTCGTGGAAAAGCCACGGTGCGCTCTGGCGGCTCATGCAGGTGGTCGTGATATCTAATCCACGATTTGAATTTTAGAATGACGCATGATAAAATAATTATAGTAATTTTAAACAGACTGTACCTAACAGATTGCTGCATTGGAGTTAAATCGCTCGCTTGAACTCGGTCGAGTGTCATACCCTCGAGTGAGATAAGATCGGTCGTGATACGCTCGTAATAAATAGAAGCACAGTACAAGGTCATCTCACCGACATGTCTTATCTTGTATGGAAGGCGACAGATAAGATACACATGTTTTGCTCACACGGTAAAAATAAGGCTTTATTTTCTGCGTTTATGACAAACGTTTAATGGAACAGTCAATGGAACGTACCAAAAGAGGAACATGAAGTTTTAAATAAAATAGTATGAAGAACTTCTATATACAGTTATTATTGCTAATTAATAATTATTCAATATTTGATTTACCACATATATAACATGATAGGTCCATACATAGTGTTCCGCCTATATACTTCGACAATGTAGAAACGTTTTACAAAATATTATTGATATAGCAGTAGATTAATAACAATATTAGTACAGAGATGACGTCACAGAAAATATAATAAAACGAATAACCATGCTGCACAACTGTTACAGACGCAAAGATTGATACACTAATTATTATTATTATTATTATTATTATTTTATTATTATTATTATGACTAGAAAACTTGATACGGTTCTTGCATTATCGTGAATGTGTTCTCCGTTTATAATAATTACATATACATCCAATAACATCTAGCACAAAATCACTCCTGTGTTGAAAAAAACATTTACCTACAACATTTATATTACATTTTAAAGCAAGTTTTGTAGTTGTACCACATCTTTTAGCTCGCGCTCCATTTTTGATACTGTACTTCTTGCCAGTTACAAGAACTAATGACTAACGCTCGGCTTATACCTTTCAAGGATTTATCGCACGCGACATTTTTACCCATCATGCATGTGCGCTACCTATCGAACTATCGGACTATGCTACGTAAACACACATAACAAAATTATATTATTTCCTATCTTTATAAATTAGTTTAGTGCTGGAAAAACAAACTCAATACAACATTTTCAAGATATCTATACTAGGCCTAATAATAATCTGTAGCCGAAATTTTTCTGGCAATTTTCGATTTTCCAAAAATAATAAGTCCTAACATACATAATCAACCACCCTGAAACCGAAAATCGCATTTTTGAAATTTTTGTTTGTATGTGTGTCTGTATGTTTGTTACCTTTTCACGCGATAATGGCTGAACCGATTTATATGAAAATTGGAATGTAAATGCAACTTAGATTTTAGGCTATATGGCATTCAATATAAATTATTTAAAAGGGGGGTTATAAGGGGGCCTAAATTAAATAAACCAAAATATCTCGGTTATTATTAATTTTTATGAAAAATGTTACATAACAAAAGTTTCTTTAAACATGATTTCCGATACGTTTTATTCTTTACAAAATTTTGATAGGACTGATATTTAATGAGATAAATGAGTTTAAAAATTAAAATAACGCCATCTAAAACGGTGCAATGTATTAAGAACAAATGACTTCGTCTATAAGGGGCCTTGAACAACAACAATCGAAACAGGGGCCTTGGACATCAAAAATCGAAAGCTATTAAACACAGCCTACAGAGAATGTTTCTGCATTTGTATGAAGTAATATCAGAAGCTAAATTAACCGATTTGTATAATTAATTATTATTATTTCACAATTGGAAAGCGTAGTTTCTCTAGATGGACATAATGCTATAATGTTATTACAGTAACGTCTGAGTAAATCGAGGACAGGTAAGATTAAAATAGCTTCTTATGCACGGAAAATTTGATAGGCTATTTTGTACATTCGTTTTCTGCATTTCTTAAAATAATATTTATGTACACTCATTTTAATCTCAGAGAATTGACGAACAACGAAAGTGTATTGATTTAGTATGCAGTAATAGTACGTTACCTTAGCAATCCATTATTTTATAATTCTAATTTTAACTATGCTCAATTGAATCGTGTTAAAATACATAAAATATATATGCAATAAATGCAATGCAAAAAAATTGGGTAATGAGCGAAGCAGATTATCTTGCGCTGTTGTAAAAGTCGTTCCCTGGATCAAACGTCCTATTTTAATTATGTAATTATTTATATTTATTTCTAACAGGTGCAGCGGAGCGCACGGTACAACTAGTAACAAATATAGCTGCAACACTTTTTTATTATTACACTATTTGTTAATATTTATTATATGTCTTATTTAAAACACAGAACGCGAGAATTTACAAGTCTTTATACATTAAAGAAAGGTAATAGTCTGTATTTGCAAACAATCACAAATTCAAGGAATTATTATTTTTTAAATGTCACGGCAGATAAAATAAACTTACTTCCGAGCTCTTTTTGTACATTGAGAGCTTTTACACTTCTTTCTTGTATTAAACTCTGACTCAAGCACATACAGTATATATGGAAGCAAAGAATATATTTGGAAATTCTGTCTTAGGCAGCATTATGAACAGTTCGATTCCTGGTTTCGCTGGAATTTGACTGGCGTGCTATTCTGTAGATTTATCAATTAAAACTATAAACATTTATGATTTTCTATCGGCTGTAAGCCAAAGGATTTCTGAAAAATCTCGATTCCTTGTCAATTGTCACTGTTTCTCCAAACGTAGCAGTGAATTCTGCTGTAGGTCTTGAAGTAGGGGCTTATATTTGATAAGAAGATTTTCTTATCACTCTTCAAGATGGTTTATAGTTAAAGAAAGTGAAGTTGTCTATGTTCTACATGATACTGTCACATTTCAAATTTATCCTTAAATGCTCTTAGCTTGTCGATCGTATATATGTATGTATTTATTTACACTTCAAGTGGGCAAGCACAGGTGGCAGTGGTATACACAATATAAACAATACACAATAAAATTACAATATAATACACAATACATTAAGAATACACAATACAATTTAACACAATAATTACAATTAATAATAAAACATAAAATTACCTAATTTTACAATACAACCTACATATGTATAGACCCTACATAAGTTTCAATAGTCTTTCACTTTACTCTCATCTCACTCACTGTAGTGGCACTATGACGCATTTCACTGACACTTTAGGACACATTTCACTGACACTATAGAACACATTTCATTGACGCTATAAATTATCACTGATCGGAACTATTCACTGCACTGTAAAACCATAACTTCACTGACTCACCTCCCTTCACTGATACAACAGTACAAATAAGACAAATAATCACACCCTTATGCATACTTATAAACAAAACTACATTTAAGGTAAACATTTCTGGTCTAAGGCTCTCTTACACGCTATTTTTAAATAATTTACAAGTCAAACCAAGGGAGTAACTCGGCAGGCTAAATAAATACATGTCACCTTCAAAGATTAAATGTTAAATGTCACCTTCATTTTAATTTTCACTTTACATACAACTTTTTAAGTTATTCTTGAATCTCCTTAAGGAAGGACAGCCCTCAAAGATCGCTGCAGGTAGGTCATTCCAATCATTTAATTAGTTCTATTTAAAAATGAGAATTTACCTACATCCGTTTTCTGTTTCCTACATTTGATTTTAAAATCATGATCGTTCCTACCATAGTACGTTGGCTTTTCTGAATCTCCTTAAGGAAGGACAGCCCTCAAAGATCGCTGCAGGTAGGTCATTCCAATCATTTAATGAGAATTTACCTACATCCGTTTTCTGTTTCCTACATTTGATTTTAAAATCATGATCGTTCCTACCATAGTACATTGGCTTTTCTAACCGAGCCGTTATGTCTACCCATGCTTTCTGACCTAGATGTGCTCTATACAATGATGTTGTTCTAGTTTTCCTACGTCTGTTTTCCAAAGTTTCCCATTTAAGTTGTTTTATCGTATCGTTTCCATCTCCTCTTTTACCTTTAACAAATTTAGCTGCCCTATACTGGATTCTTTCTATGTCGTGCAATTCTGTAACTCGCACGCACAATGTGCTAACGATATTTGATATCAGTCTCACCTTGTTGATATCCCATTTTCATCTTTAGCTGTTGTAGACAGTATTTCTTTACTAAAACATTCACTGTGTTTATTTGCAACATAAAATGTCATGCGTAAGATAGAACATAATACAAACTTTACCTCCCTTCTTGAAAATTGTTCATTCACTTTCGACTTATCACGAAAGGGAAATGATCTGGGGATTATATTGTTTTTCACTTAAAACGAGCCGCCACTTACTGCAAACGCGATCGAACTTGTGTCTTACAAGAACCGCACACAGACACTACAGCTAGTACAGAGTCCGTTCTACCTGATTTGAGGTTTTGTTGACACTTTGAGAGCACGAGTTGCCCACCCATGGACATACACAATGTTGCATTTTCATTCAGTAATCTGCTTTTATTTTTTGAGCAGTGTTATCGTTTCGCCGAAAAGGGTATCTTCCCTCACTGCCCACCCCAACTTATAGGTCACTGGCAAATGGCATTCATGGCTTCGGTCATCCCATCTGCTACTACATGGTTCTATATTGATTATTGTATAAAAACCAAACCTCGCAGTAGGCATGACTCATCCAATGTTCAGTCTAAACTGCAATCGACAAGCCAGCAGTCATTTCCATTTGGTGATAAATTAAAATTCTTAGCGTACAAAAATGATAATGAAAATCAAGATTTCAGGTATAACTCCCCGTAGAGTTGATTTGAATAATTTCGAGGGAAAAATTGTTCCGGAGCCGGGTATCGAACCCGGGACCTTTGGTTTAACCAAAGGTCCCGGGTTCGAAGTTGGTTGCTTGACGGTTGTCAGCCCACTTTGAGGTCTGTGGATATAGAGGGAAAAATTGGATCGGTGTCGGCTAGAATTCCCGGGTAGCTCAGTGGTAGAGCGTTGGTACGTTAAACCAAAGGTCCCGGGTTCGATACCCGGCTCCGGAACAATTTTTCCCTCGAAATTATTCAAAAATGATTATGTAATGCAGGTATGGACATTTGCCGAAGATTCGCCTAGCTTGTCTGAACAGACTGTTGTTTACCATCAAGACGGACGCACTCATTGTGAGATGGGTGTCGGATCTACTTGGTTTCGTGATAAGCAAAATGTATTATAACTAGTGCCTAGTTCAAATACAATTTTTTTTAGATTTATTTTCAATGAAGAATACCAGACATGTTGAAAGTTATTTTCTTCCATTGTAATGTAACATAAGGTGTATGTGCCAAATAAGGCCCACTTAATGTATCAATATCTATTGTATTGTTACTGAAAGAGATAAAATTCTGAAAATTATACTAAAACATACTTCAGGGTGAGCAGCAAAGAAAACGTGGTCTTATATTTTGAGTTATTGAAAAACTTGTGTATAATAGTGCAATATTTGAAATGTGAGTAATGGGCCTTATTTGGCACACTCGTTCCAAATAAGGCCCACTGTCAGTCGCAAATAAGGCCCATGTGTAAATAAATAGTGATTACGAAAGAAAATATAAATCAATTAAATTACAACAATTGTATTTAAACGAAATGAACTACAATAATAATATTCAAAGTTAAGTAGACGAAAATACATTCTGAACAAAGCAAATTGATATTTTGTCCTTAGTCTAAAGATCACACTCTGAGTAAACAAAAAAACTGTTCTTAGGCTAAGATCACATTCTGGGCGAAAGAAACTGAATATTTTCACCATATTTTCACTGTTGTCTGAAGATTACACTCTACACAGAGAGAACTGGCATATTGTCCTAAGTTTAAGAGGCATTCTGGGAAAACAAAACGGAATATTTTGTCCTTAGCCTAAAGATTACACTCTGCAAAAAGAAAAGTTGTATTGTGTCTTTCACTTAAATATTACAGTGTGGGTAAAGAAGACTGGATATTTTGTCCTTAGCCGTAAGTCAATTATTATGCTACAAATAATTAAATTACGAATTTAGAATAATTATCGTAGCTTTGATAATTATCTTCACAATTTTCTCATAAATAAATTACTCTAGTTACAGAATGTCTTTATGAGGCTCAAAATAAGAAAAACCTTGAAAAAAATTCATGTCCCAAATAAGGCCCATGGGCCTTGTTTAGCTCATCTATAGAAGGCCTTATTTGGAGCTCCCTGTAAATCCACATTTTCATTCGTAGGTTTACTAAGGGATAAATAAATACACGTTAAGTGGAAAATATCAATAAAGTATTTTATTCTACTAATCATATGCTTTGAGATAACATATACCATGTTCATTCATGTTCAGCTACCAAAAAATGCACAAGGTTTATTAAAATACCTCGAAATAGTAGCGACAGCAGCTTCAGACGTCGTTCAATGCTCAACTAAAGGAAACATGGTGAACTCGTTCACTTACATTGTTGCAGTCTTTAGTCTAGCCGTTAGAGGCCAGGAACTGTCAGGAACATTAAGAATCTTGTGGAAATTGTAATGTTATCTTAATAAAATGACAGATGGGCCTTATTTAGAACCGGGCCTTATTTGGGTAATGTACCTTACTCATTCTTAATGGTGTTTTTACCCCAAATATTTTTTCTTGAACCTATACATCTTACGTTCTTGAAATTGTATTGTATTGTATTTATTAACATTCAATGGTATTCGTACATCGTTTCACAGCTAGAATATGGAACAAGTCAAAAATCTTAATACTACCATAAAGTCTTAATTTATAGTCACAATCTAGTTGAATGTCATCAATTCACCTACAGAATAGAATGCGTGAGAAATTAGGTACTTCTTTCATTTGGCCCTAAATAATTTTATGTTTTGAGTTTCGTTTTTATATCGATAGGGAGGCTATTAAGAATGTTACTGCCATATAACGCACTCCTTTTTTATAACACGATAGACTTGCCGATAGAGTACGAAAGTCACTTTTTGACGCGTATTTATGCTATGAACTTTTAAATTAGTTACAAAGTTTTCACGATTACATACGAGGAGGATTATTAATGGATAAATATACTTACAAGCCATGGGCATTATTTGTGGTTTTTCTTAATACCGTAAATTTAGCATCTACTATTACTCTAATCACTCTTTTGTAGTAGGAATATACTGTTACTATCTGTGAATTTCCAAAACTCATTACCGAATGAAAGTATGCAAAGTTTATTGTTTTAGCAAAATATGCTGAATTTAGTTTGGAGATAATTTATTTAATATGATTTTTCCAAGGGAACACATTATCCATTCTTAAGCCAAGAAATTTGGTTGTTGTTGTTTCTAATAGGGATCTGTTGTTAATTATTGAGCTTGAAATTTGCGAGGTTGAATTTGCACAGGATTTAAATTGAATTATGTTAGTTTTGTTACAATTTAATACCAATTTATTGACTGAGAACCAGTCACATATTTTGAAGAGAATTTCCTCTGTTGAAGATTGGAATGTGTTGGAGTTATTGGCTATAATTACTATACTTGTGCCATCTGTAAATAATATGGGCTGATCTACATCTTTTATTACGGGGGCAAGATCATTTATGAACATTAAAAAAAGTAGGGGTCTAATATTGATTCTTGAGGAATTCCATTATTAATAGTTCCCCATGTCCAGGTAGATTTCATAGTTGTATCAATTTCAAGTGTCTATTTCCTATCTATTAAATGTTTTAATAAAATCAACAATAAGTAACAACACACTAACGCGTAACTATGCAAACATATGAACAACTACTTTTCGATTAGGTATTCCGAATTTTCGTTATTCTTAACTTTACAAATTAAAATAAATAATAATAAATAAAATTTACTTACATTACGACAGGATTGTATAAAACTACAATGTAACATATGTCTTGAAAGGCTCATTGCTATCCTGGTATAGCTCGGGTTTCAACCAATCACACTTGGATGCGCCATTTGCCAGTGACCTATAAGTTGGGGTGGGCAGTGAGGGAAGATACCCTTTTCGGCGAAACGATAACACTGCTCAAAAAATAAAAGCAGATTACTGAATGAAAATGCAACATTGTGTATGGTCATGGGTGGGCAACTCGTGCTCTCAAAGTGTCAACACTATCTCAGTGCAGGTAGAACGGACTCTGTACTAGCTGTAGTGTCTGTGTGCGGTTCTTTCAAGACAGAAGTTCGCTCGCGTTTGCAGTAAGTGGCGGCTCGTTTTAAGTGAAAAACAATATAATCCCCAGATCATTTCCCTTTCGTCATAAGTCGAAAGAGAATGAAAAATTACCAAGAAGGGAGGTAAAGTTTGTATTATGTTCTATTACACTATCTTACGCATGACATTTTATGTAGCAAATAAACACAGTGAATGTTTTAGTAAAGAAATACTGTCTAGAACAGCTAAAGATGAAAATGGGATATCAACAAGGTGAGACTGATATCAAATATCGTTAGCACATTGTGCGTGCGAGTTACAGAATTGCACGACATAGAAAGAATCCAGTATAGGGCAGCTAAATTTGTTAAAGGTAAAAGAGGAGATGGAAACGATACGATAAAAGAACTTAAATGGGATACTTTGGAAAACAGACGTAGGAAAACTAGAATAACATCATTGTATAGAGCACATCTAGGTCAGAAAGCATGGGTAGACATAAGGGCTCGGTAAGAAAAGCCAATGTACAATGGTAGGAACGATCATGATTTTAAAATCAAATGTAGGAAACAGAAAACGGATGTAGGTAAATTCTCATTAAATGATTGGAATGACCTACCTGCAGCGATCTTTGAGGGCTGTCCTTCCTTAAGGAGATTCAAGAATAACTTAAAAAGTTGTATGTAAAGTGAAAATTAAAATGAAGGTGACATTTAACATTTAATTTTTTAAGGTGACATGTATTTATTTAGCCTGCCGAGTTACTCCCTTAGTTTGACTTGTAAATTATTTAAAAATATCGTGTAAGAGACCCTTAGACCAGAAATGTTTACCTTAAATGTAGTTCTGTTTATAAGTATGCATAAGGATGTAATTATTTGACTTATTTGAACTGTTGTATCAGTGAAGCGAGGTGAGTCAGTGAAGTTATGGTTTTACAGTGCAGTGAATAGTTCCTATCAGTGATAATTTATAGTGTCAGTGAAATGTGTCCCAAAGTGTCATTGAAATGCGTCATAGTGCCACTACAGTGAGTGAGATGAGAGTAAAGTGAAAGACTATTGAAACTTATGTAGGACCTATACATATGTAGGTTGTATTGTAAAATTAGGTTATTTTGTTTTATTATTAATTATAGTTATTGTGTTAAATTGTATTGTGTATTCTTATTGTATTGTGTATTATATTGTAATTTTATTGTGTATTGTTTATATTGTGTATACCACTGCCACCGGTGCTTGCCCACTTTGCAGTGTAAATAAATACATACATATATACGATCGACAAGCTAAGAGCATTTATGGATAAATTTGAAATGTGGCAGTATCATGTAGAACATAGACAACTTCACTTTCTTTAACTATAAACCATCTTGAAGAGTGTTAAGAAAATCTTCTTATCAAATATAAGACCCTACTTCAAGACCTACAGCAGAATTCACTGGTAAGTTTGGAGAAACAGTGACAATTGACAAGGAATCGAGATTTTTCTGAAATCCTTTTGGCTTACAGCCGATAGAAAATCATAAAAGTTTATAGTTTTAATTGATAAATCTACAGAATAGCACGCCACTCAAATTCCAGCGAAATCAGGAATCGAACTGTTCATAATGCTGTCTAAGACAGAATTTCCAAATATATTCTTTGCTTCCATATATAGGTACTGTATGTGCTTGAGTCAGAGTTTAATACAAGAAAGAAGTGTAAAAGCTCTCAATGTACAAAAAGAGCTCGGAAGTAAGTTTATTTTATCTGCCGTGACATCTAAAAAATAATTCCTTGAATTTGTGATAGTTTGCAAATACAGACTATTACCTTTCTTTAATGTATAAAGACTTGTAAATTCTCGCGTTCTATGTTTTAAATAAGACATATAAGAAATATTAACAAATAGTGTAATAATAAAAAAGTGTTGCAGCTATATTGTTACTAGCCGTACCCGTGCGCTCCGCTGCACCTGTTAGAAATAAATATAAAGTAATTACATAATTAAAATAGGATGTTTGATCCAGGGAAGATCTTTTACAACAGCGGAAGATAATCTGCTTCGCTCATTACCCAATTTTTTTTGCATTGCATTTATTGCATATATATTTTATGTATTTTAACACGATTCAATTGAGCATAGTTAAAATTTGAATTATAAAATAATGGATTGCTAAGCTAACGTACTATTACTGCATCAAAGAACATTGTGTCCGCTGTTGATTTGTAGCAGCCATTTTAATCATCTACGATTTTCATTTTTATTCTTTCAGATTATGCATTATTGATTGTCATATGTGGAAACTCCCAAGTTTTAATCATACTATCACCAGCAAGAAATTTTTCGTACTATCGTAATAGCTTTATAATAATAAATTAATATTATCCGTACCCAAACGGATCAGACTGTATCATTACATGAACGTTTAAAATTGTTATTCAGTTATGCCTGCAATTAATAATGGATTTTGTATTATTTTTCCACACCTGCGGAGTAACGGTTAGCGCGTCTGGCTGCGAAACCAGATGGCCCGGGTTCGATTCCTGGTCGGGGAAAGTTACCTGGTTGAGGTTTTTTCTGGAGTTTTTCCTCAACCCAATGTGAGCAAATGCTGGGTAACTTTCGGTGATCGACCCCGGACTCATTTCACCGGCATTATCACCATCATCTCATTCAGACGCTAAATAATCTTAGATGTTGATAAAGCGTCGTAAAATAACCTACTAAAATAAAAAAGAAATGAAACCATCGTTCTATAGGCACATTGTGTCCTTGTCTTGCTTTATCAGCCTTCCTCTTGTACGTACATTCATCCTTGAAGGTAGAGCTTATACAAACTGCAGAACATGCTCCTAGTCTTGGCTTTGCAGCGACAATGCTGCTTATTATACGAGAAGAACAAAACACCCGAGTGCGAATAGCGTTACCATAGTAACAAGGTCTGTTATCCCTCTCCAGCGGTATGTGTTACATGCATTGTAATAAATAATACATGGGAAAGTGGAAATAAGCCCATAGTAATGTTATTTAGAACAATAAACTGCAAAAGAGTGATAAAAGAGTTAACATTGTATTCCAGTGTTCCGCCGTGCATAACTCTATTCCAGTTCTTTTGTTCTAGCTTCGCCGCTACGCAAAATTAAAATACGACATTCAACAATGTGAAATATTAAGCTCCTTATGAATTAATAACTTTTCCCGTTTTAACGTTGTTTGACAACGATATAGATACCAACATATTAATTTGAATGTTTATATATTAATTGAACACAATTAAAAGTTGTGCGTTATAGACATGGAAACTTGTACAGGGACATCATTTTATTTTTACTTAAATTTTTATTGTACCTGAGATTTTTAATGTACTTCACTCCCACCCCTTCTACTAATGAAGTTCAACCGTCCTCCACACAGATCCAAGACCGCATATACAGCCATAGTAGCCTTACGGTCATAGTAAACAGTACGTTCCAAAAATATGTTCGCATTTTCCAGTGACGGAGAGCTTTCAATATTGAATCATTTTCGCACAGGTACTGTCGTCCATTTG
Organism: Periplaneta americana; assembly: GCA_025594305.2. Lineage (NCBI taxonomy): Eukaryota > Metazoa > Arthropoda > Insecta > Blattodea > Blattidae > Periplaneta > Periplaneta americana. The sequence continues at coordinate 3,246,584 of JAJSOF020000039.1, forward strand.
CATACGTGGCTTCCCGGTTTCCCCCACCTGCTTCTATTCGCCTCTCTGTAAAGGCTAGTGGCTGGGCTGTCCTAGCTCTTTTCTGAGAACATTAATTTCTGTTAGGAATTGGACTTCTACGTAATATTATACCCATACAATTGTTTAAAATAACTGAAATAAATGACCTCATTAAGTAATTAACTGTCACGTGATTTCCTCCCTTTCTACGACCCTGAGACATAACCACTTGGACGGAGAGTAGATAGCATGTCTGAGTAATTTTATCTTTTCGGATCGGGAAGAAGTGAAGATTGAATTTACAGTACGTAAGGTCTCTTTTATAGAGTAGGTACAGAATTATTTCAACATGAGTTACTGATACGAAGTACGAACCTGGTAATTGGAATTACGTACAATAGTCTATAGTGTGATAATATGCACATTAGAACTGAAGCCTGTATCGAATTGAACGGTCACCATTTTAAAAAATGTGTTTAAATATCCATATTATGATTATTTTTCAATTTAACTTCATTCTCTATATTGTACGCTAATGTGCTATAGACAGTATAATATACACTGCATAATGAATACGTCCACATGGACAGCTCAGTTCGTGAGTAAAAACGTTTATTGTTAATACTGTACTGTATTTTGATTACACAAAAACCTAATGAAAATTATGAAACTCAAAATTGCGAGATAGCCTAGTTTACATAAATGGATGAACTACTTTTCTTCCCTCCTGTACCTAGTGAAGTGATTTGTTTGTATATTACGCCAGTATCATCGAACTCCAGTCGTGGAAGGGGGTAGAAAACGGTGTTTCCGGTTCTCAATCGTTGAACAAATGGTATATCCAGGTTAATATTAGAAATGTTAGTAAAAATAAAATGATGTCCCTGTATAATTTTTTATCTATTACTTAAAACAGTTTGCAACTGGACAATGACTATCAGTGTTAATGCCATATAACTTTCTATGTACATTCTATATGTCTTAAGCTATGCATTGACAGTCTTGGTTCATTTTCGACAAGAAAGTGACATCCATCATTCTTGCAGTTGACTCTTCGTATATATATATATATATATACACATATATATACATACATACCATACCATTACATACAATATATTTAAAACAATACAATATATTTAAAAAATGATTATTCCAGTTTAAATCGTTATCCATAAAGGAGCCAAGATTCTTGACAGTTTCATCACATTCTCTTGATGTACCATTTAAGTTTTGTGTGGGGTATTTTTTTGCAATTAAGTGCAGATGTTCTGTTGCATTACAATAGAATGACATTTTTCTGGGTTTATCTTTAATCCAAACTTATTAGCTCATCTGTTTATTTATTTATTTATTTATTTTTTATATTTATTTATTATTTTGATAATAATTGTAACATTAAATATATTACATACAGAAAAACTTTAGCTCGCCTCTGAAGGAGTAGAACTCGTGCCCAGGGGCGGATTCCTGAATTGAAATTAATAATTATACAATAAAATTTGTATTATGTCTACTATGCAATTATAGTGTATAAATTTAAATTTACAGTTTTTATAAAATACATACATAACTTTTTAAATTTAATACTAGAACTATTAGAATTGACAAGATTAGGATATTTAAATATATATATATATATATATATAAAATTATATATTATTATAATTACGACGCTGTATCAACATCTCAGGTTATTTAGCGTCTGAATGAAATGAAGGTGATAGTCTAATGCCGGTGAAATGAGTCCGGGGTCCAGCACCGAAAGTTACCCAGCATTTGCTCATACACGGTTGAGGGAAAACCCCGGAAAAAACCTCAACCAGGTAACTTGCCCCGATCGGGTTTCGAACCCGGGCCACCTGGTTTTGCGGCCAGATGCGCTGACCATTACTCCACAGGTGTGGACTATTTAAATATAAATTTGTTATATATTCTTGGGCCTAAATTACTACTATGATTAAATACAGTAACAGTGTTGCATTTTGGTTCAAATAATCTTAAAGCATTCATACCTTTTCTTTCATAACTATAACAATACAATTAAAAATTACTTCGATTTTTACGTATGGATTTTATTAATACAATATAATAAATTTGTCTTAGGTTAAGTACATTAAAGTCTAAAAACAAATTTTGAGATGGGAAATCAATAGGTTTATGAAGACATATTTTAATTATTTTCTTCTGTAATAAATAAAATGGATTAAAATTGGATTTAAATGAGCTACCCCATCCTATAATTCCATACATAATTACTGATTGAAATAAGGTTAAATATATTGTGCGTAATAAACTTATTGACCAGTAATTCCTCAATAAAACAAAACAGTATACTATTTTACGTAATTTATTACAAAGGTAATTAATGTGTTGGTTCCATTTTAAGTGATTATCGAAAATTATGCCTAAATACTTAACTTCAGAGGACTATTTAATAATCGGACATTAACACTGTATAAGACAACAATCAGAATTATGTAATTTAATACGTAATATAGATGTAGGAGGTTTGTTACATTTTTTGAGATAATGAGAATGTAATAATTATGGTTTTATTTTCGTCGTTACGCAAATCATAAATATTAAAGTTCCTAGAACAGATCCGTGGGGGACTCCAAACTTCATAACGTGTCATTCAGAGGAAAATACTAAGTCAAAGTAAGAGGCAAGAACTTCAGAGATGTTAAGTAATATTAATATATTAAAAACGTTCATCATCAACTTCTTCTTTCCCTTAGTTACTTGTTAGTATATACCTGTGTGTGCACCCTACACAAGTTGAAGCAGAGAGCATGTTTGATGAGCCAGCGAGCGTACAGTGCCTGTGCTTGAATTAGCCGGCGCATTTGTAAGTGACAATTATATAAACGAGCTGGATTTATACCCGTCATGCCGTGACAGCGGCCAGTGGGCAAGCAGTGTTAATGCCTGCACCATTACAAGAGACACTTTTTACCATCTTTCCTCACGTACTCCATCTCCCGCAGTCCCTAACACACGTCACCGCCAAAGGAATAAAGCAGGACTCAAAATACAGGGACATCATTTTATTTTTACTTCAATTTTTATTGTACCTGAGTTTCTTAATGTACCTCACTCCCACCCTTTCCACTAATGAAGTTCAACCGTCCTCCACACAGATCCAAGACCGCATATACAGTCATAGTAGCCTTACAGTCATAGTAAACAGTACGTTCCAAAAATATGTTTCTCCTTTTCCAGTTACGAAAGAGCTTTTAATATTGAATCATTTTCGCACAGGTACTGTCGTCCGTTTGCCTACGTCGTAACCCGGTTTCCCCCACCAGCTTATATTCGCTAGCTAGTGGCTGGGCTGTCTTAGCTCTTTTCTGAGAACATTAATTTCTGTTAGGAATTGGGTGTCTACGTAATATTATACAACTGTTTAAAATAACTGAAATAAATAGCCTCGTTAAGTATTTAACTGTCACGTGATTTCCTCCCTTTCTCCGACTCTGCGACATAACCACTTGAACGGACAGTAGATAGTATGCCTGATTAATTTTATCTTTTCGGATCGGGTAGAAGTGAAGATTGAATTCACAGTACGTAAGGTACTCTTTTATAGAGTAGGTACAGAATTATTTCAACATGAGTTACTGATACGAAGAACGAAACTGGTTATTGGGATTAGGTACAATTGTCTATAGTGCGATAATATGCACATTAGAACTGAAGCCTGTATCGAAATGAACGGCCACCATTTTCAAAAATGTCTTCAAATATCCATATTATGATTATTTTTCAATTGATCTTCATTCTCTATATTGTACGCTAATGTGCTGTAGACAGTATAATATACACTGCATAATGAATACGTCCACATGGACAGCTCAGTTCGTGAGTAAAAACACTCATTGTTAATACTGTACTGTATTTTGATTAAACAAAAACCTAATGAAAATGATGAAACTCAAAAGCGCAATATTTCCTAGTTTACGTAAATGGATGAACTATTTTTCTTCCGTCCTATACCTAGTAAAGTGATTTGTTTGTATATTACGCCAGTATCATCGAACTCCAATCGTGGAAGGGGGTAGCAAACGGCGTTGATCCAGAGGTATAGGCAGGTTAATATTAAAAATGTTAGTAAAAATAAAATGATGTCCCTACATATATTATTATTTGAATTATGTATCTATTTCTTATCAACAGCGGTACTTACTACACATTCATAACACTGCAGCTTCTTTCATTTTTAGAGTTACAATATGCACTAGGCGTATTGTAGCGTTACATTAAAATAACGCCATTAAACAAAAGAATCGTTACTTTTATACCAACTTTAAAATAATATACAGCGTCATTTAAATACAACCGACAATAGAAGACATTCTAAATTTTTTTGAGATAGTGATAAACAACACACCGGAAACTCTTTGTTTCTTAGAAACGGTGCGAAAGTGTCCAGAGAAAAATCAGATAATAAAATTACTTCAAGTAGAATTTCAGCGCTCATCCTGTTCCTCAACTCAGTCCACAACTGTTTACAAACCGCAAACCCAAAGAGTGCAATGGCTAGGAATATCTTGACAATCCTCTTCGTGGTAGAAGGATTGGGCATGGTGGTCTAGTATCCTAGGTCACCTGATCTAAAAGAGTTAGATTTTTATGTTTGGTGTCAAATTTAATGAAGAACGAAATTTATCGTGCTCTAGTTGCTTCACCGAAGCTCTAGTTGTACAGATCGTTCTTGCAATCCAAAGGGAGAAATTCCTATGTTTGTGATCATGAGGCAGAACCTTTATCGAATCAAAAGAATTATACCTTGAATCGAATCTACAGTAATGCTTTTAGGTAATTTGTAATTAAACGAAATTCGAAAGGTTTACCTCCACCTATGAATAATTATCACTCAGTAACACATAATATTTCATGTATTGGGTTGAGGGAAAACCCCGGAAAAAACCTCAACCAGATAACTTGCCCCGACCGGGATTCGAACCTGGGCCACCTGGTTTAGCGGCCAGACGCTGACCGCTACTCCACAGGTGTGGACTTGTCCATGTATTGTGGGTCCCTATCACCACGGCATGGCGCGTCCTCAGGTTGCGGATAGAGGAGACGGCCTCCAGATATGGAGGGTAGCTGCGAATATATTGAATAAGCAGTCGCGGACAGCCGATGAGGGGTTGTCCTCCAGCTTGGGGGTTGGGCGAAGGGCTAACAACCCATCACCGTAAAAAACAGCTTGTTACGAATCCTTCAAATAAGCCTCGGAATGGGACTGATTCTCTGGCACGACCACAGCAAATCACCTGACATAATTAGGAACATTAAATCCAGACATTTCAGATGGGCAGGGCATGTAGCACGTATGGGCATACAGAGTGTTAGTTGGGAGGCCGGAGGGAAAAAGACCTTTAGGGAGGCCGAGACGTAGATGGGAACATAATATTAAAATGAATTTGAGGGAGGTGGGATATGATGATAGAGAATGGATTAATCTTGCTCAGGATAGGGACCAATGGCGGGCTTATGTGAGGGCGGCAATGAACCTCCGGGTCTGGTAGAGTTCCCGGGTAGCTGAGTTGGGAGAGCGTTGGTACGTTTAACCAAAGGTCCCGGGTTCGATACCCGGCCCCGCAACAATTTTTCCCTCGAAATTATTCAAATCAACTTCACAGTGAGTTATACCTGAAAGATTGATTTGCATAATACACGTCACTGTTCGTTAACAGAAAACCACAATTTAAGTCACACGGAGTTAGTGTGCACTCAATGTTGGTTGCTTGACGGTTGTCAGCCCACTTTGAGGTCTGTGGATATAGAACGAAAAATTGAATCTGTGTCTGGTAGAGTTCCCGGGTAGCTCAGTTGGGAGAGCGTTGGTATGTTTAACCAGAGGTCCCGGGTTCGATACCCGGCCCCGGAACAAGTTTTCCCTCGAAATTATTCAACCTCCGGGTTCCTTAAAAACCAGTAAGTAAGTAAAAGTAAGTAAGTAAATAAGTAAGTATCAATAACTCGTGTACTGTACCCTTATACTCCTATTTCTTCTCCAACATCTGTCCAATACAAAAAATATTATCAATAGTTCATCCATTACGCCTAAAACCACACTGATGGTCCCAAATAGTTTCATCTACATTTGGAGTTATCCTTCTCAGGAGAATATTGGATAAACTTTTGTATGAAGTGAATATAAGTGATATACCTCGAAAGTTACAGCAAGTTTTAATAGTCGTAAAATTGTTTTCATCGTATTTATTCTGTTTTCCAACTTTTCTGTACGTAATTAAATATACATTTGATATGTTGCATAAAACATCCAGAAGTTACGAGTATTCACACCACATATTATGGTTAGTCAATTATGCACATTTTATTAACAATATGCATTTACTGGCTCTAAATCATATTGAAACATTACTGGAAAACTTCTGGATTGACAGTACTCGATATGTCAATGTGTAATCCTCTGAATAATTTAGAGGGCTGAAATATTATTATTTCCATTTTATTAAATAAATAATTCAGCGTGGACTGACATGCTGGAACTAATTATGATGTTGAAATCTATGTCACAAAAACACGGAACACTTTGAAATGTAGAGTCGGTGAACCATGAAAATGATACATTTTTTATTTAACATGTGATAATTTTTATAGAACCAACGCCATTAACGATCTTTTCTGCTGATTGGATATAACGACTCACTGCAAATATACGTCATAACCAGACGTTATCGAGCGTATTGTGCAAGCATATGGTAGTGCCATTCTGTTCATTGTCCTTCATGGCCATTACCACTGTATTGTGCGGGGGAGGGGCTTGTTTTTATTTATAAACACGCCCTTCGACCCCCGTGCACATATCCAGTACTTCCGAATGACAATGCTTTATTGTGTCTACAATATACCAAACTCCGATTCACAATTTATTTCCATAGCTGAGGAATGCACTACGGGCTAATAATGGACCGATAATTGGACGTCATTATCCCATGCTGACGCTGTTAGAATCCACTTAAATCCTGCCTTCACCCTTTCAACCAACAAATGGAATATCTTCGTTAATTTTAAACAATGTGTTAGTTGTGACATGTCCTTTTGTGAACAGGTTAGCAAGAGTGCTTTCCTCATGTAACATTTAGTGATACGAGTTAAATGTATGTCAATTAAAAGTTTAAACTAATCATAATTCACTAATTCACAAGTTAAGCATTTCACTCCATGCAAAGTTCACAAAACTGTAATACATTCTTATATTTTGGTCATCTCAACTAGATTAGATTATAGGAATTATTTAAACACACAGCTTAAACGTAAAACGGCAGAGGACTGTTCCCCCATTAAAGTAAGTCGCTCTTTCAGTTCTTCAGTAAAAAATCTTGGCATTCACATCTTAAATCGAAAAATTGTATTCTATTATCCATGAAAAAATAAATGTTCATCTTCCTCTTGCATTTAAAATAATGGATGACGTAATTAATAATAATAATAATAATAATAATAACGTGCTCATAATAAAAATAAATATGATAATATTACCCCATCCCTACTTTGGCTGATAAGAAAATAAATTTACTTTTAAATGTTGAACTCTTCCATTCCTTCGAAGTTCATTGCCGCCTCGCCATGAAACAATCTAACAATACCATCCCATCGCCCTCCTCATACCATTGGTCCAAGACTCTGGAATTCGTTACCTGCTAGCTTCAGGGACTGTCGAAATAAAATTCAATTCAAACGCAAACTTACTAGGCAAGGTTAATCCAGACTTTACCATCATATCCCATCTCCCTCAAAATTTTGTTATTGTATTTATTTTAATATTATTTTTTGTTCCCAATAAAATGTCTAGTCTCAGGCTTGTCTCCCCAAAGGTTCTTTATCCCTCAGGCTTCCCCAAAATAACAAATCTCTATATGCATTTCTAATCTAATCTTATCTAATAATTCACTAATTCGTTTCACTCCATGCAAAGTTCACAAAACTGTAATACATTCTTATATTTTGGTCGATCATCTGGAATTATTTAAACACACAGTCTAGATTTAATGTTCTTAGTTAATGTAAAATACAATCACATAATGATGAAATAGTAATACAATGGTTTTAAGGAACAGGTTCAGCTCTAAGCCCGTTCCCGTCCTGAGCAAGATAACTTTCTCATATCATTCTCCTGTCTCCCGCCTCACCAAAGGTCTTTTTCCCTCCGGCCTCCCTCTTAGCCCCAAATATTTCTCAAACTCTGGACTTAATGTTCCTAATTCTCAACTTTCTCCATTCTCCTGTAACTTCATCCCTCTTAGCCCCAAATATTTTCCTAACAACCTTATTCTCAAATACCTTAATCTCTGTTTGTCTCTCAAAGTGAGAGTCCAAGTTTCACAACCATAAAGAACAACCGATAATATAACTGTTTTATAAATTCTAACTTTCAGATTTTTTGACAGCAGACTGGATGATAAAAGCTTCTCAACCAAATAATAACACGCATTTCCCATATTTATTCTGTATTTAATTTCCTCTGGAGTATCATTTATATTTGTTACTGTTGCTCCCAGGTATTTGAATTTTTCCACCTTTTCAAATGATTATTTCCAATTTTTATATTTCCATTTCGTGCAATGTTCTGGTCACGAGACATAATCATATACTTTGTCTTTTCGGGATTTACTTCCAAACCTATCGCTTTACTTGCTTCCAGTAAAATTCCCGTGTTTTCCCTAACTTTTTGTGGATTTTCTCCTAACATATTCACGTCATCCGCATAGACAAGCAGCTGATGTAACCCGTTCAAATCCAAACCCTCTCTGTTATCCTGAACTTTCCTAATGGCATACTCTAGAGCAAAGTTAAAAAGTAAAGAAATAATAATAATAATAATAATAATAATAATAATAATAATAATAATAATCACGGAGTCCAGCACGCATTGTATTCTTCACATGACATAATAAATTAGGAACATTATATCCAGACGTTTCAGATGGGTAGGGCATGTAGCACGTATGGGCAAATCCAGAAATGCATATAGAGTGTTAGTTGGAAGGCCGGAGGGAAAAAGACCTTTGGAGACGTCAAGACGTAGATGGAAGAATAATATTAAAATGGATTTGAGGGAGGTGGGATATGATGATAGGGACTGGATTAATCTTGCTTAGGATAGCGACCAATGGTAGACTTTTGTGAGGACTGCAATGAACATCCGGATTCCTTAAAAGATATAATTAAGTAAATAATAATAATCCATAACAATGAAGATCAAACGGTCGGAAAATCCAATTCTAAATATGTTTTTCCCGAGATTAAAATTTCTATTAAAAACATTCACTAAAGACCATGATAATTATTCCATCATTTGTGACATTGGCATATTGTTTTTGTTATGCTTTGGACACGGAAAGATCTCATATCAATTCCTGTAATATATAATGATAATTATGATAACATTCACGATACTTATGATTATGTTCATAGTTGTGGTATAGGCTAAAGGTTCATTCACAATGAAAATTAAACATAACGTAAGCGTTAACTTAAGAATATAAACGTTACAGTAAAATCAAGAAGTCATACCATCATTCACGATGGGAACATAAACATAACCGAAAACATACTTGGTAACCATGGAAACATAACAACGACGCCATTTCCTCATATTCTGTCGTATACTTCAGCGCTCCACGATTGTATTCTGTTTGCAAATCACGTAAGCATAGGCATGAAAGTTTGGAGTTTGCAAACTTGTAAATGTCCAATTATTAAAGAGTCCTCTGAAGTTAAGTATTTAGGCATAATTTTCGATATTCATTTAAACTGGAACCAACACATTAATTACCTTTGTAATAAATTACGTAAAATAGTATATAGTTTTGTTTTATTGAGGAATTACTTGTCAATAAGTTTATTACGTACAATATATTTAACTTTATTTCAATCGGTAATTATGTATGGAATTATAGGATGGGGTAGCTAATTTAAATCCAATTTTAATCCACTTTATTTATTACAGAAGAAAATAATTAAAATATATCTTCATAAACCTATTGATTTTCCATCTCAAAATTTGTTTTTAGACTTTAATGTACTTAACCTAAGACAAATTTATTATATTGTATTAATAAAATTCATACATAAAAATTGAAATAATTTTGAACTGTATTCTCATAGTTATGAAACAAAAGGTATGAATCCTTTAAGATGGTTTAAACCAAAATGCAACACTGTTACAGTATTAAATTTAATCATAGCAGTAATTTAGGCACAAGAATATATAACAAATTTACATTCAAATATCCTAATCTTGTCAATTATTATTATTATTATTATTATTATTATTATTATTATTATTATTATTATTATTATTAAATTTAATAATAGTTCTAGTATTCAATTAAAAAATAAGTTATGTATGGATTTTATAAAAATGAAAAATTGTAAATTTAAATTTATATACTATAACTGCATAGTAAACATAAGAAAATTGTATTGTATACTTATTAACTTCAATTCAGGAATCCGCCCCTGAGCACGAGTTCTACTCTTTGAGGGGAGAGCTAAATTTTTCTATATATAATATATTATGTTATAATTAAATAAATAAAAAATAATAAACAAATAAATAAATAAATAAATAAATCTAGACTAATAATAAATCTGTAGCCGAAATTTTCTGGTAATTTTCGATTTTCCAAAAATAAATGGTCCTAACATATATAATTAACCACCCTGAAACCGAAAATCGCTTTTTTGAAATTTTTGTGTGTCTCTCTGTCTGTTACCTATTCACGCGATAATGGCTGAACGGATTTCGATGAAAATTAGATTAAGTTCGTTGTAACTTAGATTTTAGGCTATATGGCATTCAAAATACTTTATTTAAAAGGGGGTTATAAGGGGCCTGAATTAAATAAATCGAAATATCTCGCTTATTATTGATTTTTGTGAAAAATGTTACATAACAATAGTTTCTTTAAAAGTAATTTGCGATACGTTTTATTGCTTGAAAAATTTTGATAGGACTGATATTTAATGAGATAAATGAGTTTTAAAATTAAAATAACTGCCATCTAGGGCCGTATAATGAAATAAAAAACAAATGTCTTCGTATAAGAGGGCCTTGGACAGCAACAATCGAATGCTATGAAATATAGCCTACAGAGAATGTTTCTGTGTTTGTATGAAGTAATATCGGAAGCTAAATTAACCGATTTGTATAATTAATTATTATTTCACCATTGGAAAGTGTAGTTTCTCTAGATGGACATAATGCTATAATGTTATTACAGTAACTTCTGATATAATATAATATAATATAATATAATATAATATAATATAATATAATATAATATAATATAATATAATATAATATACTATAATATGTAATTTTATATAATATGATTTAAGTTATTTGAAGGGTTCAGACCATAGTGGCCCAAGCGCCATTTACTGAATACGTAGAAAACAAGGGTTAAAATTAAGTTATTACCATAATCCAATGGAAACCCATAACAAGTAAAATAAAATATACACATTAAAACTAAATGATATGCCAATCTTCATTAAACTATGGTTGCATGTAATAAAAATTAAGAAACAGGTTAAAGGAATTGTCACTGCACCAAATGAGTGTCTCTGGACCAAAATGATCGCATTTTAATTATTTGGATCCAATTTAAATTAAGTAACATATTAAACGATTTATCCTTCTATCAAACACGAATGTTCCCTGGATCAAATGTCCTATTTTAATTATGTAATTACTTTATATTTATTTTTAACGGGTGCAGCGGAGCGCACGGGTACGGCTAGTAAATAAATAAATAAATAAATAAATAAATAAATAAATAAATGTTTATGTGAATCTTGTCAATGATCCCATTTGGTAGCCTGGGCGCAAACTTCTGTGTTTATGTTACGGTTATGTTTAATTTTCATTGTGAATGGGCCTTAACTGAAGGCGATAAATTATCCATTCATTTGTGAATAGGCCTTGGTATTACGAAGCGTGTCTGTGATCTGTACTGGTTGTAAGTTGAATCCCCTTCCTAACGAACGCGCTACATACGCTGAACTTTCAGAATTCAGATAGATCACCCATCCGCCTATGCGACGCCAGATAAGCAATGACTATATAATATTTTTGTATTCTAAATCCCCTTTTACTAGGAAAATAAAACGCAGCGAAAGCGGTATAGTTTTATCCAGACTTTAAATCACAAATTTCACATTAAATGACGTAATAGTCAATGATTTATAGGACATTACAGGACCACGGATAGGATAGCTATAAAGCCTGCGAATATAATATATTGCTTCCGTTGTAATGTACAGAGAGGAGCGAACACAGGCGGCCATGCTTTAATTACGTCACTCCTTTTCTAATACAGCCATCACACAACGATTGGATCTGCACACAAAAAGCGCAATGCTTTGGCGAGGCGACTACAGTCTCTCAATTCTAGCGGTACAGGGATCGTGCACCGAGCGCGTAAGAATTTATGATTCACTGAAAATGTAATTAATTCTCTTCCCGTTTTCTATGTAATTCAGCGTTACTTTAAATGTCTGGTTTGTAATTAACATGTGCAAAAGATGATTCATCAATATCGACAACAATGTCATTGCTTACTAGCAGAAAAGACTGTCTTTATAAACATGTATTTCATAACATACACTAATTAAAGAATGAAAAAAAACTTTCTTACTTACTGGCTTTTAAGGAACCCGGAGGTTCATTGCCGCCCTCACATAAGCCCGCCATTTGTCCTTATCCTGAGCAAGATTAATCCAGTCTCTATTATCACATCCCACCTCCCTCAAATCCAATTTAATATTAACTTATCTTCCCATTTACGTCTCGGCCTCCTCAAAGGTCTTTTCCCCTCTGGCCTCCCAACTAACACTCAATATGCATTTCTGGATTCGTCCATACGTGCTACATGCCCTGCCCATCTCAAACGTCTGGATTTTATGTTCCTAATTATGTCAGGTGAAGAATACAATGTGTGCAGTTCTATGTTATGTAACTCTCTCCATTGTCCTGTAACTTCATCCCTCTTAGACCCAAATATTTTCCTAAGCACCTTATTCTCAAACACCCCTAACCTATGTTCCTCTCTCAAAGTGAGATTCCAAGTTTCACAACCATATAGAACAACGGTAATATAACTGTTTTATAAATCCTAACTTTCACATTTTTTGACAGCAGACTGGATGATAAAAGCTTCTCAACCAAATAATAACAGGCACTTCTCATAATTATTCTGTGTTTAATTTCCTCCCGAGTATCATTTATATTTGTTACTGTTGCTCCCAGGTATTTGAATTTTTCCACCTCTTCAAAGGATGAATTTCCAGTTTTTATTTTCCATTTCGTACAATATTGTTGGCACGAGACATAATCATATACTTTGTCTTTCGGGATTTACTTCCAACCCTATCTCTTTACTTGCTTCCAGTAAAATTCCCGTGTTTTCCCTAATCGTTTGTGGATTTTCTCCTAACATATTCACGTCATCCGCATAGACAAGAAGCTGATGTAACCCGTTCAATTCCAATTCCAATCCCTCTCTGCTTTAGCCCACAGTGATTTAGGAACGCATCTGACAGAAACTGACCTATACGGACTCTGCTGTACGTTTCACTGAGACACATTTTAATTAACCGAACTAGTTTCTTGGGAATACCAAACTCTATAAGAATATCATATAAAACTTCTCTCTTACCGAGTCATATGCCTTTTTTAAATCTATGAATAACTAATGCACTCTACCCTTATACTCGTATTTTTGTCCAGTATCTGTCGAATACAAAATATCTGGTCAATAGTTGATCTATTACGCCTAAAATCACACTGATGTCATGTATTTAATAACATGCACTAATTCTAGATTAAAAAAACCTAGTCCAAAAATGCAAATTTAAGATATTAAGGATCTAATGAGCATATTGTAGCGGCGTCTACTGAATTAGTTGTTAGTGAAAAATCACCGTAGTCCTATGTTACAGGAGTGGAAATTTTCAGTGGATTTCATAAAACAACCATTGTCCATTTTTTTGTTGTGAAAACTGTCCTTGTCCATGACGATGGTAGAATTAAGAAACATCACATCCATATCATCTTGAAACATTTATCCATGCAATTTTAAACTGTAGTAGATTGGCAGTACTGCTTCTTATGTACGCGGCAAAAGTCACCTCAAAGAAAAATACTTTGGCAAGTGAATTGCATTAATTATGGAGTCATCTTTAGGTGGAGAAGTAACCCCGTGGAAGAAACGTAAGCAAGGAAAGGCGAAGAAACAAGATATAAAAAATAAAAAGAAGATTCAAGGGGAAGCATACTTCAGCCACAACAGAGTATTTTTTCTTAAACAACCATGGTCCACAGATATCTGCATTTACACATGTATTTCTATTAGACAATTTAAGTTATAAATGCACTTCAGTTTTCTCAAGTTAATAAAATACATCAAGAATTTTATACTTGAAGTGTGAACAACATTCATGCCAGATGGTTTTTTTTTCTCCTGAAAATTTATGTTTTTCGACTATGGTTTTTTTTTTTTTTAACTCTTCAATTGTAGAGAAAAGATAATTGCAACTGATGTTGAATAAATATTTCGCAGTGTCACAATTGTTTGAATATACAGGGACATCATTTTATTTTTACTTCAATTTTTATTGTACCTGAGATTTCGAATGTACTTCACTCGCACACCTTCTACTAATGAAGTTCTAACTGTCCTCCACACAGAACCAAGGCCCCATATAATAAACAGTACTGAGTTAGTGAGTACAGTACGTTCCACAAATATGTTCGCCTTTTTCCAGTGACGAAAGAGCTTTCAATATTGAATCATATTTTCGCACAGGTACTGTCCGTTTGCCTACGTCGCATCCCGATTTCCCCCACCTGCTTCTGCTCGCCCCTCTGTAACAGCTGGGCTGTCTTAGCTCTTTTCTGAAAACATTAATTTCTGTTAGAATTGGACGTTTACGTAATATTATACAACTGTTTAAAATAACTTAAATAAAAGGGCCTCGTTAAGTAATTAACTGTCACGTGATCCCCCCCTTCTACGATCCTGCGACATAACCACTTGAACGGACAGTAGATAGCATGTCTGAGTAATGTTATCTTTTCGGATCGGGCAGAAGTGAAGATTGAATTTACAGTACGTGAGGTACTCTTTTATAGAGTAGGTACAGAATTATTTCAACATGAGTTACTAGTACGAAGGACGAAACTGGCAATTGGAATTACGTACAATAGTCTATAGTGCGATAATATGCACATTAGAACTGAAGCCTGTATCGAAATGAACGGCCACCATTTTCAAAAATGTGTTTAAATATCCTTATTACGATTATTTTTCAATTTAACTTCATTCTCTATATCGTACGCTAATGTGCTGTAGACAGTATAATATACACTGCATAATGAATACGTTCGCATGAATAACTCAGTTCGTGAGTAAAAACACTTATTATTAATACAGTACTGTATTTTGATTAAAGAAAAACCTAAAGAAAATTATCAAACTCAAAATTACGATACGTAAATGGATTAAATACTTTTCTTCCCTCATATACCTAGTAAAGTGATTTATTTGTGCTTTACGCCAGTATCATCGAACTACAGTCGTGGAAAGGGGTAGCAAACTGTGTTTCCGATTCTCCAAAGGTATAGCCAGGTTAATATTAAAAATGTTAGTAAAAATAAAATGATGTCCCAGTATAACTTGATAAAATCATAAAAGTAGAAAGACGTGCTTAGAGAAGTTTTGGTTGTGTAATCACTTTATGAACCCAACCACACAAGCCTAGATTGTGCTACAGCTTACAATCTAATCTTCTGCCAGTAGACCTACTTGGAAAATTCTATAACAACTCATGGTAGACAGACTCGTTTATCATTCATACAGTAATAATTTTTAGTGGGTTATTTTACGACGCTGAATCAACATCTCAGGTTATCTAGAGTCTGAATGAAGTGAAGGTGATAATTCCGGTGAAATGAGTCCAGGGTCCAGCACCGAAAGTTACCCAGCATTTGCTAGTAACGGGTTGAGGGAAAACCCCGGGAAAAAACCTCACCCAGGTAACTTGCGTCGACCGGGATTCGAACCCGGGCCACCTGGTTTCGCGGCCAGACGCGCTAGCCGTTACTGCACAGGTGTGGACTACAGTAATAATTCATGGCAGAGTGCAGCTTAGTTTGTTTCCAGAGAAAGTTTTCTTTTTAATTTAAATAATGGAAAGGACGAAAGAAATGTTTAACAAGAATTTTTTAGGTTTATTTGCCTCCATGGCACAATACATGCCTCTAACAACGATTGGTGGCCAAAAACAAATTAGTAACTAAAAAATTAAAAACACGCTCAGTAGATATAGGTATACAGAGTCTTTTATAAGTAACGAGTCTATCGAAAAATCAAATATTCTGGATACTTTTTTGAAACGATGTTAACCCTCACGAGAAAGATCCCTTCCAATATTAGGTAGGAAGAAGGAAGAAGGATTATAAACTAGGAAGATAAAAAAACATTGATCTCATATCAATTCTTATATTATATAATGATAATTATGATAAAATTCACGATACTTATGATTATGCTTATAGTTGTGGAATAGGCTAAAGGCTCATTCACAATGAAAATTAAACATAACGTAAGCGTTAACCTAACGTTACAGTAAAATCAAGAACTCATACCATCATTCATGATGGGAACATAAACATAACAGCAAACATACTTGGTAACCATGGAAACATAACAACGACGCCATTTCCTCATATTCTGTCGTATACTTCAGCGCTCCACGATTGTGTTCTGTTTGCAAATCACGTAAGCATAAGCATGAAAGTTTGGAGTTTGCAAACTTTCATGTTAACGTCTTACGGTAATGTTTATGTCAATGCTTATGTGTGGCTTACAGCTGTTTCGGTGTTACTTGGAGGATGGTGTCAAGTAACACCGGAACAGCTGTAAGCTACACATGCTTACATAATTAACACGAGTAAGATCGCCATTTAATCAATTATTTATATTTTCTCCTGCAGACGCATCCTCTACTTTAGAACTAATTTTACTGTTTTTCTCTCTGTTCATGTAAGATTATAAAGTAATCTCTAAAGTTTCTAGCTGAAAAACCTCCTAAAGTTTTCTGTGAAATACTGAAAATAAATCGATCTGTTTTTCAAGATTTTATTCTCTTCTGGTTAATGCATTACTTACTTACAAATGGCTTTTAAGGAACCCGAAGGTTCATTGCCGCCCTCACATAAGCCCGCCACCGGTCCCTATCCTGTGCAAGATTAATCCAGTCTCTATCATCATACCTCACCTCCCTCAAATCCATTTTAATATTATCCTCCCATCTACGTCTCGGCCTCCCTAAAGGTCTTTTTCCCTCCGGTCTCCCAACTAACACTCTATATGCATTTCTGGATTCGCCCATACGTGCTACATGCCCTGCCCATCTCAAACGTCTGGATTTAATGTTCCTAATTATGTCAGGTGAAGAATACAATGCGTGCAGTTCTGTGTTGTGTAACTTTCTCCATTCTCCTGTGACTTCATCCCGCTTAGCCCCAAATATTTTCCTAAGCACCTTATTCTCAAACACCCTGAACCTATGTTCCTCTCTCAGAGTGAGAGTCCAAGTTTCACAACCATACAGAAGAACCGGTAATATAACTGTTTTATAAATTCTAACTTTCAGATTTTTGGACAGCAGACCGGATGATAAGAGCTTCTCAACCGAATAATAACACGCATTTCCCACATTTATTCTGCATTTAATTTCCTCCCGAGTGTCATTTATATTTGTTACTGTTAATGCAACCGCCATAAATTTAATGTTCACGCAGAATCGCTATGCTTTAAACTACAGTAATGCTTTAAGAACTGCATATTCATTTGAATAATTTTTATACACTTGCACCCTAAAAGAGTGCTTAAAACTGCATGGAATAGAGAATGCAATATTGAAATAGTAATTAAATTATGCCTTCTGATAAATCACTGACTAATTTAATTCTATAATATTTAAAACGCATTAAAGTTTTGGATATCATGGCCTGGGGAAATTGTAATGTTAGAAGAATGATAAATGAATTCATATTCTTCATGAAACATAAAACACGCCCCCGACATCAACAACAGTATTATCAGATGGGGTGTTCTGACTCGCTGTAGCAGCTTGGGTTTCAAATTACAGCCCTCCGCCGTTATATTTCACTGACATTTCCCACTGCAACTTCCAACTCTTTGCGTACGCCATATAACTTCAGTTCATTAAATTTGTGAGGTCACGTACCTTACTGTAAACGCAACTGTCTGCCTCTGGGGTAAGTTAAAGGGTAGATAGAAACTTTAAAGGGGTGCATAGTACAAATATACACAACAGCCCCGTCAATTACAACGAGAAGACGTACCCTTCCGCTTGAAGCTCTTTCATGTGAGAATAGACATCGCAAAAAATGACAGCCGTGAGGAAATGCCAGTCTTCCCACAGACATCAAAATATCTTGTGAGTGCATCATCGGATCGTGAAGATGTTTTCTTGTAAAAAAAATTGCGACGTCAATTTTACTATAAACACAGGGAAAGGTGAGATAAAATTTTAATTTGCCAAGACATCACGTTGCCAATTCAGTGCCGTGTTTGTCTTTCTCAACCACTCCCTTATCACCAGATTTTACGTAACATTTGTATACACAGGTACAGAGGGTCGTATTGAAAAGTCATTATCAAAGCTCGGAACTTGGGGACTTGTGTCTTTGCACGTGGCTAAGCGACCGGACTTCAATGTCAACAAACTCCCGCTTCCAGCACGGAGGTACTGTCAGGTCTGCTATAAAAGTGGTTCCTGGCTGGAACAACATATTGATAATATTATGGTAGGTTGAAACAAGTAATTTTATAGCATATATATAAACAAACATGCAAAATATATCAAATTTACAGTTCTGCTCTGTATATTTTATTACAGTGTATGTCTACATACATTCGAATATTTTTCGAACCTATATCTTCTTCGTCTGTTAGTTAAACACGATTTGAAACGAAAGAAACTTATTTCCACGTCACATGAAGTGACGGGAGCAAAATTAATTTTTATATTGTATTTATTTTAACTAGCTACCTAGTGAATACAAATTACATTTATAAAACAAAAATGTTTCTAGCCACTACCGTAAGAGCCAGGCTCGTGTACGGTGTGGTCTTAGTCAATAATATAACATAAAATTTACAAGGACAGTTTACTAAATACAGTAAGTAACTTAATTCAAACCAATAAACACAACACAAAAGCAAGAATAAAGAAGAAAGAGAAAAAAAAGGAAAATACACATTTAATATAAATTGACAATTCGACAGAAGCCAGTGATATTCAATAAAAACAAGAATATAGTATACAGAAATAAAAGGTAAAAAAAAAAATAAATTTGTTAATATTATATTATATCGTGGATAATTTTAAAAATTTATTTTTTAGAAGCTTCAATTTTACAAAAATTAAAATTTGGAAAATGGTTTGTAATTGTATTACAAAGTCTTAGGCCGAAATAAAGTATTGAATGTTTTCACTGTCACTGTTTCCTGTTCCATTTTCAGTAGTTGCTAGCTGATCTCGTATCTGAGAAAGATAAGTATCCTAAATTTTTCTCGAAAATAGTTTTCAATTTCTATGTCACTACTAGGGAAGGTTCCACCACGACTTGATCCATGGCTATGGACAAATTTTCCATCGATTTAAGGGACTGCAATGTATTTCAGTGAATGCCTGTTTCCAATCTCTAGTTTGTGTTTGACACAAGTTACAAAATATAAACTCTCCATTCGAAGAAAATAATGGATCTCCTCAGAATTCCTCCGCGAAATTCTGTACCTAAATTTTAAGAAATATATTTTCAAACGTATACAATATCCATTCGAGTAATACGTATTTTCTTATTTTCAAACAGACCGTTTACCTCTAATTAATTCTCTGAATGTCATTTTCTTCGACACGACACAGTTTCCTCGTCCGTCTTCCTGTCATTAGTTGTGGCCACTATCTTAGTACACACGACTGTCCCTGAGCACTTGCAGCGTGAGCTTTGTGTACGTTGTCCTGTAACCTTACTCATGCACACGACACACAAGTCCCCAAGTTCCGAGCTCTGGTCATTATCATGGATGGGCAACTCGTGCTCACAAAGTGCTAAAAACCTTGAAAGAGAGAAATGCAGACGGAGCCAGCCGCAGCAAAAGCCACGGTGCGCTCTGTCGGCTCGTGCAAGTGGTCGTGATATCTATTCCATGATTTGAATTTCAGAATGACGCATGGTACAGTAATTATAGTAATTTTAGACAGACTGTACCTGAACACACAACAAAATTATATTATTTTCTAGCTTTGTAAATTAGTTTAGTACTGGAAACACAAACTGAATACAACCTTTTCAAGATACAACAAATATAGCTGCAATACCTATTTATTATTATACTATTTGTTAATATTTATTATTGTATGTCTTATTTGAAACATAGAACGCGAGAATTTACAAGTCTTTATACATTAAAGAGTATTCCTCTGTTCTCAGAAAGGTAATAGTCAATATTCGCAAACAATCAGAAATTCAAGGAAGTATTTCACGGCAGATGAAATAAGCTTACTTCTGAGCTCTTTCTTTACATTGAGAGCTTTTACTCTTCTTTCTTGTATTAAACTCTGACTCAAGCTCATACAGTATATATGGAAGCAAAGAGTATATTTGGAAATTCTGTCTTGGGCAGCATTATGAACAGTCCGATTCCTGATTTCGCTGGAATTTGAATGGCGTGCTGTTCTGTAGATTTATCAATTTAAGCTATAAATTTTCAGGATTTTCTATCGGCTGTAAGCCGAAAGGATTTCAGAAAAATCTCTATTCCTTGTCAATTGTCACTGTTTCTCCAAATTTACCTGTGAATTCTGGTGTACATCTTGAAGTAGGGTCTTATATTTGATAAGCAGGTTTTTTATCACTCTTCAAGATGGTATATAGTCAAAGAAATTGATGTCGTCTATGTTCTACATGATACTACCACATATCCATAAATGCTCTTAGCTAGTCGATTACATGTCGTGCAATTCTGTAACTCACACGCACAACGTGCTAACGATATTTTATATCAGTCTCACCTTGTTGATATCCCATTTTTATCTTTAGCTATTCTAAAGAAGATCTAAACATTATTTCTTTACTAAAACCTTTACTGTTTATTTGTAACATAAAAAGTCGTGCGTAAGAAAGTGTAATAGAACATAATACAAGCATTACCCCCCTTCTTAATAAAAAAAAAAGTCTTTCTCTTTCGACTCATCACCAAAGGCAAATGATCTGGAGATTAGGCCTATATTGTTTTTTACTTAAAACGAGCCGCCACTGACTGCAGACGCGAGCAAATTGCAAGACCCGCGCACAGACACAGGGTTCATTCTAACTGACTGAGGTTGTGTTGACACTTTGAGAATACGAGTTGCCCACCCATGGTCATAAGCAATACTTACTTACTGGCTTTTAAGGAACCCGGGGGTTCATTACCGCCCTCACATAAGCCCTCCATTGGTCCCTATCCTGTGCAAGATTAATCCAGTCTCTATCATCATATCCCACCTCCCTCAAATCCAGTTTATTATTATCTTCCCATGTACGTCTCGGCCTCCGGGCTCCCAACTAACACTCTATATGCATTTCTGGATTCGCCCATATGTGCTACATTCCCTGTCCATCTCAAACGTCTGGATTTAATGTTCCTAATTATGTCAGGTGAAGAATACAATGCGTGTACTTATGTGTTGTGTAATTTTCTCCATTCTCCTGTAACTTCATCCCTCTTAGCCCCAAATATTTTCCTAAGCACCTTATTCTCAAACACATTGCAATAATTTCAATTCCAACAATGTAACAAAAACGATTATATGATCATAATCTACAGACGTTACGCTATGTATTGACATATTGTGACGTCATTAACTGGTATCATGTGACGACAGGAAATGTTTGCAAAATGGTCGACAACGATGGTTCATCACATAAACTTTGAATCAGCCAAATTCATTGCCGTTTATAGGTAGCTGGAATACGGAGCCTATACATAATCCTTCCTCCTTCAATACCTAACGCTTGATGCCCGCGCACGACGTCAAGGTCAGAAAAATGCGCTGGCTTTCACATCACTGCCCTAGAGTGAGATGTATCTGGATGCATTCTCTGTTAAGTCTCGGAACGACTGATTTCGGATTTAATGCATTCAGCAACAAATGTGAAAAACTTCCAGCCAACTGGTTTCGTAGTTATTGTCTTCATATCAAGGTAATCTGAAAGAGCTACATGCTAACGGAAGGAATGAACCCTAGCCGGAATTATCATTCCTTGAGAGATACGCGTTTTATTATCATTGCCCTCGCAAGCGACGTTGTCAGACATGCGAGAGATGATATCCAACAGAATTCCAAATTGTTCTCTTGAGTTATTTTCTGAAAGTTCACGCTAAATAGAACACACCTCGGGAAGAGGGATCGATAGAGCCATGCCACACAATGAGCTTTGAAATGACAATATGATGCGAATGGAAGACATTAATACTAATCCAGGGGAAGACTGAAGAGTTCAAGCAAACGTGAACACCGACGTAGTGAATGATGGGGCTCACAGGTCACATGATCCAGGAACGAACAGTCTGAAGCGTAGACTATATTGCTGCTTTGTGAGGGCTACAGTGGATCAAGTGTCATGTGCATTTACAGTACGATTAAACAGTTACAGGGACATCATTTTATTTTTACTAACATTTCCAATATTAACCTGGCTATACCTTTGGATTAACGGTTCAGAACCGGAAACACCGTTTGCTACCCCTTCCATGACTGGAGTACGATTATACCGGTGTGAAATACAAACAAATCACTCTACTAGGTATAGAAGGGAAGAAAAGTAGTTGATACAAGTACGTAAACTAGGAAATATCGCGATTTTCAGTTTGATCATTTTCATTAGGTTTTTCTTTAATCAAAATATACAGGGACATCATTTTATTTTTACTTCAATTTTTATTGTACTTGAGTTTTTGAATGTACTTCAATTCCACCCCCTCTATTAACGAAGTTCAACCGTCCTCCACACAGATCCAAGACCGCATACACAGTCATAGTAGCCTTACGGTCACAGTAAACAGTGCGTTCCAAAAAAATGTTCACGTTTTCCAGTTACGAAAGAGCTTTCAATTTTGAATCATTTTCGCACAGGTACTGTCGTCCATTTGCCTACATCGTATCCCGGTTTCCCCCACCAGCTTTTATTCGCCAGCTAGTGGCTGGGCTGTCTTAGCTCTTTTCTGAGAACATTAATATCTGTTAGAAATTGAACGTCTACATAATATTATACAACTGATTAAAATAAATTAAATAGAAGGGCCTCGTTAAGTAATTAACTGTCACGTGATTTTCTCCCTTTCTACAACATAACCACTTGGACGGACAGTAGATATCATCTCTGAGTAATTTTATCTCTTCGGATCGGGCAGAAATGAAGATTGAATTTACAGTACGTAAGGTACTCTTTTATAAAGTACAGAATTATTTCAACATGAATTACTAGTACGAAGGACGAAACTGGTAATTGGGATTAGGTACAATAGTCTATAGTGCGATAATATGCACATTAGAACTGAAGCCTGTATCGAAATGAACGGCCACCATTTTCAAAAACTTGTTTAAATATCCATATTATGATAATTTTTCAATTTAACTTCATTCTCTATAGTGTACGCTAATGAGCTGTAGACAGTATAATATACACTGCATAATGAATACGTCCGCATGGACAGCTCAGTTCGTTAGTAAAAACACTCATTGTTAATACTGTACTATATTTTGATTAAACAAACCTAATGAAAATAATCAAACTCAAAAGCGCAATATTTCCTAGTTTACGTAAATGGATGAACTACTTTTCTTCCCTCCTATATCTAGTAAAGTGATTTGTTTGTATATTACGCCAGTATCATCGAATTCCAGTCGTGGAAGGGGGTAGCAAATGGCGTTGATCCAGAGGTATAGCCAAGGTAATATTAAAAAGATTAGTAAACAAATGATGTCCCTGTAGTACTGTATTAACAATGAGTGTTTTTACTCACGAACTGAGCTCTCCATGTGGACGTATTCATTATGCAGTGTATATTATACTGTCTACAGCACATTAGCGTACAATATAGAGAAAGAAGTTAGATTGAAAAATAATCATAATATGGATATTTAAACCCATATCTGAAAATAGTAGCTGTTGATTTAGATACAGGCTTCAGTTCTTTTGTGCATATTATCGCACTATAGACTATTGTACCTAATTCCAATTACCAGTTTCGTACTAGTAACTCATGTTGAAATAATTCTGTACCTACTTTGTAACAGACTGAGGTCTGCATCGGACGTTTTCGCTCGAGCGCCAAGTAGTTCATAGCATAATCCGATAGGTAGCGCACATGCATGATAGGTAAAATTGTCACGAGCGATAAATCCTCGAACGGTATAATCCGAGCGTTAGACATTCGTTCTTGTTACAGTCATGAACTGTGTAGTAACAACATAGATGTTTATCATTTCAAAACTTTACAGTGTTTAACTAACCTCTCCATACAAAACTTGCTTTAAAATATAATATAAATGTTGTAGGTATTTCCTCCCCCCCCACACAGGAGTGATTTTGTTTTTGCCACATCTGATAGATGTTATTGGATGTAAATGTAATTATTATAAACGAAGAACACAATCACGATAATGCAAGAACTGTATCAAGTTTTCTAGTAATAATAATAATAATAATAATAATAATAATAATAATAATAATAATAATAATAATAATAATAATTAGTGTATCAATCTTTGCGTCTGTAACAGTTGTGCAGCATGATTATTCGTTTTATTATATTTTCTGTGACGTTATCTCTGTACTAATATTGTTATTAATCTACTGCTATATCAATCATATTTTGTAAAATGTTTCTACATTGTCGCAGTATATAGGCGGAACACTATGTATGGACCTATCATGTTATATATGTGGTAAATCAAATATTGAATTATTATTAATTAGCAATAATAACTGTATATCGAAGTTTTTCATACTATTTTATTTATAACTTCATGTTCCTGTTTTTTTATGTTCCATTGACTGTTCCATTAAACGTTTGTCATAAACGCAGAAAATAAAGCCTTATTTTTACCATGTGAGCAAAACATATGTGTATCTTATCTGTCGCCTTCCATACAAGATAAGACATGTCGGTGAGATGACCTTGTACTGTGCTTCTATTTATTACGAGCGTATCACGACCGATCGTATCTCACTCGAGGGTACGACACTCGACCGAGTTCAAGCGAGCGATTTAACTCTAATGCAGGACTGTGGTAACAGTGTACCTTACGCACTGTAAATTCAATCTTCACTTCTGCCCGATTCGAAAAGATAAAATTACTCAGACATGCTATCTACTGTCCGTTCTAGTGGTTTTGTGGAAGGGTCGCAGAAAAGAGGGAAATCACGTGACAATTAAGGAGGAACTTCTATTTAAGTTATTTCAAACAGTTGTAAAATATTACGTAGACGTCTAATTCCTAACAGAAATTAATGTCTTTAGAAAAGAGCTAAGACAGCCCAGCCACTAGCCTTTACAGAGGGGCGAGCAGAAGCGGGTGAGGAAAACCGGGATGCGACATAGGCAAACGGACGACAGTACCTGTGCGAGAATATGATTCAATATTGAAAGCAAACATATTTATTCAACGTACTATACTCACTAACTCAGTACTGTTTGTGTTTACTATGACCGTAAGGCTACTTTGACTGTATACGCTTGGTTCTGTGTGGAGAACGTTTGGAAGTTTACTAATAGAGGGGGTGGAAGTGAAGTACATTAAAAACTCAGGTACAATAAAAATTGAAGTAAAAATAAAATGATGTCCCTGTATAACTTAGTAATATGCTCATTTCCCGACCTTAATTTCATTCCAGCATAGGCGATGGAAAAAATTCATCTTCCGTCCACGAGACTCGGTGTTTGTCTATTGTCTTGTGATTGTCCTGTGATGTCTCAACGGTGGTCCAGAGTCATGCTGATCCCAAGATCAGGGAGGCCAGCATTTGTGAAATGCCTAGAGTGCGATGAAATAATCTAATTCCCCTAGCCATTAAGTTGAATATATTTTCGTTAATCTTTTACACGTTAACAAAGCATTTCACGTCAATCATTTTAGGGCAGTCGTGGCGAAAAGGCCATGGTGCGCCGAGCCACTGTGTAAGCTGCAACGTGCATAGCACCTATGGAGGGAGGCGGACACCCGAAGGGGAAGTTAATGTTTAGGACGTGTAACGAAGAAAGAAATGAGCAAGAAAACATAGGACACATTATCACAACCTAAAATTAACTGTCTTCAGAATGTCTCTGCGACAGAGTTTCAAAATTAGGAATTATGTCACTTACTGCCAGTCGTAGTTGATCACGAAGGTATTTGTCTGTCAGTCGTGATCTAAATTTGGCTTTTACTATTTTCATTGTTGAAAATAATTTTTCACAAACGTAAGTTGTAGCGAACATGGCTTCAACAGAGCAAGCGAAAGAACGAAGCTTCGGATATTTATTTTTTTTTCCAAAGATTTGAAAAGTTCAATATCTGTCAAGTCCTTACATCTAGCTTTCATTTAACGTCACATTGTAAATCTGTGAGTTTAAATTGAAGATCTAACCGCATTATTCGTACATCTGCTGTAAAAGAATCGACGTACAGAGATGATGATGATGATAATAATAATAATAATAATAATAATAATAATAATAATAATAATAATAATAATAATACTTAACCTTTTAATGTTTCATCAGTAACATGTAGTAACTTATAATGCCGTTTTATGTTATACAACCGTTTTCCTAGTAATATTTGTGAACAAATCATACATTTAATAATCTCATCATATTGTAAGCAAAAGAATGCGTCCTCCCATCCTACTTGGAACTTTCGTTTTTATAGAGGTACATAGTTTCGAGAGATATTGCGACGATACGCCACTCGCAGGTCCGAGAGAAATACAAATAGAACGGAGTTTGACTCCAGTGAGTAAGAGGGTGGGGGTTTTAGGTAGGAAGCGAGAGAAAAGCACTGCGAGCCACAATGTGCTCGTGAGTCGCATTTTCGCCGCGGCTGTTTTAGGGTCATCGAATATCGAAATCACAGACAAACAGATACTGTTTTTAACATGACTCCCCTTGTGTAAATTAATAAGTCACTGAAATAAATAAGCTCCAAAATACATTATATTAATAATTAAAGACCGCAAATGGGGTACTGAGAAAATACACTTTTACTATACGGAGAGCTATAATGACATCAGGAGTGTGGTTGGAGTTGTACCTCTCAGGTACGGTCCCAACTTACTGGCGGTGGATCTGATTTCGTAGCGTTTATTTAATATTCTTCGCCAATTCTTTACTTACTCCCGTACTTCTACACTTCCTCGCACATATCTTAACTTTCTCTCTTATTTCTTCACATTCATCCACAAGTCTTCATTTATTTATTCGTACATCTGCACTACGTACAGCATTTCTTTTCTTCGCATCGCCTTTCTTTTCCGTACTTCTTTACTTATTTCGTAGCACTTATTTACCTTCATACCAAAACATCGGTCAAATATGCTGAAAGGAAATAAGTCTGGGCATTTGACGCTGCAGTTATTTCTGTGGTGTTTGGGTAAAGGGAGATAAGTCATAAACAGAGCTCGGAACTTGGGGACTTGTGTGTCGTGCGCATGAGTAAGGTTACAGGTACAACGTACACAAACCTCACGCTGCAAGTGCTCAGGGACAGTCGTGTGTACTAAGAAAGTGGCCACAACTAATGACAGGAAGACGGACGAGGAAACTGTGTCGTGTCGAAGCCAATGACATTCAGAGAATTAATTAGAGATAAACGGTCTGTTTGAAAATAAGAAAATACGTATTATTCGAATGGGTATTGTATACGTTTGAAAATATATTTCTTAAAATTTAGGTACAGAATTTCTTGGAGGAATTCTGAGGAGGTCCATTATTTTCTTCGAATGGAGAGTTTATATTTTGTAGCTTGTGTCAAACACAAACTAGAGATTGGAAACAGGCATTCACTGAAATACATTGCAGTCCCTTAAATCGGTGGAAAATTTGTCCATAGCCATGGATCAAGTCGTAGTGGAACCTTCCCTAGTAGTGACATAGAAATTGAAAACTATTTTCGAGACAAATTTAGGATACTTATCTTTCTCAGATACGAGATCAGCTAGCAACTACTGAAAATCAAACAGGAAACAGTGACAGTGAAAACATTCAATACTTTATTTCGGCCTAAGACTTTATAATACAATTAGAAACCATTTTCCAAATTTGAATTTTTGTAAAATTGAAGCTTTTAAAAAATAAATTTTTAAAATTATCCACGATATAATATAATATTAACAAATGTATTTTTTTTTTTTACCTTTTATTTCTGTCTACTATATTCTTGTTTTTATTGAATATCACTGGCTTCTGTCGAATTGTCAATTTATATTAAATGTGTATTTTTCTCTCTTTTTCTCTTTCTTCTTTATTCTTGCTCTTGTGTTGTATTTATCGGTTTCAATTAAGTTACTTACTGTATTTAGTAAACTGTCCTTGTAAATTTTATGTTATATTATTCACTAAGACCACACCGTACACGAGCCTGGCTCTTACGGTAGTGGCTAGAAACATTTTTGTTTTATAAATGTAATTTGTATTCAGTAGGTAGCTAGTTAAAATAAATAAAATATAAAAATTAATTTTGCTCCCGTCACTTCATGTGACGTAGAAATAAGTTTCTTTCGTTTCAAATCGTGTTTAACTAACAGACTAAGAAGGTATGGGTTCGAAAAATATTCGAATGTATGTAGTCATACACTGTAATAAAATGTACAGAGCAGAACTGTAAATTTGATATATTTTGCATGTTTGTTTATATATATGCTATAAAATTACTTGTTTCAACCTACCATAATATTATCATTATGTTGTTCCAGCCAGGAACCACTTTTATAGCAGACTTGACAGTACCTCTGTGCTGGAAGCGGGAGTTTGTTGACATTGAAGTCCGGTCGCTTAGCCACGTGCAAAGACACAAGTCCCCAAGTTCCGAGCTTTGGTCATAAAAATGAGTTCGGAGATAAATGAGAGTTAAACTTGGAACCCTTATTACAAATAATTTTCTACACAAATAAAACACATCAACTGCTTGTATTCTTTGATATTTGCACACCCACTTGTATAATTTAACTTGTGTGTTCATCTGGGGAACAAAATTCCACCTGGACAAAAAAATGACATACCCCTTTACCCGAACACCACAGATTTGTTGAAGAGTTCGGACTTCAACTCTTCTTTACGGACAATGTTATCAAGAGAACATTTTATTACACACGTACGCCTAGTTCTCCTCCCGCTTCTCCTCAAAATTTTAAGAATCTGTGTTAGATATTAAGTTGCGATCTAACGATGTATCGGTATCATATTTTAAGTTTGTTTCTGCCACATTTTTACGTTATTTACATTTTAAAAACATCACATGTCGTCTTATGTAAAGCAAAGTTCATATAATGTTACTTTTTTTTAATTTAATTAGCCTATAAAACTTTAAAATCTAGACGATTAATAAATAGCCAAATTTTACTCCATAAAACTGTTAACGGTATATTGAATAACTGTGATTTTCTTAAATTCCTTCAGTTCAATGTAAAAAGAATAGAATTACGTCATAGGCAAACTTTTGTTATTCCCATTCCTAGAACTGTTTTCTTCAAGAACTCTCCATCGTTTGTTATGTGTAATACTTACAACTCTCTGTCTTTAAACTGTGATTCTCAATTAGATTTCAGTTTAACAGTTAAGAAATTTCATACAATATTAAAAAGAATTTCGGAATATGTATGATAAGTCTTTCTTGTGTTAAATTCTAACGTACCTCGTTTACATGTTTCGACCTATTATCGGTCATCCTCAGAACTGATCGTTTTTGGTCTTGGCGCCTCTTGTTTTATTTCCTGTGAGGGTGTGTTCGTGTGGTAAAGTGTAGAGTCAAAGACTGTGTGTGTTCTGAAATTGAGTTGTGTATTGAGAATTTCGTTGGGGTGTGTTTTCGTGTGTCTGTATATTTCATATTGTTCTAGTGTGTTTAGTTTCTGGCTTTTGGTTGGATGTGTAGTATTTCCATGTCTGTGTTGATGTCTCTGTGCGTGTGGTTAGCATTAGTGATGTGTTCTGCATATGTGGAGTGTTTTGTAATTTTGTTATGGCTGTGATGTGTTATTTGTAACGTGTTTGAAACGATCTGCCTGTCTGTCCTATGTAGAAGTTGTTGCAGGTGTTACATTTGAGTTTGTATACGCCTGTGTGGTTGTATTTGTTTGTTTGTGTTGTTTGTGTGTTGAGATGTTTTTGTAGAGTGTTATTTGTTCTGTATGCGATGTTGTAATTTAATTTCTTGAATGGTGTTGCAATTTTACGTGTGTTTTTGTTTTCGTTATGTTTGTGTTGTATTCTTATGTATTTTGTGATTATGTTTTGCCTTACGAATTATGTTGTCTATCATATTAGGGTTGTATCCGTTTTCATGTGCTATGTATTTGATTGTGTTTAGCTCTTATTTGTAATCCTGTTGGTTCATTGGTATGTTGAGTAGTCTGTGTACCATTGTTCGGAATGCAGCTTGTTTGTGTTGTGTGGGGTGGTTGGATGTGTTGTTTATGTTGTTGTGGGTTTTCTGTATACTTTGAATGTGTGTTTCTTGTCTAATTTTGTTATTGTGATGTCTAGAAAATTTATGGATTTGTTGTTTTCAGTTTCTAATGTGTAGTGTAGCTTTGGGTGTATTTTGTTTATGTGTTGATGCAGGTTTTGGATCTGTCTTTTGTTTCCTTTGTATAGTATTAGTATGCCATCTACGTATCTGTGCCAATATATGATGTTGTCTGTGTGTTTGTTGTTGTACGTTAGAATTTAACACAATAAAGTCTTATCATACATATTCCGAATTGATACAGTGTTAAAAGTTGTGCAATCAAGATCTATAAAAATAATTGTATTTCCTTAGATATTTAAATTATGAATAAGTGTATTATGTTTTTTACTCTAGGTTTTAAATAATTTTGCATTATTATATTGCACTATATTAACTGCAATATTATATTCTAGCATATATTATGTAGCTATCTTTATTTCGTTTGTGTTGTTTGTTTTGATTTTTCTTATTATGTATTTTATATAGATATCAATGTAAGCCACCTACATTTGGAAGCTTGCTTCTAATGGTGGTGGATTTAAAACAAAATAGAATAAAATAATGCGTTAGACAGAGAAGCTTTTCGCCTAAATCAATACCTTATGAAATATATTGTTGTTCAAGTGCAACCATGAGGAAGGGAAAATTGTGCAAAGTCAGGTAATGTACGTTTCCTGTATGTGGTGAACTACATAAATTAATTGTAAAAATGTGTAGGCCTAGTATAATGCTGTAACACTCTACTAAACTGTACATATCTATACTAATAATAAATCTGTAGCCGAAATTTTTCTGGTAATTTTCGATTTTCCAAAAATAATTGGTCCTAACATATATAATTAACCACCCTGAAACTGAAAATCGCTTTTTTGAAATTTTTGTTTGTATGTCTGTCTGTATGTTTGTTACCTTTTCACGCGATAATGGCTGAACGGATTTCGATGAAAATTGGAATATAAATTAAGTTCGTTGTAACTTAGATTATAGGCTATATGGCATTCAAAATACATTATTTAAAAGGGGGTTATAAGGGGGCCTGAATTAAATAAATCGAAATATCTCGCTTATTATTGATTTTTATGAAAAATATTACATAACAAAGGTTTCTTTAAAAATCATTTCCGATAAGTTTTAGTCTTTGAAAAATTTAGATAGGACTGATATTTACTGAGATAAATGAGTTTTAAAATTAAAATATCTGCCATCTAAGGCGGTCGGTGTATTGAAATAAAAAACAAATGACTTCGTCTATAAGGGGCCTTGGACACAACAATCGAAAGCTATGAAACATAGCCTACAGAGAATGTTTCTGTGTTTGTATGAAGTAATATCAGAAGCTAAATTAACCGATTTGAATAATTAATCATTATTTCACCATTGGAAAGTGTAGTTTCTCTAGATGGACATAATGCTATAATGTTATTACAGTAACTTCTGACTGAATTGAGGACAGGTAAGATTAAAATAGCTTCTTATGCACAGAAAACTTGATAGGCTATTCTGTATATTCCTTTTCTGTATTTCCTAAACTAATTTTTATGACCAAATGAGTGGTCTCTGGATCAAAATTCGCATTTTAATTTTTTAATTAAATTTAAATTAACATAATAAACGATTTATCCTTCTATCAAACACGAATGTCCCTGCATCAAATGTCCTAATTTAATTATATAATTACTTTATATTTATTTCTAACGGGTTCAGCGGAGCGCACGGGTACGGCTAGTTATAAATAAACGTAGCAATGTAATCAATAGGTGGGTGGTTTAATGTTTTAAATCGTATTCACTGCAGCCATTGCAGTGCCAAGCTTAGTTGTAGTATGAGAACAGAACACTTCTCTGTCCTACGTCCTGCACATAGTAAAACGTCATACCTATAGTTGATGTTGTAGTTAACCTTGTGGTTTACAAACCCCAAATGCAATCTCTACTAAAAATTAAGACACAAACGTCACTGTTGAAAATTTCCTATTCAAAGAAAGGACATTGCTCACGGCAGATTGATTTCTTTCAGAAAATTCTACGGTGAACAAAGCCCCATAAAATATATATAAAGTAATGATAAGTAAAGGCTAAACATTCCATTTGATCAATGTTGCAGTGGAAGATAACCTAAGCCAGCGGTCATAAGCACAATGCACCCTCGGGCTAGATTCTCTGACCATCCGTGAGTAGGAAATGCACTAGCGTGCACCCGTGGCTGGTGGCGGGTATGTTTTCTGCCTCTCCCTTCTGCACATTCCGATACACTCCTTACCCTTTACCCATTTCTACGATTGCTAAGCTACGAATGAATAAAATGTTGAAGTTCTTTAATCAATGCATTGCAGGTAACATCAACGCAACTCCCATAAGCAGCAATGCTGCAGTTATTGCTGCAATATTTTTCTCGAGTGGTAAAAAGAAAAATTTTCCGTGTTAAAGCATAAAATAGTTGAATAGAATGTCCGTAGATGGCGAACATTTGAAGAAACAAATCAGTGCAAGAGAAGCTAATCCTACGTACATTTTCTCACGCGAACAGGGGAATTATTTTAAACTTTTTTATTACATAATATTACTCACTGTGTCACTAATAAATGTAGTCTTCTT
Organism: Periplaneta americana; assembly: GCA_025594305.2. Taxonomy (NCBI): domain Eukaryota; kingdom Metazoa; phylum Arthropoda; class Insecta; order Blattodea; family Blattidae; genus Periplaneta; species Periplaneta americana. The sequence goes on from JAJSOF020000039.1 coordinate 3,280,012, forward strand.
TTCCATTCGTTGTGACGTTATTGGCTCTGACGCCTTCATAACATCACTGACAATGGGAATCCTTCACATTCTGTTGGTTGAGTCGAATACGGGCAAGATCTGTTGCAGTTAACGGAAGTTCATGTTCATATTGAGAGATTTATTTGGTTATCACTTCAGACGGTTTTCAAGAAATAAGGATTTTCTTTTTCACCACATTACAAACACTTCGATGGTTCAAGATCCTATTTTGACTGTCTTCGAAATCGGATTTCTGAAACTGTAGGCTATATCCCGATTCGAAATTACAAAATTTTAAACTTGGATAGAACACAGTTTTTATCACAACACCAACAATATTTTCTATAAGTTTAAAATAAAATTTAAAACCTTCAACAAACACAAAATCTTCCATTCTGTCAAACCATAACACAGCAAGCCTCGTCATGCTGCGAGCGCCTTGCTCTCTCGTCAGCTGAGTACTGAAAAAGGTCCAGTGGTGCCAACTCATCGTAAAAAAATTTGCTAGATGAGTAAAACAAGCGTTTTAGCGTATAAAACAGCTGGATTTCAAAAAACTGAACCGAAATCAAAATAGAACCCTAAAAGGCGAGAATATTTCAAAATTGCACTTCCAAAAACTGCTACATAATTGCTGACATTTCCAAAATTATCTGTAGTAATTGCCCGAGAGCTGTTTCATCTTATTCATAATTTCACTTATGCCAAGATGAAACCACGAGTGCAATTTAATAAGATTATTCAAAGAATAAAATTAAATATCTTGCAAAACCGAATTACTTACTTAAATTATAATAATTACTGTAAAAACAGCAATAAGACATTATATTTACTTGTAATGAAGTTCAAAAACAAATCGCTATCTATCACGGCATACTAAGTCCGTGTCTCAAAGCTACATTTTCAGCTGAAGTGAACTAGATTGTTGACTAAATAGCCGAATGTGACATCAGAAGTAAGATCCAAAGCTACGTAGTGCATAGCAAATGCTTGCTCGATTGATGACTTGTACACTAAACAAACATGGACACCTCATTAACAATTGGGGGTTATGAAATCTGAAGATGCTTTGGAAATAAAGTATGAGTTCAATGTAGAGTAGCACGTTAACTTGGAACATTGACATTGTTGGTATCTGCTTTGTTATTATTATTATTATTATTATTATTTTTTATTATTATTATTATTATTATTATTATTTTAATATTTCAAACTCTTACCTTTTCCACGCTTATTTCGATTGTTGATAGCCAAACGTAATTTTCATAGATATCTTTTGAACATCTTTTACAATTCTACATCTTTTTATGTTTCTTTTCTAGTGTCAGGAAATTACCATTCAGTTCATAAACCTGAGAATTAAGTTTCATGAAGTGTTTACTGGAAAACTGTTTAAAAACAAAAAATTCGAATTTCCAAAAATAAATAAATAAATAATAACCGCTGATAACTCGTAATGAAACTGCATTAGGACACTGCCTTCTTAATTTAGTGCTATGCCGTAATTTGATGACTTTGAGAAAAATAGTCTATGAAGAAGGCCATGATTCCAGCATGCATATTCAAAGCTCTAGTGTGTAGTTTACACAGCGAATAAGGATTATAAAGAACTGAGAAAATTTTCCTGTGTTTTGTTTCTCTGTGCGCCGACGTTTAGTTCCACTTTCAAGCGCTAGAGGTTAGTGTAATCGAGCACACGCTAAGATAATAATTGAATATAAGAGTTGAGACACAGGACCCAAACATTGCCTACCTTATTGCATTATCCAGTAATGCTTTGCTTAAAATAAATTCAAGTTAACAGCTTTTCCTTATTTCTCAGTGGCAAACTAGTTGTAATAATTTTTTTATATTTCAGATATAATAAATTATATTATAAAATAATATAATACATTATAAAATTAAGTATCGAATTAGTTTAATATTTGTATACAATAAAATGTAGGTACATGGTTTTGCTTCTCATAAGAGTTTTGTTTTTCCATTTTCAGTGCTATCAAATCATTACATATTTTAATTGTTGTTGGGGTCAACGTTTCAACTCTCATTATAAAGGAACTCTAGAGTCTAGACATTACAGTTAATGACGGATTTATTATTTTATGGATCCAATTTATTTTATTTGAGTGCATAATGTACCTAGATGTATTAATTGTATGTGTTATATTTCCGCTGTGTTAACTGCTAGCTGGTGTGATGTCAGCGCCAACTCTAGGGAGAAAGTAGAATCTCACGCTCTAGCTGGCTTGAAGGTCATTGAAATCAGTCCGGCTACATCAAAGGTACCGACGCGAAGTGTCCATTCTTTATAATCCCTATTCGCTGGTTTGCAAGTCAGCTAGTTGCTAGTTATTAGCATGTAGTATAGATTTGAGCTCTGAGACACGGGCTAAATACTATTTGAATATTAAGATTTTTATTAATTTGTCCTACAGAATAACATCTGTAATATTGACAATTAATATTTGAGGAGAAAAATTCCTCAAATATTAATTGTCTAAATACTATTGCCAACTACTGAAAGCGGAAATACGAAACAACAATACTTAACCTCAAAACTAAGATAAGCTGAAAGGTTACATTAACAGAATACAACACGAAAGGTTTTTACCGACATTTATTTATTACTTGAAATCACTGTTACCAAATAAGATGCTTCCTTACAAAGCGTCTTATTAAGAAACATGATTGTGATTGGTTGACTTTAAGGCGGTTGTGAAAAATTGTTGGCCAACATCGTAAATTCATCCTGTAAGTTGAACAGTCGTCATAATGCAACAGTCTAGTATGTACAGCCACAAAGCTTGAGTTGTTGAGGGTGCTAGGAACAATAGACGGTGCCGGTACTATTTCGCATTATCTGTGATGAGGCGATAGTAGCGATCCTAGTGTTTCCTAGTTGGTGCAGCAATTTTAATGATGTATTATATCACAATGTTCTAAATACGTCTATAATGCCTTATTTAAAATTTCGCCCATATATATAGTGAGGATAACGTAAGTGTAGTTTCTAAAAATCTAATTTGGCCGTCTCTTTAGTGTTGCCAACTAATACTAGATGTCACCAAAGAGGGCAAAATCACAATGCTATGTACTGAAATAATAATACTAATGCATTAACAATAAGAAATAACCTAGATGTTGATACAGCATCGTAAAATAACCCAAAAAACAATAACAATGTATTGCTTATTTACCACATCTCATCTTTAGTTGCGAGGTGTATCCTAAATGGTTCAATAATTCATAGTATATTTTCCTCCTTCTTGCAAAATATGTTGATAATTAGGATTAGTATGATCTAATATTAAAATCTATTTAGTCTGGTAACATGAAATTCATTGCTCTGACTACACAGTTAACGATTCATAAGACCTAAGCTAAAAATATATTTACTTGCTTGCACTTTCATCAGTTTCCTTTACTGCAAACTGAAATTGTTGCTGCCAACATAACAGTTAGAAAATAACTGCCAGTTGTAGTATTTGTCAGTACCCGAAATTCGAAACGAAGCTGGTAAACCTGAGAGCTACAAAATCACTATAATCCACTAGCATATGTAGTAACAGGGGAAGAATGGTTAGGTTTCACCCTTAGGGTATTAAGTAAGCTGATCTGGACTATATATGTATATATAAATCCCACAAGGGCAGCTGCCCTTCAGTAAGGGTTGCCAAAAGAGACAGCATATTAAACAAATAAAATAAAAAGAAACATTTGCGTTATCACTATTTACGATGTTTATTTTCAAATGGAAGCTTGGGAAAGCACTTTTATTCAATAATTATTAGTAATCAAATAGAATATAAGGAAATTTAGGTGTACAGGTGATCACGTAAAATCTGAACAGAATATTTCATTACGTCTATATCAATAATTTGCAATATATTTAAAGGAATTGCAAAAGACTTAAAACATTCAACTGAACAATAGACCAAATACTTCAATCTGTCCTTGTATATGACAATAATCTCTAAAGTATTGAATTGTAGAGTCATAGATGATGATCTTTTCTTCATGTACTACTACAGGTTGTTCAACTGCAGTTTTTTTTTGGTTATTTTACGACGCTTTATCAACAGCTTAGGTTACTTAGCGTCTGAATGAGATGAAGGTGATAATGGCGGTGAAATGAGTCCGGCGTCCAACACCGAAAGTACCCAGAATTTGCTCATATTGGGTTGAGGGAAAACCCCGGAAAAAACCTGAACCAGGTAACATGCCCCGACCGGGAATCGAACCCGGGAGACCTGGTTTCACGGCCAGACGTGCTAACCGTTACTCCACAGGTGTGGACTAACTGCAGTTTCGAAGCGCACGGTGGGATCGATGATAATTGCTCTGTCATTTCTTCTATCAATTGCTATGATGTCAACTCGCCGAGAACTTCCATCTTTCGCAAGGCAGTGGACTTCTTGGTGAACCTAGTAGAAGGAAGGAAGGAAGGAAGGAAGGAAGGAAGGAAGGGAGGGAGGGAGGAAGGAAGGAAGGAAGGAAGGAAGGAAGGAAGGAAGGAAGGAAGGAAGGAAGGAAGGAAGACTTTTAGCAATAAGTTCTCGTATTGCATGGTGTCTAGTATTCCGGATGAGAGTTCCATGTTGGCAGAATCCCAGGATATGGGAACATGTTGGACATAGGTATATTAGGTTAAATCGATGTAGATTAATCGAAACTATATTATCCTAAAGTATTTTACATTCTTTCTGAGACACCCTGTATACATTATGAATTGTACAGGGACATCATTTTATTTTTATTTCAATTTTTATTGTACCTGAGTTTTTTTAATGTACTTCACTCCCACCCCTTCTACTAATGAAGTTCCAAGTGTCCTCCACACAGAACCAAGACTGCATATAGTAAACAGTACTGAGTTAGTGAGTATAGTACGTTCCAGAAATATGTTCGCGTTTTCCAGTGACGAAAGAGCTTTCAATATTGAATCATATTTTCGCACAGGTACTGTCCGTTTGCCTACGTCGCATCACGATTTCACCCACCTGCTTCTGCTCGCCCTCTGTAAAAGCTGGGCTGTCTTAGCTCTTTTCTGAAAACATTAATTTCTCTTAGGAATTGGACGTTTACGTAGTATTATACAACTGTTTAAAACAACTTAAATAAAAGGGCCTCGTTAAGTAATTAACTGTCACGTGATTTCCCCCCTTTCCACGATCCTGCGGCATAGCCACTTGGACGGACAGTAGATAGCATGTCTGAGTAATTTTATCTGTGCGGGTCGGGCAAAAGTGAAGATTGAATTTACAATACGTAAGGTACTCTTTTATATTGTGTGTTCAGTTCAACGTGTGTCATGGCTCGCTGTATGCCGTCATGTGGCTAGCCGATGAGCCTAGAGAATTCAATCTTCCTACACTTTCGCAGGAGGTGTATAACCTACGAGGCAGAGAAGTTGCCTAGCAAGTACAGCGTTCATTCTGAAGAGTACATACCGATACGTACGGTAACGCCGGTCGTGGCAGGAATGTGAACTGTTTGGAAATACGTACTGTCGGGATATGGGGAGAGGGTTAAGACGATTACTTACGTATTTGTTGACATTAACTTCGACGGTCAACATGGACATGGAGCATTTGATTTGTATTGTGGAATGTTACCGTACGCAACCGATGATAACAAATACCCTGCGTACGACTTGCCGGCGCAAAACACAGTTCGAAAGAGGTTATGGTAGCACACAGACCGTACAGACCGCCATCTGTTGCTACGACGTTCAAGTTATACCGTACACGTTCTCAAGTTCAGATTGAAGAACGCCTTAAATAATAGGCAACTTCTCTAACATATAAGCTGAAACTCGCTTCAATTTGGTGACCCAACAACAGTGACTCATGACACACTTTGAAATTAACACCCAGTAGAGTAGGTACAGAATTATTTCAACATGAGTTACTAGTACGAAGGACGAAACTGGTAATTGGAATTAGATGCAATAGTGTATAGTGCGATAATATGCACAAAAGAATTGAAGCCTGCTTCGAAATGAACGGCCACCATTTTCAAAAATGTGTTTAAATATCCATATTATGATTATTTTTCAATTTAACTTCTTTCTCTATATTGTACGCTAATGTGCTGTAGACACTGCATAATGAATACGTTCGCATGGATAACTCACTTCGTGAGTAAAAACACTTATTCTTAATACAGTACTGTACTTTGATTAAAGAAAAACCTAATGAAAATTATCAAACTCAAAATCGCGATAGTTTACGTAAATGGATGAACTACTTTTCTTCCCTCCTATACCTAGTAAAGTGATTTGTTTGTGTTTTACACCAGTATCATCGAATTCCAGTCGTGGAAGGGGGTAGCGAACGGTGTTTCCGGTTCTCTAAAGTTATAGTCAGGTTAATATTAAAAATGGTATTAAAAATAAAATGATGTCCCTGTAGTAAATAACAGTATTTTATTGTTTTGTTACTTAAAATGAGTTACGAAAAGAATTATAATTTAGTCGCAAGAAATTGAACTCCTTTGAAATAACAGAAGGCCATATGAAAATAGGATCAGTCATGTGACGTCACTTTTAAAATCGCTGAAGTAACAAAACATCATTACATGAAGCAAAGCTTTGTACAGAGCTTAGAGAGTGAAGTTTATACGTCGGCTATAATCCTAAGAATTATGAAGAAATATAAGGGTAGAGGATTTCCGAAGATTAAATTTTTAAATAAATGTCGACCTGGCCGGGGTGATTTAGGGAGAAGGTTATTCTGCAAAGAGGTTGTATGACAGGCTGTGGAGCTCCTTCGTTTCTGCTTTCAGTTAAATCCCGTCTGCTGTGAGAAACTTTTCTCTGTTGAGGCTCTTTTATTTTTCCCACCCTCCTTTTCATGCCCGTTGTACTTTCTCCATTATCATTGGAAAGTGAGAGAGGGAATGTAGCCTCCAGCAAAAGCATACTCAAGTTCACAAAAGATATTTCTCCTATATTAATGCATTATAAATATCAGTATTTCGTTCTCTTTTGGCTTTCTACCAGGGCTGGATAAAAAGTAATGGCAACAGTTCGAGATTTCTGACATGGCTTTATTCACAGGGGTACAACATTTACATACCTTCTATATCATACATGGGCACAATTTTCGGTTACGTGAGGCACTCGATTTGAAATAGTTTGTTTACTAGGAGAGGAGACTGCAGAGTAGGATGGGAAATATAAACTGCTGTGACCTGCGTCACCTTATCGTAATCGCTAAGGCGGTCAGTAGCGAATTATTAGGAAAGCGCTTGGTTAACGTGAGAGACTCGAAAACTTTTATTCAATTTGGCAAATTAATTCGGCAGCTTCAATCATAAACCTCTTTACTATTTCTCCATCATTGAATTGATTTAAATCACAGGCGAGAAATTGCGTAACTAGCCAATAATATTCCATCACGTTATCCACGTTTATTTTCTTGAATATTCTCGCGTTTCTCAAGAATACTTAATAGATTTGCACGTTCTCGACCTAAAATAATTTCAGAAAATCATATTTCGTTTTCTACGCACATTTGATATTTTTTTTATAAATTTATTTTGGAAATAATATGTACAAATAACATTTAATTCCTCGTAGGCTACCTTTTAATGCATGCGTGTTTAAGGTATAATGTCGTATTTAATATACTATGAAAATGTTAAGATCAAAAATTTTCTTCGGAATAGTACGAAAAAATAACATTTCATTTGTCTCACCTTCTAATTCAGCATGTTCTTTATGACGTAAGGAGTAATGTCGTTGTATGTTAAATTTATTAATGCCTAATAGGATTTTCGAACATAACATACATCGTATGTTCTCCCCTTCTAAACAGCAAAAAAACTCTTCCTCCCATTCATGAAATAATTGTTTTCTAACGCGTACACACTGCTTTGATAATGCCATTATGCCACCACTGATATTGCTTATGAAACTGATATAGAACCTGCCCACGCATAGGAGCTACGTGAGGGAGGAACGGGGACTGTGAAGATGATGTCACTCAGAGCGATAAGCTCTGAGCGTATTCCGAATCTCACCGGTGAGCAATCCGATGGCATCACGGTGTTCCGAATTCCACCGATGACGTCATTGATGCTCCACCGGTGTCGCACCGGTGCCATCAACTTGTGGAGGTGGTGGCAGTCTCCATCAGTGAATCTGATTGGTTCTTGTATAGGGCGGGAATTAGCAGACGAATGACATCGTGCACTGTTGTGTCATGGCGGTGTGTTCTGCTTTAGTTCTCTGTATTGTTTGTAATGAGCACAACGTGAAAACAATATGTTAATGGCTTATGAGCGAACATGTCAACGGACCAGTTATTACTACCGGTTCAAGAAATAAGTTGTTTATGCTCTCTTTTCTTTGAACGAGATGGCAGTACGGAAATTTCGCAAAATTTTGCTAGCGTAGCACAGATAACCACTTACACAGTCGCCATGACAGCATCGATTCTTCCAGCAGTTTTGTTCCTTATTTTCGTTGCAACGTGACGTCATCGATGCCACCGGACCGGTGAGATTCGGAATACGCTGTCTGTGAAGGTCAGTGAGACACAAATTCTCAAGTGAGACACGACGCCCATCTCTGTTATATATAATCGCCCCCCCCTTATTTATTACCTTTTGCCAAATGTTTGGAAGGCGTCGTACACCATCAGCGCGTCCATCTTTGTTGATGTTCCGTATTGACCGCCTTATAGCACGGATAAGTTCATTTCTGGTATTGTACCGGGTCCCTCGCAGTGGTTCTTTCACTTTGGTGAAAAGATCGTAATCGCATGGATCATATCGGGTGAGTACGGAGGATGTTCCAGAACCTTCCATTGCCAGCGGCGCCAGAGGTCCTTGATAGCAGCAGCGGTGTGACTCCTTGCATTGTCATGAAGAATGATGGGGTTCTGTACCACCAAGTGTCGTCGTTTTCTCCTGAAGGCTGGACGAAGGTGGTGCTGCAGGAACCTGCAGTAGTAGTCCGCGTTTGCCGTCTGCCTTGGAGGTACAGCGTGGTGCAGTATTACCCCATCAATGTCATACGCCACAATGAACATCACCTTCACAGCACTTTGTGTAGGGCGCACTTTCTTCGGACGAGAAGAATCTGGACGCTTCCCTTCATTTGACTGACGTTTCAAGTTTGGTTGGTTCGTATGAGCGAGCCCAGGTTTCGTCCATAGCCACGATTCGTCCAAGAAAGTCGTCATCTTTGCTTTGGTACCGGTCCAACAAGGCCTGTGCAACTGCATTGCGGTACCATTGTTAAACCTCGGAAATTTCATGGGGTATCCAACGCCCTGTAATTTTGCCGTAACCCAGAATGTCTTGCAGAATGTGGAGCACAGTTTTGTGACATACTCAGACTTCCGCTGCTAACTCACGCGCAGTCCATCGGCGATCAGCATCCAACAGGGAAGCAAGGAGTTGATTATGTGCAATACTTGCAACTCTCTGTCTTTAAACTGTATTTCTCAAGTAGATTTAGTTTAACAGTTAAAAAATTTCATACAATATTAAAAAGAATTGTGTTTCCTTAGATATTTAAATTATGAATAAGTGTCTTATAATGTATTTTATGCTCGACCATCACGAAATGCAGTAATTATACACCTGGTAGTAGCCCTTTAATGCACCTCATTAAAGTACACCTATTCATTAAAGTTCAGGTGTTCAGCCAATGACAAATCACCTTTGTATCATTATAAAACCGCAAGTATCGATTATTCGCGGATATGCAATCGAAAGACAATTAGCGAAAAGTCACGGAGGCTGGAAATCCAATACTGTCGCAGAAGGTTATGTTCTATTACTATAATAATTAGCGTTAATTGTAAATAATATTCAAATAAATTCAATTTTTCATCTCGTTTTTCAATTCTATATCAATTTCCAGGTTATATCAAGACTTCTCTACGTTATATCAGGGTCAATGACATTCGGCCTCGGAAAAAATCAATACTTTCGCGTCTGCGCACAGCTCACAATTCAGGTCAGTTCGCTACTCACTTACATAACCATAACATGACCTACTTTTGAATAATTTCAAGTTATAAATATGGTCGAGAATAAAAAGTCGTATGAAACTTGCATATAATGTTAATTAAGACGCTCGTATGAAAATTATGAAACTCGCTTGCGGTCGTTTCATAAACAAATATACTTGCGTCTTAATTACTACCATTATAGGCTCGTTTCATAATGTACTATTATGCTCGACCATGCCGAAATGTAGTAATTATACACCTGGTAGCAGCCCTTTAATGGACCTCATTAAAGTAGACCTATTCGTTAAAGTTCAGGTATTCCACCAATCAGAAAATACTATTGCACCAATATGAAAGCGCAAGTCTAATTCAATTTCAAGGTTATATCAAGATTAATGTTTATTTTACTCTCTAGATTATATCAAGGTCAGTGTCCACATTTGTTACTCGGAAAAAATCAGTACATTCCCGTCTGTGCACATCTCACAATTTACGAGGTATTGTACAAGGTCAGTTCCACTCCTCAGTCAGATAAGAATAACATGAATACTTATGAATAATTTCAAGTTAGAAATATGGTCGAGCATAAAAAGTCGTATGAAACTTGCCTATAATGGTAATTAAGACACTCGTATGAAAATTATGAAACGAGAGCAAGCGAGTTTCATAAACATACGCGTCTTATTTACTACCATTATAGACTCGTTGCATAATGTACTATTATACTAGTTTTGAAATAATTTTGCATTATTATATTGACATTTGGCAATGAACTTGTAAACATTTATATGGTTAAGTACTCTTTGTCCCTTGTGGCAGCCCACGAATGGTGAGAAGATTTTTGAATTATAAATTATAAACTGCTATAATATATTCTAGCGTCTTTTACCGGTATGTATTTTCTTTCTTTCGTTTGTGTTGTTTGTTTTGTTTTTTTTCTTATTATGTATTTTGTATATGTATCAATGTAAGCCGCCTATAATTGGAAGCTTACTTCTGTTGGTGGTGGATTTAAGGGTATATGTACATGAACGACCACAAATATTATCAGAAAATGCAGGCTGTATGTTTCTAAAATTGTATAAGGAAATGAACTCACAATTGGACAAAAACTACAAGGTACTACAACAAGACTTATTAGAATTTAAATATCTTATAAAAGTATAAAAAAAGATTACTAATAATATTTTTAAGAATTCACTTTGTACTCTAAATTAAATTTTCCAAAATTTGAAAACTTTTAAACATATTATTTCATAACTCCACAACCATTATAGTTATAGTTGAAGAGTCCACTGCAAGAATGATGGATGTTATTTCGAACACATTTTGCAGGAGAAGCAATTGAAAGTTTGAAATGCTTAGCGCTCAAAGCTTAAATGTGATTTTCCGTTTATTGCTGGACAATGACTATCAGTGTTAATGCCATATAACTCTGTATGTACATTCTATATGTCTTAAGCTATGCATTGACAGTCTTGGTTCATTTTCGACAAGAAAGTGACATCCATCATTCTTGCAGTGGGCTCTTGAATTCTGAAATGATGTACACTGATTTAACATGCATTTATGCAAAAGGTAGACTACAGTAATGCCGATTTCTCTGAATATAGAAAAATTAGCTCACAAAACATTATGTAAATTTTAATATATTTTATATAGGACAAATAAAAAAATGAATGTGTTAAAATAAACAACTCTACATGTCTGAGAGTAGTCTACTTTTCAGAAATAAGTGTTTATTACATGCAGGAAAAATATTAAAGATGTCAGGGAGACCATAACAATGTTATGGTTACCAAATGATGTAACTGCAGATTTTTTTTTTCAAACTCTGATAAAACTGGTTTGAAAAATAGTATTAGTAACCTTTCTTATACTTTTATCAGATATTTAAGTTCTAATAAGTCTTGTTGTGGTACAGTTACGGAAGAAAAAACTGGTCGATGAGAAGGAACACTCGTAATGTTACTTATGCCGGTTTTGTTGTGATTATCACAGTGTCTGAGAAGGATACTGTTTACTTCCCCTCGACATTGCTGGGCTAGGAGAGAAAGTCTTTCGTACTGTGTCTGTTCATATTCTATATGGTTGAAACTATCGTGTTTTTGTCGATATAAAGAAATTTGTTATTTCATTGTTTTCACCATTGCGGGTATGAGGAATGTTACCGATTTCATTATCAACTCCTCTGTTTGTCTCTCTTTACTCTATAGATATACTTCGTTTATTTATGGTTTATTTTTACTTTAATATCTTCCTGGCAAAAGAGACGACGAGGAGTAAACAAAATTGAGATAAATACACAATATAATAGCCTATATCGTGAACAATACTATTTAATCACTTTCCAGCCTCTGCACTATATAATTCGATTTCGAAGGTTTATTCCGCAAAGAGTTGAAGTTTATTTTACAATTTCCTTATACTCCTATCGAAGTATATGTAATATATAATCATAAATAGTAAGACGTAAGAAATACTCGTAATAATTATACCATCAACAAAAACAATGCTTAAAAATAAAGCACAGCCTGCCTTTCAAAATCAATTTTCTTTCAAAAATGAATAAGTTTAAATATCTCCATAATATATTTATATATATATATTATATAAAATTTGAACTGGATAATGGAAATTAAAAACGGCTGAACGGATTTTAATAAATGGCCCCTCATTTTGAAGCTTGGAACCCAAAGTTTTTCAAAAGTAGTAGTTTTCAGTGAAATGTCAATTTTCCTACATGATTTTCCTATTTTCCAAAATCCATCTGTTGTCAGTTTTGAGAACTAATTTTATCGAATCACGGCCGACTTGATTGAATTTCAGAACAAAACAAACATTACAATAAACAATAGGCTATTACATGAAGGCCATGACCTGCAGGATTGCCGACATATTTAGAGTTCAATTCAATTTGTTATTAAAACTGATTCAGCAGTGTATAATAATTTTCTGAGTACAGCTGTGTATTGATATTGAAATCTACGAAACTTGAGGTGGTTTGATAACATTATTAGCATTAGAAATTAAATATTATTATAGTTAATATCACGATGCGTCTATTTTTCATTAATTGTACATAATATTGATGCTATATTGATGACATGAAAGTGAAACGTTTTGAGGTTATGTAAGTAAATGTAGAGAATATCATAATTTAGATCTTCATTTCTATAATTTACTGAGTGGCTGCTATATATAACTACAAAACTTAAGTAAGATAATAATGTTGTTATTAAAAATCAAATATTTTTATACTTATTAACCCAGAGGGGTTGGGTCTTTTTCTTATACTTAATGGCGGTGTAGCTCAGGATTTGGACCAATGGTGGCCTTATGTGAGGGCGGCAATGAACCTCCGGGTTCCTTAAAAGCCAGTAAGTAAGTAAGTAATGGCGGTGTAGTGTAGATATTGATATGTGTCATTGTCTTCAGTATTGGCTCGAGAGAGCGCAAAAATTACAGTTCCTAAGGGAAGATAAAAAAAGGTATTACTTACTGATGAAATAAGAGACCTAGAAAATTTTGTAGTCTCCAGATCATTTCAGCAAGATCTCTTAGTAGGATAAAATGATTTTACGCTCTACATTTCAAGTTCTCTGCAGCAGCTATACGAAAATGCTATAGTTCGAAAGCTTAGCAAACCTGACATTTTTTTAACTTTAGCTGTGAACTTAAAAATTATCGCTTCTACAATCCACAATGACCTGAAATAGCTACTGCTATCGTCCTGACATTGATATTTGCGTTTTCGCGTTGAAACTCAAAAACTGAAGTTGAATAGGTTCAAGAAAAAGTATTTGGCCTAAAAATATCCATTCAGAGGGAGTATGTTTCATTATTATGGAAGCAAATAACTATAAAAAGTATTCTTCATTGAAAATGAATCTGAAAAATGTTTATTTGAACGTCTAACGAACTTAGTTTGCAGCAGCATTTGCTGCACAAGCCACTAGTTATGTTTATTTGCATCGAGTCTGATATGCTTCGTCAGATCGACTTTGGTAATACCATCACTGCTCCCTCTGTGAATAAAGTTCGGAGGAAATCTTTATAATTCACAAGTAAGATGCATGTATTTTGAGTCTAGTAATTTATTGTTTTCTAAATTGTAACATTTCATTTAAAAATAATAATTTTAACTAAACGTCACCTGTATAATAGTTGCCCATAAACTGTTTGTGGGAGTTGGGGGCGGCAAATTCTAGCACTGCCTTGTGGCGGCACTATATCTAACTCCGGCCCTGCATAGGCTACAGAATACTGTAGAATGTAAATAAAATCATTCCGAAAGCCAGTCTCTCGTAGCCCAACAGATACGAGAGGATGTCAATAGTGTCCTTATTAGACACTCTGTACAGAAAATAGTCCGAAAGCCTTTCTCTCCTAGTCCAGTAACTTCGAGGGGAAGTAAGCAGTAGCCCTCTTAGACACTCTGTATTGTGATAATCACAACAAAACCGGCATAAGTAACATTACGAGTTTTGCTGCTCATCGGCCAGTTTTTTCTTCCGTGACTGTACCTTGTAATTTTTGTCCAGTTGTGAGTTCATTTTCTTATACAATTTTAGAAATTTAGAGTCTCTATTTTCTAATCATATTTGTGGTCGTTCACGTACATATACCCTTAAATAAAATAAAATAAAATAAAATAAAATAAGTGAAAATTATGTTAAACCATGTTACATCCGTGAACTCCTCCTAAACCAAGAATTTAGGAACTTTTTAATATAATATCCTTCTTTCGCACTTTCTTATTATGGAACTCCATCGTGATGTCATGTCGAACATTTTCTGGACACTCTATATACTCTGAATAATGTTCCCAGAGCAGATATTACTATTCATACAAGTGCAGCTGTATAATGTATACTGAACGACGGTATTCCGTTTTGTTTTAATATAAAACGGCGTTCTTTGGTACAAAGTCAATAAGGCTCACGTTTTTTCAAATAAACTCCTTTCTATTGTGCAACAGAGGGACTCTCTACGAACTACTTGACTATGCAAAGTGCTTTTGTCGTGCAGAAATTAATACAAGATAGAAAGGAGGTTCCATGTAACAAGAGAATGTGGTAGATTACACACTAAAACATAAAGAGTGATGAAAGTACGGAGATGTGAAGATGTACAAACACAAGATGATGTTGGATTTTTTTTTCCGAAGGCAATTATAACAAAAAACGGAAATTGATGGAGTTTTACATTTCAAATATTTGAAGTTCTTTGTGTAGAGATCTCTTTATGTACATAAAACTAACTTAGGTGCAATTGTTTACTGAAGACTGGTTAAAAAACAAGTGAAGTTTTAAATACAGGGTGTTAAAAATAACGTTTACAACGTTTCAGGGATAATAGAGGAGGTAAAAACAAATATCTTTTGTAAGTGACAAAACTTTGGCAGGTGCGCCGTTTATTGTGTACGTAAGTGTTAGTATAATCCATAAGGAACGAGACCAATTGTCGTTTTAGATGTGGTGTTCAAACTGCCGTCCATTGAAGGCATTGCACAACTGGTACCTTCGTACTATGGATGTGTGCAACGCTCAAAAAGGCCAACATTGTCTCTAATAACATGTGCAGCTTCAACAACGCGAGCAACTAAATCTTCTGCCGTATCGATCGGTGTCTCATACACAAAACGTTTCACGTCTCCCCACAAAAAGAAATCCAGTGGGGTTAGGTCCGGTGATCGAGGTGGCCACGGTATCGGCCCACCTCTGCCAATCCAACGATCGGGAAATGTAGCATTTAGGTGGTTCCTGACACGAAGATCAAAGTGTGGAAGGGCACCGTCATGCTGAAACCATATTCGTTCTCTGATGTTCAATGGGATATTTTATAAAAGTTCTAGTAGGATGTCGCGTAGAAGAACAAAATAATTACCACCACGGAGACTGTTTGGCAACAGATAAGGCCCTACAAGATGGTCGTGCACAAACAGAACTAACCAGTGTGTGTTGTGACGGAAGTCAAGTCATCTATTCCTTCAGGCCGTCTAGCGGAAAAACGGCGCATCTGCTGAAGATTTGTCACTTAAAACAGATGTTCGTTTTTACCTCCTCTATCATCCCTGAAACGTTGTAAACGTTACTTTTTAACACCCTGTATACGAGTAGTAGAACGCAAAGCGGCTGATGGGGGTATTTATTAAGATATTTCATTTGTTTTTAAGATGAAAATATGGAGATGTAAGTTACTAACAACATTTGGGAAACTTTATATAACAAATCAATATTTCCTCTATCAAGTGAATTCAGATATAGCTATCGCTTTGAAATTCACCAAATTATTTAGCTATAAACCCATCTAAAAGCATGGTCCATGAACTTAACCTGTGTAAAAATATAAGCTGTAATGTGATGTTTATATATTTTATCAAACAGTTTCAAAGAAGGAGAACTAGGGAATAAGCGTGCTGAGTTTCGTATTACTTTAAGGTATATGTACACTCACAAAACGCAAAAAATGATGAAACATTAGAATTTTCAAAAGATAACTATTTTAATAGAGATTTTTCTCCCCTTTAATTTGATATAAGAATTTTCGATTATGCCTAATCTGCATCATCAGCCACGATCAATTCTACGAAGATCACTCCAAAACCAATGCACAACATTTTTTTAAATTTATTTTATATTCTAAACGTTTTCAATTTATGGAGGTCATAGATATATCCTTCCCCCTTGTATTCAAATTTAATTTAAGTCGTTCCCGTGAGTGGCGCCAGAGAGTAGCTGAGACGTGTTGGTTCAGACTTTTATCGTGCAGGTATACAGGCCCTCATTCCAAGGTGGCGTAAGACAGTTGAAAGGTGCGGGGATTATGTGGAAAAGTGACGTATTGTTCCTGAAGGATGTATCTACATTCTATTAAAATAGCAATGCTGTAGGATGAAAATGTAATTTTAAATAAATATTGTGGATTACTTTTGGAGTGATCCTCGTAGCAGTCAATCCCCTCGTCCAGCATTGCTTGTAAAATAAACTTCTTTCTAGTCCCCAAATTGATGCATAGATATCAGGGCATGATCATTAGATTGAAAACACGTTTTTACGTACATAATGAAGTAATTTATAATCTTTTACTGTTAGTCATAAAACTGTAAATTTGTGTGTCAGTGATGTTGTACGTCATTTTAATAAGAGTCCAAAAGGAGAAATTACAATTCTGAGGAGGATGGGCATAAACCCTGGGACAAGCACCATCGCAGGATTTGTTGCATCAAAGGAAAATAAGGACAAAAATGCCAAAAAACATTCAACACCTGAAGTTAAAACAAGGCGGAGGTATTTGAGAGGCAGAAAGAAGCTGAAACTGGACCGACATGAAGCTGCTTAAGGGGTGACATATGATGATGCAGTCTTCTAGGGTCTGAGAGTTTGTGGTTCATTTCCTGTAAATAGTAATTTTAGAATATTTAATTCTTTCAAACATGATATCTCAGTCAAACATGGTGATACCAAGAAGATATTGGTGTCATTTTGAAGCTTGAAATGTCCCCCAGTGCCTGACAATGAGTAAAATAACATTAATGTAGTTAATAATTATCTATGGATTTTTTACATGATATATGCAACATAAAATGTTATAGTCCCGACGCTGTTATTTCCGGCGTGACTCCGCCTCTTTGCTTACGTCTTAGAAAGTGAAGGCTCTATAAAGTCTAGGTAAGTAGTATCGTTCGCTATTTTTGTTCTTACGTTGCCGAGCTATCATACGAGGAATCTATTTGCCACACCGTTAAACATTATCATGTCGTAGCTCCTATGATAATAAATCAAACGCAATGTAATTCAGCAAATAATTGAGCGGCAAATAACGTCTTCGTGTGCTTTCTGCGAAAGCCAACGAAAGAGCTAAAATGGCGGGCGATTATATTAAGTATTTATAGAGCCTTAAGAAATGAATCAGCGAATCACAAGACGCATATGTTTAAATGTAGCCAACCTGCAACGCGATTTGCAGCCGGAAATTAGAGCGACGGGACTATAGTATAAGTTACACATATAGTAATATTTAATTAATGTAAATGAAAATAAAAAAAATAGCTCTGTGTCAGGCACTAAAGAACAGGTTTAGCTATAAAACAGTGAAAAACACGTGGCTCTATCTTAAAAACTGCATGAGCTATCATGTTTCAAGTTGTATGTCAAAATTATAAACAAAATAATTTTATAAACAATTTAGACATAATTTCAAGGGATCTATTCACTTCATTCTCTTTCTGGTAGCATTCTCAACTGTATAAAAATTTTACAGAGCAAAATTATACAAAACAAAATTTTTTGTGCGAGATCGTATGTATTTGCTTGTTTTCCGCACAGAACCAATATGCGGTAAGTGTGAAATACCACATTCAGTATTCCCAACGTAACACACATAACAATTTCCCTCTTCTTACCGCTTAAGCGCGACATTCATTTTACTGCTTTAGGCTTTTAACATATTATTTTTAGAGACGTTTAACATAGTAATAATTATAAATTGGAAACTTACCACTGCAATTTCACCTAAATTGCAATGTTAATTATTGTTTTTAAATATTTGCAAAAATTAAGTAAACTCTACTACTCCACGAAACTTATTGCATTCCTGATACAAGTAACATTAAGGAAGCCGTGAAAAAATCAACAAGATTCCAGATGCCGATGCTATTACTGCAATATGTTATATAAATAATATTGTTAAAATAATAAAATGAAGAATAAATCATTACATAACCTTACCGTTTGTTTTAACTTCGCATTTATAAACTGGGGGGGGGGAAGATAGACGTATATCACGGCCTGCTGGAGTATAGTAAACACAGAAACATTTTATAGCAACAATGTTGAAGAAAGATATTTTGGTTTTCCGAAGTTGCCGTCATTAAACAGAAACCAACATGGAGATTTCATTGCAACTAATTAGAAATTCGTCTTTCAGGTATGTAATAAACGATCTTCGCACAAAATAATGTACGATACACGAGCGGTATGTTTGTTTTCATGTTCTCGGAAATTAAAAAAGTTCAACTACGTTTCGCTTTTTCAATCTTTTCCGCGAACATGAAAACGTCAACATACCGCTCTTGTAACGTATATTACTATTGTATGTAAAGGTGTACATATATATACCTTAAGTTTATGTAAAGAGGACGGTTTTGCTGAGTTGTATACGATACAGCCATAATCCAGGTTAGAACAAATGAGGATTCTGTAAGTGCAAATTAAGACTTTAAAGTCTGCGCCCCAATTTCTTGCAGCAAGTGATTTAGTTTTGTATTAGGCCTATCTGTAATATTTTAGTAGGCCTGTATGTTCTGTATTATTGTTACTAGTATATGTCAGAATCTTATTTCAATGTTGTCTATGTAGAACGACGTGTTCCTGCAGGTCATCTTGATTTTACGATGTATGCTATAAAAATTAAAATAAATTCAACATAGATCTAATTTGAAACACACGTAATGGAAACAGACGTCATGAATATTCACGTTGTTTACAGTGCAAACACGAAGAGAAACAAAATATTATAATTTCAACAGTAAACAGAAGCAGGGCACGCTGTACAGACACAACATATTAAAAATTAATGTAATAACATCATTCCTGAATTTTTGTTTTAGAGGTAAATAAAGAGTTCCTGCTGCTGGATTTTTTTCATCACAATTTCATGTTGGCAATGGTTTCTGAACACTGTGAATACGTATGACTCCGCTGCGGTCCAAGAAACATTCACAGCTCTCTACTCCCAAAGCCTTGTAACGTGGAATGAATCATTTGCACTTTTATAATGTAGGAAACGAAAGAAAAAGACCGAGACAAATTCAAATTACAATAATTTCACATGCAAAATTGAAATTACCATAAGCATGTTGAAAAAGAAAAATAAAAATCTATCTACCATTTGAGAGTATTTTGGTTATAAGAAAAAAAAGAAAAGAAAAATGTAATATTCCAAATTTGTTATATTTTTTTATTATGTGTTTTAATAAGCAATAACTGGACTTCGTTGAATTGCCACATGCAGCATGCAATCAGGTTGCCGATGTACGGTAGTATAGAGGAGGTGGGCGACCGCCCGGTCTCGTAGTATAAACAGTTCATGCTAAGAGTTGTGACCGGTCCAAATAGATAGAGCAGCTACAGCTAATGTATACCTATGTAAGCACTTGTTTTTGCATTACTGTGGTTGGAATAGTCAAATATTAACATTTGTTCAGTGCAGACAAGAATTATGCAGAACATTACAGTAAAATAATGGAGGTAATTGATGCATTGATAGCACTCACATTCCGCTGTTGCAGCTGTAAAATCATTGCCTTCTGAACAGCTATTGGAAGATATTCTGTTCACTGACTCTAATTTTAAAATCGTGTCCAAAAGCATCACCCTGTTAGAATCGTCTAAACTACAACTCTCAGAAGCTCTTAATATAGTGGATAAAGTATCACAAACCGTTATCCAAAATAACAATTCACTAATTTCAGAAAAAGTGAAATGTAAGTTGAGAAACGTTATTGCTAAATGTTCTGCCTATTCACAACTTCGCATGTGGTATCAGGTCACGATAAGACGTCCAAGTGACTTTCCGTTCTTCAAATATGCACCTATTACATCGTGTGATGTTGAACGTACATTTCCCAAAATAAAAACTGTTTCAGTGACCATCGGAGGAGGTTACTTTGCAGTCACTCAAAATGTACGTAACTCTTCACTGCAATGCACATATTCAAGGATGATGTGAGTATATTACATTAAATTTTAAGAGTTTATATATCTCACTGTAAAATAATTGTGTATTTACATGTTTAGACATTTCCTACTTCAATGATCATTCATTATATTTCTTGAATGCAGGATGCAGGTTTTATTGTAACCGCAGTATACTGCTCAGTGTTTACATCAGAGGCATACTCCATCCTTTGCACGCTCCCTTCTCATACAGTCTATACCGCTTGCGCAGTAAACCTTACGATTCTTGTGGCAATTCCACGAAGTCTAGCAATAACAATACATTCATATTTAGTCATATTATTACTTCTTAGCCTCTATCACTTTTTAAAGAAAAAATCACATAAAAAACCCTTTTCTGTTTCACAGTCACTGCACTATTCATGACACTACAGCATCCCAAATGACCGTCCAACCTCACCGATAGACCGTCCTGAATTGACTGCAATTAACGCCAATTTGACTTGATCTTTTGTGTAATTGTCTCTTTCCCTTTTTCTCTCGTGTCCCCTCTTACCAGGTCTCTTAGACATCTATAAAAAATAAGAGAATAGTTTTGTTAAAGAATATTATGTAATGCCATGTGAATCACGGGAGGAGATTTCTACGCATCGCGGACAATTCTGCGCGGTATACAGAATTGGCATTTTGTTTCACTCAGAATTGTCAAAATATCGCCACATTTTATATCTTTCTTTTTGGATCAAATAAAATTTAAAATCTAGCATCGAAAACTGTTCATTGCTAAACTGGAGAATTTGCTACGGTAACTTCGAACCGTGTCGTGACGATTACGGCCAAATTGAACTAAATACACAATGTCGCCAACATAAGAACATGACGTTCGTCTGTGCCGTCGTTAGAACACATTTTAAAGAGTTAGGTCCTTCAGACAAGCAAAATATTCCAGTATTTCATACAGAAAACTATGTACTATTTATTAAAACAACAAAAAAGTCTATTTTTGTCAAAATTTCGCGTCTATTAACCCTTAAGACAGCGTTGAAAATATGAGGTTAATTATAATCATTATATTTGTAATAAATTACGTAAAACATTTTGTTACTTTGTTATTCTAAGAAATATTTTGTCAATTAACTGTTTACGTATAATTTATTTAGCATTATTTCAATCTATATTTATGTATGTTATTATAGGTTGGGGTGGAACTTACAAATCTAAAATTTATCCGTTAATTTGACTACAGAAAAAAGTATTAAAAATTTGTTTAAAAAGCAAAAAAAGATTATCCAACTGAATTGTTGTTTAAACATTTCAAAGTTTTCAACATTAAACAAATGTATTATTTTATTCTATTAAAATATTTTCATAGAAATTTTAATAATTTTGAAAGGTATATACATAAATATGTATATTTATAAAAATATGAATGCTCTGCGATTGTCTGAACCGAAATGTAAAACCAATGCAGCTTTTTATCATAGCATGAGTCAAGGTCCCAGATTATAAAAGAAATTTTATTCCAATAATATTTCAACCACGAATCCTCTCCAAATTAATAAAAAAAATAAAAAAATGTATTGGATTTATAGTTTGGGTTTAAACATATTAAACACTTTTTAATTTTATTTTTGTCTGTATTGGAATCCCCTCCTGAGCACGAGTCTTACTCATTCAGGAGTGGGCTAGTTTATCTTTCATTGTATTATTAATTTGTATTCATTTCAAACTTACTAGCAATAAAATAAATAAATAAATAAATAAATAAATATAAATAAATAAATGAATATCTAATATATAAATATATATAAATAAATTTGAACTGGTAATGAAAATTACGGGAAAACGGCTGAACGCATTTTAATAAATAACCCTCATTTTGAAGCTTGGAACCCAACGTTTTTCAGAAAAATAGTAGTTTTCAGTGAAATGTCAATTTTCCTACATCATTTTCCTATTTTCCAAAATTTATCTTTCGTCACTTTTGAGAACCAATTAATTGCATTTCAGAATAAAACAAAACACACACTATACTAAACGAAGGCCATGACCTACAGGATTGCTGACATAGAGTTCAGACGGCTCAGAAGTTTTCCGAGTACAGTTGTGTATTGGATATTAAGAACTACAAAACTTGAGAATGTTTGATGACATTATTACCATTAAAAATGAAATATTATTATAGTTAATGCAACACATAATGGTATACTCATGATATGAAAGTGAAACTTTTGAGGCTTTAAGTAGACACAGGGAAAGAATATTTTATATTAGATCTTCATTTCTATAATTTACTGAGTAACGGCTATATATGTTACTGAAAACTATAAAATTTACGTAAGGTAACAATATTGTTATTAAAAATGAAATACTTTTATAGTTATTAATAAAGTAGTGTTGGTCTTTTTCATATATTTAATGGCAGTGTGATATATATATTATATATTTATATGTCTGATTCTCTAACTTTCCTTGGTAGTAATTGAGTCATTCTTCCTATTTTAGCGGAGTTTTTAAACCACATCAAAATTAATTTCATATTTCTTTGGTTTAATAGATTAGATTTGTGATCGCTGCCAAGCATGTTTTGTTGTAGGGAAAATAGCATGCCATTTCACTTCTTGCTACCGTGATGAGTGACTTTATTTCCCGCAACCAGCATCGAATGAAACACTTAAACTGCTAACGATTTACGATGGACAATTTTATTTAGGGCGCATATAAGATTCTACAACTCTGACATATCATTCGCCTCGTTATCCACATCTCAGCAATAGATTCCTCACAACAGCATATATTACATAAAATATACGGGATAACATTCATTGTTACACAAATTAGTCCAGCAGTATTTGGTAGATCAGTATTGTCTGGAGGAAAAAAATGGCAATTCCTAAGAAAAGACCAAAAAGGTATTCGTTACTGATAAAATAAGAGGCCTACATGATTTTGTAGTCTCTTGATCACCTCAGCAAGATCTCTTAGTGGGAAAAAGTGATTCTGCCCTCTACATTTCAGGGTAGTTCACGAAACATGTAGCAGCTATACCAAGATAAGTCTTTTGTTCAAAGCATGAAAAACCTTACATTTTCTTTACTTTCACCTACAATCCGCAATGACCTGAAATAGCTACTGTATTACTCCCACATGAAAAACTCGCTGACCGTCCTGACATTGTTACTAGCGATTTCGCATTGAAACTCAAGAACTGAAGACGGATAGGTTCAAGGAAAAGTATTTGGTATAAAAAACATTCAGAGGGAGTATGTTTCACTATTATGGAAGCAAATAACTTTGAAAATGTCTGGTATTCTTCATTGAAAATAAATGTGAACAATTTTTATTTGAACTTCTTATGGACTTACTTTGCAGTATTTGCTGCACAAGCCACTAGTTAAATGTAAACACAAGGCTAGGATAAAATCTTCCACATCATAAATATAATTATATTACTCACGCTTCATGGAAATGGAACGCAGAAAATTTGTTAAAAATGGAAATAATCATTCTCCAAGTTTTGTGTCAGTGCAGGCAGGTATAATAGGTATTCAATGTTGGCCCCTAGTAATTCAGCCTGTAGTCGAACTCCTGTCAGACACGTTGCAGCGCGCATGATTGATTGCTGCTGTGTACGTGCGGCAGAGCAAACATCATCTCTGGTAATGGCAGTTCGTAGACCACGGTCTTTGATGACCCCTCACAGGAAAAATCACGGGCTGTCAGGTATTGTGAACGTAAACCTGGGTACAAGTTTGTCTTCGTCATCGTCATCATCATCATCAACAACAACAACAATAATCAAGGGCAATCTATTTGGTGACCTGTCATTGAAGTAACATCTTACTTATCTGTGAAAGTCCCGGGGTACGTCGTGCTGTTTGAGGATGAAACCGGGTCTGTTCTCTTTCAGCTGTGACAGAAGCCATTGCTTTACTATGTCGAAATCCCTATGACCGCTAACTCACTGATAAAGATTGGCCGCATTCGGCTGAAAACGTGGGCGAGTTTTCGCTCTGTCATTGATCACGTGACAATTAACAGTTTCCATAGTTTCTGGATGAAGTTTTGAATGCACCGAAAGCATGAAATTAGCGCCAGTTTTGATTCATTTATAGCATGTTTTGGGAAAACATTTAATTCCCAACATGCTCAGCCATTTTAAGAGAGCAGTAGATCATGATAAATGAGTGAACTATATTATTAATTAGAAAACAGTTTTAGTAAACCAAGGAAACTATATGTCCCGAGCCGTGGCGTCGTGGTATAAGGCATCCTGCCTAGGACTCGTGTTACAGAATGCGTGCTGGTTCGAGTCCTCATGGGGGAAGAAATTTTCTCATGAAATTTCGGCCAGTGTATGGGACCGGTGCCCACCCAGCACCGTGATGCACTTGGGGAGCTACGATAGGGATAGGTAGCGAAATCCGGTTGCGAATACCAGCTATAACGGCTGGGGAGATCATCGTGCTAACCACACGATACCTCCATTCTGGTTGGATGATCGTCCACCTCTGCTTCGGCATGTGAGCGTGAGGCCAGTAGCCTGCTGGTCGGTCTAGGCCCTTCTCGGGCTGTAGCGCCACGGATTGTTAAGGAAACTGTTTGTGTAAGCATTGTCAAACGATTTTACTTTACTTGCTATTTAAAAATCTGTCACACAATTTTTTGTTTCCAATTATGTTATTTTTAGTGGGTTATTTTATGGTGCTGTATCATCTCAGGTTATTTAGCGTCTGATTGATATGAAAGTGATAATGCCGGTGAAATGAGTCCGGGGTCCAGCACCGAAAGTTACCCAGCATTTGTTCATATTGGGTTGAGGGAAAACTCAGGAGGAAACCTCAACGAAGTAACTTGCTCCGACCTGAATTACAAGCCGAGACACCTGGTTTCGCGGTCAGACGCCCTAACCGTTACTCCACAGGTGTGGACAATTATGTTATGTACATTTTATTAAGTTCATATTAAATTTTTTCAGAATTCCGCCATCAATCAGATGTAAACAAATCAGAAATAATGATTACAAGTGGAGCTTAAAAAGCTATGGAAGACACTGGGTTCGATTCCTCAAGGAAACATTATGCATCGTACATTTTGCGGGCGTTCAGCAGACGCTAAGTAATCGATTACTAATCAATATGTTCTGTTGAATGCGGCCAATGGCATGTACACCTGCTGAATTATTGCGAAGAACATATTCACTTTAAGAAAGTAACACATGTGCTTCATGGGTAGGCATTCACTTTATGTCTGTTAATCTTATTCGAAAGGTGGAAGATCGCTAGTGACTAAATACTACAGCAGTGATGTCAAAGCAAGAGCATTTTTCTGACCTTGACGTCGTGCGGTGGGCATTAAGCGCTAAGTACGGAAGGAGGAAGAATAATTATCTGTATGAATAAGGAGCCTGTTGGATTAAGAAAACAGTGGTGTACAAACTTCAGACGGAAAGTGAAAATTTTATGTCGTTATTTTTATATGACTTCTTTCTGTTTCATATTATCTACTGTATATTGCCTGTAAAACAAAAGTACAAACACAAATTCCTTAATATTGCAGTTATGTCTTAAACGTTAATAAAATAATAAAGAGTTAAGAAGGGATATTCTCATAAATTCTATAGTAGTACAACTATACTGTACTAAGTGAATGAAACACATCATTAATAAAGAAAGTTATATACCAAAGCAAGAGATTGATTGTATTGTATTGCATTGTATTTATTAACATTCCGTGGTATTCATACATTGCTTCACAGCTAGAATATGGAACAAGTCAAAAAACTTAATACTATTATAAAGTCTTAATTTATAGTCACAGTCTAGATGAAATATATACAGAAGAGATTTACAATATAGTCTACTAGTACAACACAAAGTTTTAGTATCAATTTCATGAAGTGTTATTGAATGTCATGAATTCACCTACAGAATAGAAGGCGTGAGAAATTAGGTACTTCTTTAATTTGGCCCTAAATAATCTTATGTTTTGAGTTTCATTTTTATATCGATAGGGAGGCTATTAAAAATTTTTACTGCCATATAACGCACTCCTTTTTGAAAGCACGATAGACTTGCCGATGGAGTATGAAAGTCATTTTTTGACGTGTATTTATGCTATGAACTGTTGAATTAGTTACAAAGTTTTCACGATTACATACGAGGAAGATTATTAATGAAAACATATACTGATAAGCCATGGGCATTATTTGTAGTTTTTTTTAAATAGTCCTACACGATTGCCTAGATTTGGCACCTACTATTATTCTAATTATTCTCTTTTGTAATACGAATATACTGTTACTATCTGTGGAATTTCTCCAGAATATTATTCCAAACTCATTACCGAGTATGACATGGTAAGATGGAATTGATATTAATTGTATCTTTAGTCTTATAAAAGTAATCAACAAACTAATAAAAAAATATTATAGTAGAAAGCAAAGTTACCTGGGAATATGTTTTAATTGTAACTAATATGAGAGAAGAAAACTCTTACCGCATTACGTTTTTAAGATGACATTGGTGGTCAACTTCCTATTATCAGAATATAAAATTAATTTCTGGAAATCTGTTGAAGCTATAGAGCTGACGTTTTTACAACTCATAGGCACGTATCTCTTCTTTATGATGTAACATAACATGCGGAATATCATTACTAGCGACAGAGAAGGTTCTAATGTGGCAGCAGAAACTCTACCGTACTTCTATTTACAAGGAGGGTTAACACGTGGACAGATGAAAAGCTATGCGTAACATTCAGTTCTATTAAGCCCTCCTGCTGTCAACTGCAGCAACATTTTCCTATAAAGTAGGTCTTATGCGATGGATCGGCATCGTGGTGTTGTCAGAAGTGAAATATCCCACCGTACGTTCGTCTAAATAGGAATCAACAAGAGCTCAAATCTGAAATTTGCTAACAATGTGATTGTAATGCATATTCAGAATATAAACAGCCAAATTCTTCCATACTTTCTCTTGGGTTTCAGGACTGTAGCACGGAATAACACCGCTAGGAATAAACATTTTCTTCGCCCTAGGTTCTTACTTACTTATGGCTTATAAGGAACCAGAAGGTTCATTGCCGCTCTCACATAAGCCCGCCATCGGTCCCTATCCTGAGCAAGATTAATCCAGTCTCTATCATCATATCCCACCTCCCTCAAATCCATTTTAATATTATCCTCCCTTCTATGTCTCGGCCTCCCCAAAGGTCTTTTTCCCTCCGGCCTCCCAACTAACACTCTATATACATTTCTGGATTCGCCCATACGTTCTACATGCCCTGCCCATCTCAAACGTCTGGATTTAATGTTCCTAATTATGTCAGGTGAAGAATACAATGCGTGCAGTTCTGCGTTGTGTAACTTTCTCCATTCTCCTGTAACTTCATCCCTCTTAGCCCCAAATATTTTTCTAAGCACCTTATTCTCAAACACCCTTACCCTCTGTTGCTCTCTCAAAGTGAGAGTCAAAGTTTCACAACCATACAGAACAAGCGGTAGTATAACTTTTTTATAAATTCTAACTTTCAGTTTTTTTTGAGTGCAGACTGGATGACAAAAGCTGTCAACCGAATAATAACAGACATTTCCTATATTTTTATATTATAATT
Source organism: Periplaneta americana (assembly GCA_025594305.2). NCBI lineage: Eukaryota > Metazoa > Arthropoda > Insecta > Blattodea > Blattidae > Periplaneta > Periplaneta americana. The sequence goes on from JAJSOF020000039.1 coordinate 3,308,276, forward strand.
TGCTCCCAAGTGTCATTTATATTTGTTACTGTTTCTCGAAGATATCTGAATTTTTGCGCCTCTTCAAATAATAAATTTCCAATTTTTATATTTCCATTTCGTACAATATTCTTGTCACGAGACATAATCATATACTTTGTCTTTTCGGGATCTTCTTTCAAACCTATATCTTTATTTTGCTTGATGTAAAATTCCTGTGTTCTCCCTGATCGTTTGTGGATTTTATCCTAACATAATCACGTCATCCGCATAGACAAGCAGCTGATGTAACCAATTGAATTCCAAACCCTCTCTGTTATCCTGGACTTTCCTAATAGCATAATCTAGAGCGAAGTTAAAAAGTAAAGGTGATAGTGCATCTCCTTGCTTTAGCCGACAATGGATTGGAAAAGCATCTGACAGAAACTGGCCTTTACGGACTCTGCTGTAAGTTTCACTGAGATACATTTTAATTAATCGAACTAGTTTCTTGGGAATATGGTATTCAATAAGAATATCATATAAAACGTCTCTCTTAACCGAGTCATATTCCTTTTTCAAATCTATGAATAATTAGCATCTAGGTTTCCTATTTATATACTTTGTTTTACTCATTAAGATACGATAATTAAAAAATAATAAACATATTTGACTCATCTCATGTAACAAAGTTTGATTTCAAATGTTTAAAATACATTAATTTAATAACTGTATAGGCTAAAGAGTACAAATACGTGATTACTAATACATCATTTGGATTCAGATGTCCGGTCAATTCTGCTTAACCTATATAAAAAATCTTGTACGCTATTAAGAATATTAGATACATAAGTGCACACTGAAATCAGACACAGTATTCTCTGGCTTTCTACAACGAAAACTGTAGCAAAATTTGTCATTAGTTTCTTTCCAACAACCCCTTGTGAAAGGAGGCATAGACTTCCGGTTTAGACCTTCTCATAACCTATGTATAAAGTCGTTCTCACACTAAGTAATAAGAAACCATGTTCCGAAGTTTCAGTTCGCTTTCCCCCACAAATACTGATTCAAATTTAGGGAGCTGTGTACCCTGAGCTACAATATTTTTCAATGTTTTATTCAGCAACGCTTTAATATTAAGTTTTTCTAAGTGGCATTTAATTCTCTTTCAGCTTAGCAAAGAAACGTCAGGTTAAAGTGGGACATCACTCACCGCTTAAAGATGCAGCTGTTAGAGAAGAATATATCTCACGACATTCTGACCAGCTGCACGGCATAGGCAGTACCTTTCTTCCCTCCTTTCCTGGAAAATTTAGAAGAAATATATAATTAGTAATCTCGTACCTTTAACCCTTAAATTCACAAAGTATCGCATAGCATACAACAGGTTAATAGGCTATATGCTATAATTTAATAGAAGAATAGAAAATATTGGCATGAAAATTAAAATTTCACAATACTGTAATAATACTGTACAACATATAAAATATTGACATTGCGATAGTTGTTTTCTTTACGGTCCGACAAGGTTTAATAAACTAGTGTGAGAAATTAAGCTTTGCCAATTTAAGGTTTAAAGACAACTAACACCTAAAAGATAATTTGTAAAAACAAAAGCCTACTAATCAATTCATAAAGAATAATAAGTAAACAAAACAATTTTGTGACACTTGGAAAGAAAAAGAAAAAACATTAAGATAAGAAAACGTAGGAAATCATTTACAATAAAAATTTTGTTGGGTACAAATGATTACTAATTATCCATAATAGAGAGCATTTATACTTCTACTTCTTATGGCTGGTTTCTCCAAGTACTGTTATAATATTTAACGAATGTTAAACTGTAAACAGTTTGTTAAATATAGTTTTTTCATGTCTTCAACACTAATTTGGCTTAAGAGATTGTTAAGTGTTTGTTAACTTTAAATGTAGGGTTTTATGCAGTTAATTCATTTGACAGGTAGTTAAATATGGCGGATGACATGACAGCTGTTCAAACAGAAGTTGTGAAAATAATATTTCATGTCTCTCTCTTTAAGCAATGCTTCGTGAATGACTGATAACATAAAATTTAAAAGACACTTTAGAAAGGTAATATAGGGACGAAATCTTCAAAAGTAAACCGATTGTCATATTGGCTGCTTATTTTGATACTGAGTTAGTATTTATTGAATATTTAGAAAATGTGGGATCTCAACGTGGCAAGTAACTAGGAATGGTGATTTATATACTATGCATGATACCCAGTTTGTGACAATATAGATTTTCAAAACAAGTAGTCCTCAAAATTTACAAGAAATTTAAACCAGACTTGAATATCCTACAGACAGAAATAGACCACTTACTCCAATTCATCAAGTCGACCTGGTTGGCAAGTTGGTATAGCGCCCAAGGTTGCGGGTTCGATCCCGGGCCAGGTCGATGGCATTTAAGTGTGCTTAAATGTGACAGGCTCATGTCAGTAGATTTACTGGCATGTAAAAGAACTCCTGCGGGACAAAATTCCGGCACACCGGCGACGCTGATATAACCACTGCAGTTGCGAGCGTCATTAAATAAAGCTTAACATTTTAACACTCCAATTCATCATCTACTGTTTACTCTTGATTCTATGATACTGGCCCTTTTCAACTAACTATAGCCAATGTCAATAGTGTTTGAAAATACACAGTGTGTATTATATCAAAAAGTTTCCAGCAAAAATCACTTCTTTAAAAAGTCATCTATTAGCATTAGTACTATAACCTCACTTTGTAATAATACTATTATTCAATAGTAGTCACCTACAACTTTCATTTGTCTTCTTTATCGACCATGGCCTACTGTACCAGGTTATGATTTTATACACGTTTCATGACTTACTCTACAATACAGACTTTAAAGAATATCAGCCAATAAAAATTGCCTAACACAACCCTGGGCCATGCGTTTGAAATGGTGGAACCAAACAGGTGTACTAATATGGCCGTCAAATTACCCATAGTTCATCTTTTTTTCCGGTGTGTTTATCAGCTGTTTTGTTCATATTATTATGATTAAAATTTGTTTCATGTTATTGTGAATATTTCAAAAGTGCAGTCAAGTTCAGCAAGTGTTACTTTTTTTACAAATAAGCTAATATTCTGTTCGGCTCAACTGTAAAATATGTCCGTTGATATGTCCTCCTATGCTTTAACATGCGAAGGAGTGCCAACATCCTTCTTGATAAAAGAAAGAATGTGGAAATGAAATTTTAAGTCCATGTTACAACCATAACACTTTTAATAAATATACAGTGAAATGTATATTGATATAATAATCTGCTAATACTCCTGTTAACTCCACATCCATTCTAAACCGTTTACGTATGACCGAAATCGATAGTAGCAATTAAATATTTGGCGATAGGCGGTATTTCGCTGAGGATTATGGGGCATAAATGTGTAGTTTGACGTCAGATCCGTCACAAAAATATCAAGCATATTTGCTTGGAATGCTCCCCCTTTCTTTTATGTTCTCAGGCCTAATATGTGCAAAATCATTACCAACTGTTATTGAGTGGTTAAAATAGTGTTAAAGACTGTTATAGTTCAGTGTTGGTTGATTTAAACAAAACGATTTTTAAGAAATGGAAAATACATTAACAAAACGTTAGAAATAAACTGACTGTTAATTGAATACTAGTTAGGTCAAATTAAATATTTCTTGGAGAAACTGGCCACAAGACTTACACAATTTTAAAATGCTTTTATTCTTTCAAATTCTAAATTAATTTTAGTTCCTTAAAATGACTCATCATTCGTTGCAACTACAAGGTCCAAGGATCAAACAACTATTAATAGTTCATGCTCTGCTCCAAAACTTGTTAAATATGCAGATTGGCGTCACATAAAAAATAGAGTGTAACAAGCGTCCAAGAATTGGGCCCACCTGACTTAGGGTTTAGTGGGAAACTTTTATACCGAAAACGTGACCGACCTGCAGCAGCAGAACCTGAACCAGTGATTCCCAATAGACGCCCCAGCCCACCCATAAGAGACTGAAGGAAGAACTATGACGTAATAATATAAAATATTATTCCATGTTGAATCTCAACATACCAAAGTTATGTAAAATATTTTATAAAGTTTGCAAATAGTATAGACTTTGAACAACTACAGTAGGCTGGCTAGTATATAAGGATAAGTTATTTGGGAAGATAGGTTAAAAGTCAGAATTAAGTGATAAGGGTCAAAAATAGGTTACTTACATTCTGTAAATAAGCTACAATATTAGAGGGTATAATTTATCTGAAAATAGGCTGATCAAGAGATAGTAAATATGTAAATACTGTAAATATTTTAATGCTAGAATATGTAAATAGATTCTTGTACTTCATAGGTTAGGAATAGGAAAATAAGTTAGATTAAGAAGGACCAATATTATCTTGGCAGTTACACATAATAGATGAACTACACTAGTCCATATTTAATCTAGAATGGCAACATAATAATATATAATGTAAATGGATTATGTACTTGAAGGTAAACCTAGGCATGTAGTATTACTTTCCATTTGTAATGGAACATGCTGCTCAAAAAAGGAATACATACATACATACCCATGAGCCAACAACACTACAATGAAGAAGTGAACACAATCAAATACATAGCACAAGAAAACGGTTACAACCCAAACATAATAGACAACATCATAAGGAAGACAAAACAAAAACTCAACAAACACAAAAACACAACACAAACACAAGAACACAAGAAATACATCACACTAACATACGAAAACAAAAACACACAAGATCGCATCCTCATTCAGAAAACAGAAATACAACATAGCATACAGAACAGAAAACACACTACAAAGACATCTCAACACACAAACAAATAAATACAACCACGCAGGCGTACACAAACTCACATGCAATATTTGGGACATTTTCTACTTTGGACAAACAGGCAGATCATTCCAAACTCTACACAAAGAACACATTAAAGCAATAACCAGAGGACACAATACATCTACATATGCCGAACACATAACTAATGCTAACTAACCACACACACAATAACACAAATACAGACATAGAAATCCTACACATACAACTCAAAAGTCAAAAACTAAACACACTCATCACTTTTCAACAATCGAACGCACCCACACAACAGGCAGCGAAGTTCGAGATGACGCCGAGATCTAGTAGGCTCTGAGGATGTTGTGATGAAGCACCGAAACAGCTGTAAGCCGCACATGCTTACACAATTACACGAGTAAGAACGCCATTTAATCAATTAAAATATTATATTTTCCAAAAACACGGAATTAGATAGAATTCTTCCCATAATTTTTCAAATGTATTTTATTGACAAAAGTGACTTGGCGGACATTTTAACACAAACAAAATAATGCTACCTGGGATAGAACAAGTTCGGTTACAATTTGAAATTTATGATACGTCTCCAAAGACTTAAATATCATTTTAATTATATTAAATCTTAACTCTTTTAAAAATATATAAAAATGTGGATAATTTTCAAAATCGAAGAGACATGCATTGCATATGAATTGCTTCATAAAGAAAGGGCATCACTCCATTTTAGCTAAGTTGTGGGAAATGAAGAAAAACTGTCCGGACAAATGCCCTTCCTTTACATAACGCTGACATTCCGATCACAATATAAGAATGAAGGAAACATCGAACTGGCTTCCTTTGTTCATAAAACGACGTGATGGACATTCAAGATGGGAAATTCAAGGTTAACTCAATTTAGAAAAAAAAAGTGACTTATGCCCTTTCTTTATGAAGCAATTCATATTTTGTTAATGTTTGTATCTTCCTACAGATGGGAACCAAACTTTTATGACAACGAGTAATATCAAAACTGTTACAGAAATACACGCTCACACATCTATGTTATATGTTTTGATATTTATCACCGCTACAAAATCTCCAGTGAACACCGTGTCTGTATTTCTGGAGCTTCTTCAGTCAATTTCAATATAAAGTTGAAGTAAAAATGTTTACTGAAGGATTACTAGTGGGACATTTCATCAAATTTTTTAATTTATAGACAAGGCGGAAATGTTATTTCAGTGTACTGAATTCTTCCTATGTACAAAGATATTTTAGTGGGTCTGTTTTTCTTATGAAACTGAGTACCAAGATTATCATCATCAATTTGCTGCTTGATTTCCCACGCAAACTTCAGAAACTTTAAGATCAGTAACTTGTTATCCTATCCATACTTATAATAAATCTGTAGCCGAACTTTTTCTGGTAATTTTTGATTTTCCAAAAATAATTGGTCGTAACATATATAATTAACCACCCTGAAACCGAAAATCGCCTTTTTGAAATTTTTGTTTGCATGTCTGTCTGTCTGTCTGTCTGTCTGTATGTTTGTTACCTTTTCACGCGATAATGGCTGAACCGATTTCGATGAAAATTGGAATATAAATTAAGTTCGTTGTACCTTAGATTATAGGCTATATGGCATTCAAAATACATTATTTAAAAGGGGTGTTATAAGGGGGCCTGAATTAAATTTATTTATTTATTTATTTATTTCAAATATACAGAATAAAGAAATATAATATAATTACAAAACAAACAAAGAGAAATACAAATAAAATAATACAAGCAATATAAAAAGAAGATACAGTAGTATTAACAAAATTTGAGACCGAATGAGCAGCGCTTGCTCGGTCGCAGTTCAGATATAATATTAAAATAAATAATAATAATAATATAAATATATAAGTAAAATAAAATAGGAACTAAAATATAATTACAGCGTCAATGGAATTATATAATATAATAATAACACTAGAGAAGAATAATATCGCACGTGAAAAGTAGGACTAATATATATTTCAAAATTATAGAATACAAATATAATATAGGTTGATTAATTCATAAATAAAAAAATAAATAAATCCAAATATCTCGCTTATTATTGATTTTTGTGAAAAAATATTACATAACAAAAGTTTCTTTAAAAAGTATTTCTGATAAGTTTTATTCTCTGAAAAACTTTGATAGGACTGATATTTAATGAGATAAATGAGTTTTAAAATTAAAATAACTGCCATCTAAGGCGGTGTAATGAAATAAAAAACAAATGACTTCGTCTATAAGGGGCCTTGGACACAACAATCGAAAGCTATGAAACATAGCCTACAGACAATGTTTCTGTGTTTGTATGAAGAAATATCTTAAGATAAATTAACCGATTTGTATAATTAATTATTATTTCATCATTGGAAAGTGTAGTTTCTCTGGATGGACATAATGCTATAATGTTATTACAGTAACTTGTGAGTGAATTGAGGACAGGTAAGATTAAAAAAATATATATATATAAGATTAAAATAGCTTTTTATGCACAGAAAACTTGATAGGTCATTCTGTATATTCATTTCCTGTTTTTCTTATAATAATGTTTATGAACATATTCATTTTTAACTCAGAGAATTAACGAACAACGAGAGTGTATTGATTTAGTATGCAGTAATAGTACGTTAGCTTAGCAATCCATTATTTTATAATTCAAATTTTAACTATGCTCAATTGAATCGTGTTAAAATACATAAAATACATATGCAATAAATGCAATGCAAAAAATTGGGTAATGAGCCAAGCAGATTATGTTGCGCTGTTGTAAAAGTTGT